>CAXARU010000001.1:442500-571275 GCA_963971365.1 Lasioglossum villosulum
ACATTGACATTGACATTGACATTGACATTGACATTGACATTGACATTGACATTGACATTGACATTGACATTGACATTGACATTGACATTGACATTGACATTGACATTGACATTGACATTGACATTGACATTGACATTGACATTGACATTGACATTGACATTGACATTGACATTGACATTGACATTGACATTGACATTGACATTGACATTGACATTGACATTGACATTGACATTGACATTGACATTGACATTGACATTGACATTGACATTGACATTGACATTGACATTTACATTGCTATTTACATTGACAGTCGCATTGACATTGACATTGACATTGCTATTGACATTGACATTGACATTGACATTGACATTGACATTGACATTGACATTGACATTGACATTGACATTGACATTGACATTGACATTGACATTGACATTGACATTGACATTGACATTGACATTGACATTGACATTGACATTGACATTGACATTGACATTGACATTGACATTGACATTGACATTGACATTGACATTGACATTGACATTGACATTGACATTGACATTGACATTGACATTGACATTGCTATTTACATTGACAGTCGCATTGACATTGACATTGACATTGACATTGACATTGACATTGACATTGACATTGACATTGACATTGACATTGACATTGACATTGACATTGACATTGACATTGACATTGACATTGACATTGACATTGACATTGACATTGACATTGACATTGACATTGACATTGACATTGACATTGACATTGACATTGACATTGACATTGACATTGACATTGACATTGACATTGACATTGACATTGACATTGACATTGACATTGACATTGACATTGACATTGACATTGACATTGACATTGACATTGACATTGACATTGACATTGACATTGACATTGACATTGACATTGACATTGACATTGACATTGACATTGACATTGACATTGACATTGACATTGACATTGACATTGACATTGACATTGACATTGACATTGACATTGACATTGACATTGACATTGACATTGACATTGACATTGACATTGACATTGACATTGACATTGACATTGACATTGACATTGACATTGACATTGACATTGACATTGACATTGACATTGACATTGACATTGACATTGACATTGACATTGACATTGACATTGACATTGACATTGACATTGACATTGACATTGACATTGACATTGACATTGACATTGACATTGACATTGACATTGACATTGACATTGACATTGACATTGACATTGACATTGACATTGACATTGACATTGACATTGACATTGACATTGACATTGACATTGACATTGACATTGACATTGACATTGACATTGACATTGACATTGACATTGACATTGACATTGACATTGACATTGACATTGACATTGACATTGACATTGACATTGACATTGACATTGACATTGACATTGACATTGACATTGACATTGACATTGACATTGACATTGACATTGACATTGACATTGACATTGACATTGACATTGACATTGACATTGACATTGACATTGACATTGACATTGACAATCGCTTTCACATTGACATTGACATTGACATTGACATTGACATTGACATTGACTCTCGCATGCAAGTTGACATTGACATTGACATTGACGTTGACGTTGACGTTGACGTTGACGTTGACGTTGACGTTGACGTTGACGTTGACGTTGACGTTGACGTTGACGTTGACGTTGACGTTGACGTTGACGTTGACGTTGACATTCACATTGACACTGACACTGACACTGACACTGACACTGACACTGACACTGACACTGACAATGACAATGACACTTTCACTGATACTGACACTGACAGTGACAATGACACTTTCACTGACACTGACACTGACATTGACATGTCATTCACATTGACATTCACATTGACATTGACATTGACATTGACATTGACATTGACATCGACATCCACATCGACATTCACATCGACATTCACATTGACATTGACATTGACATTGACATTGACATCGACATCCACATCGACATTCACATCGACATTCACATTGACATTCACATCGACATTCACATCGACATTCACATCGACATTCACATCGACATGCACATCGACATTCACATCGACATTGACATTGACATTGACATTGACATCGACATGGACATCGACAATCGCATTGACATTGACGTTGACATTGACATTGACATTGACATTGACATTGACATTGACATTGACATTCACATTGACATCGACAATCGCATTGACATTGACGTTGACATTGACATTGACATTGACATTGACATTCACATTGACATTGACACTGACACTGACACTGACACTGACACTGACACTGACACTGACAATGACAATGACACTTTCACTGATACTGACACTGACAGTGACAATGACACTTTCACTGACACTGACACTGACATTGACATGTCATTCACATTGACATTCACATTGACATTGACATTGACATTGACATTGATATCGACATCCACATCGACATTCACATCGACATTCACATTGACATTCACATCGACATTCACATCGACATTCACATCAACATTCACATCGACATTCACATCGACATTCACATTGACATTGACATTGACATTGACAATCGCATTGACATTGACAATCGCATTGACATTGACGTTGACATTGACATTGACATTGACATTGACATTGACATTGACATTGACATTGACATTGACATTGACATTGACATTGACATTGACATTGACATTGACATTGACATTGACATTGACATTGACATTGACATTGACATTGACATTGACATTGACATTGACATTGACATTGACATTGACATTGACATTGACATTGACATTGACATTGACATTGACATCGACATCCACATCGACATTCACATCGACATTCACATCGACATTCACATTGACATTGACATTGACATTGACATTGACATTGACATCGACATGGACATCGACAATCGCATTGACATTGACGTTGACATTGACATTGACATTGACATCGACATTCACATCGACATTCACATCGACATTCACATCGACATGCACATCGACATTCACATCGACATTGACATTGACATTGACATTGACATCGACATGGACATCGACAATCGCATTGACATTGACGTTGACATTGACATTGACATTGACATTGACATTGACATTGACATTGACATTGACATTGACATTGACACTGACACTGACACTGACACTGACACTGACACTGACAATGACAATGACAATGACACTTTCACTGATACTGACACTGACAGTGACAATGACACTTTCACTGACACTGACACTGACATTGACATGTCATTCACATTGACATTCACATTGACATTGACATTGACATTGACATTGACATCGACATCCACATCGACATTCACATCGACATTCACATTGACATTCACATTGACATTGACATTGACATCGACATCCACATCGACATTCACATCGACATTCACATTGACATTCACATCGACATTCACATCGACATTCACATCGACATTCACATCGACATGCACATCGACATTCACATCGACATTGACATTGACATTGACATTGACATCGACATGGACATCGACAATCGCATTGACATTGACGTTGACATTGACATTGACATTGACATTGACATTGACATTGACATTGACATTGACATTGACATTGACATTCACATTGACATCGACAATCGCATTGACATTGACGTTGACATTGACATTGACATTGACATTGACATTCACATTGACATTGACACTGACACTGACACTGACACTGACACTGACACTGACACTGACACTGACAATGACAATGACACTTTCACTGATACTGACACTGACAGTGACAATGACACTTTCACTGACACTGACACTGACATTGACATGTCATTCACATTGACATTCACATTGACATTGACATTGACATTGACATTGACATCGACATCCACATCGACATTCACATCGACATTCACATTGACATTCACATCGACATTCACATCGACATTCACATCGACATGCACATCGACATTCACATCGACATTGACATTGACATTGACATTGACGTCGACATGGACATCGACAATCGCATTGACATTGACGTTGACATTGACATTGACATTGACATTGACATTGACATTGACATTGACATTCACATTGACACTGACACTGACACTGACACTGACACTGACACTGACAATGACAATGACACTTTCACTGATACTGACACTGACAGTGACAATGACACTTTCACTGACACTGACACTGACATTGACATGTCATTCACATTGACATTCACATTGACATTGACATTGACATTGACATTGACATCGACATCCACATCGACATTCACATCGACATTCACATTGACATTCACATCGGCATTCACATCGACATTCACATCGACATTCACATCGACATTCACATCGACATTCACATTGACATTGACATTGACATCGGCATTCACATCGACATTGACATTGACATTGACATTCACATCGACATTCACAACGACATTCACATCGACATTCACATTGACATTGACATTGACATTGACATTGACAATCGCATTGACATTGAAGTTGACATTGACATTGATATTGACATTGACATTGACATTGACATTGACATTGACATTGACATCGGCAACCCGCCCGGAGGGCCTAGCTACGAGGGCGTGCCGGAGGCACGCCGCGAGCAGCTAGTATATATTAAAATCGTGTCTGTCTGTCTGTTTGTAACGGCATCAAATATGAACGGCTTTACGTACAGAGCTGGGGTTTGAAACGTTAAAGCGGCGTTTCCTCGGGAAGGTTTAGGAGCAAACCGCATTCGCAATAGTTAATTGGTTCAAAAGTTGTGACGTAATTACCCCGTTTTCAACCTCTTTCCGGCACTTTTCTGCTTATAACTTTTGATCGGATGGACTTTTTTGTTTGCGGTTTGCTCTGCATCCTTCCAGAGACGGTGACAGTGAGGGAGGGAGAGGGAGAGGGAGAGGGAGAGGGAGAGAGAGAGAGAGAGAGAGAGGGAGAACGAAATATATTATCACAAACCCGTTCGGCACGTACATGCATTTAAAAAATCCTATACCACAGCATCGCGAGGTGAGGAAAATTATGCCACGAATACGTTTGTCATAGTCCCATAACAAAATTATGAAAGAAAAATACAGTAACTTCCCTATGAATCGGGCAGTTATAAATAAAGAATTTAATTGGTAATTCATTCATATTGGTATATCTACGGAGACTTACCTACAATCCGTTCTGCTCGTGAAGCACAATCAAACTGATGCTTTAAGCAAACATGTTTCGTGTATTCCCCACTGAGAACAATAATACATACCTCGTTCCGTCTAATTTGTTCGATACGACAACCGTGTTTACAACAGCGTTAGCCGCAATCCATCGACAGTTGCGAAATTTAAATTACAGTAACTTCCCTGTGAATCGGAAAGTTAAAAATTGCATTAACTTCGCTATAAATCGGGAAGATAAAATAACACCCACACAGCACGTGATGTCCGAAATTCCGACGCGCTAGCGACGTCCAAAATAATTGTATTATCAAAAAGGTTTTTAACTTCCCGATATATAGGGAAGTTATTGTAATTACCCCGAAAATCGAAAATCGATTTTTTAGCAGATCAGAATAATGAATGATGCAATCGATGTACACCGCTGTGACTTAGGGCTGAAAAGATTTTGGTCCACATTGGTCAAGCAGTTTTTTAGTTTTTTTAGCTATTTTCGAAAGGAGTTGATTCTACATTGCAATTTTTACGAGAGGTGTATCCACTAGCAATGCGTACCACTAACCCTCTTGCAAGAGCAGTCCTATCCGCGAGCTCGCGAAGCGAGCGAGCAACAATAACCAGCTAGTTTTTATTTTGCGTTTCGTACGTTTTAAGAAGATTATATGTCTTCAGGGAAAGTGATTATAACACTGTATTGGGCATATAGAGTATGCCCAATGACGTATATCACATGACGTATGTAGTCTTTTGAATTTTTCAAGAAAAAAAAAATTTTTTTTTTTTAAACTAAAAAACTAAAAAACAACTTGACCAAAATCTTATCAGCTCTAAGTTGCAGCGGGGCACTTCCAATGCATCATTCATTATTCTGATCGCGTTATTACTTTTTCTGAAAACGTTAACGAAAAATTTGATACCATAGAAACGGACATACGCGCGCGCGCGCGCACACACACACACACACACACACACACACACACACACACACCGACATTTTGATAAAAATAGTCTAAAATGAATCCAATGTCCATAAAACGTGAAGATCTGTTAAAAATTCGATTTTCGATTTTCGAGGTAATTACCATAACTTCCCTATGAATCGGGAAGTTAAAAACGGTATGAAAACAACAAATAAACGAAATCGAAAATTTTTGACACTAGACATAACGAATGTGGTATTTAATATTTTACATTAACAGTTCGTGCGTATACACATAAATGAAATGGAAATTATTTTATACTTTTTAGTGCATTTTCGTTTTTTTTGTTGCTTTCATACCTTTTTTTTATTTTCATTCCGTTTTTTTATTTTTTTCGAAGTCGGTTTTATTTATTTAAAAAAAATTTTTTTATTTCACACTTTTTAAATTATAAATAAATATTTATAAATATTTTCCATATTTTATAAATGTGAAAGGTTCCATCGTGATCGGTACATTATTTGCAGAGACACATCAACGAATAGGGTTTTGCTATAACAATAGTTATTAATAATAACAAATTCTATAAATTTTTGCAAGTGGGATCATCGCGGCAGTATCTCCAACTAAATGTGAAAGGTTTCATCGCGATCGGTACAAATCTTGCTGAGCGAACGCCGAAGAAGTCTGTTGAATATACGTTTTTTGCAATAAAAATCGTCACGAATGGAAAAAAGCAAAATTTTTTAAAACGGGACCACCCCAGGAACATACTTTACAAGATGCAAAAGGCACATACAGGTCGAATGGAGTAACGTCCTCCTTTTTCGAAGTCGGTTAAAAAGTAGGTATGATGGAATGCTTTGATTACAGTGCACTGAGCTGAGATAGGTGTACAAACTCTTCACAAATTTCATTTTGTTGTCTAAATTAGTATTGTTACTAATGTTTATTTATAAATAATTATAATCTAGATTAATTACGAATAACTATAATCTCAATTATAATCTAAACAATTCCCTCATAAGATCTCGTGGAAGAGCGGGCGAACCCGATCGAACGTACCTCGTGATACCCCACGACTTTTGACGCGACGCTCATTTCTACTTAAACTCGCTATAAACTCTCAAATTCAGAACGAGTCGGAACCAATTCTTTTCGGATTGTGATTGTAAACCTTCATCGAATGTAATGGTACCAGAAAGATTGCGGTATGCAGCGGATAGTTTACCAAGATCGTCAATAAAGTTTTAAAATCGAAAAAACTTACAGAATGATTGGTAATGTTGGAACATTAATATCAATACTAATTTAGATGATAAGAGAATGAAATCTGTGAAGATTTTGTACACCTACCTCAACTCAGTACATCGTAATCAAAGCATTCCATTATCACTACTTTTCAAGAGTTCGGATAATCTGACGACAAAATGTTTGGAATAAAAGTTGAACAGTATTTAGATATGCACAAAATTTTATAGTTTACATTCCGAAAAAATTTTTCTTCTGCAAGAAATAAGAATTACTTTGATTTTTTAAATGTCAAAGTACAATTTTTATTTCACAATCAATATAATATGAAATTTAAAAAGGTCACCACAGCTGATTAGTTAAAATACAGTGAATACTGACCTGGCTGTTCTATCTCTCCCGCGATTTGCACCCACGCGATTTTTTTGTACTTTGCATCCATGTACCTTGAATGCTGTAAATTGTATAAAAATTCACGCCCGCGCACTGCTTCTATTAGCTTCTCGTCGTCCATAGCGGTTGCAACTCTCCGGTGTCCGAACTCTCCGGTGGTCGAAACTGAGAATGATTCCTTAGACGAACTTTTGTGGAAAATGTAACCTCGCAATTAGCCTTTTGCGGGGGGCAGTAAAAAGACCTGGCCCGAAATATCATTGGAGTGGGGGATGCGGTTTACGGTATGACCTGCTACTGACCCACCTGAACCGGCGCGCTCCGATGAAATATTCGAGAAGTGTATAAGTAGCATGCGTTTGATAAATACACATTTTAGATTTCCATAATTTCATAAAAATCGATAAATACTAAAAACAAAACTAGCTGGTTATTGTTGCTCGCTCGCTTCGCGAGCTCGCGGATGGTGTTATTGTTGCTCGCTCGCTTCGCGAGCTCGCGGGTAGGACTGCTCTTGCGAGAGGGTTAGTGGTACGCATTGCTAGTGAGGCATACAGCTATTAATGGCTTTTTTTTATTTTGTGTGTGACTCTCCACGAGCCACACAAAGAACTTCCCGATTCGTTAGTTGTAAGCGGTAACATTAGCATTAACTGCATAATTAAAAAAAAAAAAATGAAATATATATAATTACGTTTGTTTATTTGGTGGAAAATTTCCATCCTCTCTTATAAATTGCATTGTTGAATGAACTTCTTTCGAAAAAAACTAAAAAATCTAAAAAACTGCTTGACCAATACCCAGATAGCACAAAGGCGTCCCAAATACGTCTTAAAGTCGACTGTCTTCGGACATTCAAGACGTCCGACGGTTGTCTTGAATAGCCTACGAACGTCCTCCGAACGACCTCCGAACGGCCTATGAACAGCTTGTGTTACAAAACTGTACGTCCTAAAGACGTTTTAAGTACGCCCATTATACGTCTAAAGTACGTTCATGAGACGTCTTCAAGACGTCTTTTAGACGTACAGTTTTGTAAAAAAAGCCGTTCGGAGGCCGTTCTTGGGACATTCAAAACGTCCGGCAACAGACGCCTTTAAGACGCCTTGTTTCAGACGTCTTTAGGACGTCTTGTTCCAAACGACTTTTAGGCGTCTTATTTCAGACGTCTTTAAGACTTCTTATTTTAGACATCTTTGGGACGTTCATAAAAAGTCTTACTGGTCCAAAAATGTTAATTAAATATACATACTGGATTGGTCATGTGAAAATAAGAGACTGGAAGGGTCCCAGTCCCTTTTCGCATGACAAACCACATACATTAACGTTTAATTATAGGATATCAACTCGCACAATATATATATACATATTATATATGGTTTATTGAAATTGGAAAAAAAAGAGTGAAGAAATATATATACAAGTAAAAATAATAATAATAAATATATAATAAAAATAATAATAATAAATATATAATAAAAATAATAATAAATGTATAATAAAAATAATATATAAGTAAGAATCTAAGTTAAAATTAAAATTTTTTGTTGGTTCCGGCGGCCAATCTATCTGTTGCCCTCTTCAGCCACATTTGAATTGCGACCTCCGTCTCCCGTCTGGTAATAGCGACCGTTCCTTTTTCTGCAGCACCTTGAATAAGAATTTCTTTTTGTGTTAAGTTGTACATGAATCATCATTAATAATGATACTGAAATAAGGGCGATACACTTACATATTACGAGCTTGGCGATGTTTAATTCGTGGAATGGTTTTTTCCCCTTTCTGCCCATCCAACTATATGTTAACGCCAAGTCGTTGGTCATGAGCGTGGACAACATCCTCTTTGCAACCTGGTAGGCGTTCTCACCGCCAATTTTGTGCAATTCCTGAACCTAAAATAAAAAGTTATTAATATTACATTCTGTTAACTAAATCAAAATGAAAGATCAATTTCAGTTACTTCCAGTTAATTTATTACATCAATAAATTTTACTTACGCCATCTTGAAATTCCTCGCCATTGTTTAAAATATTTTCAAACATAGACATCTCCTCGTCTGTGTGTATCGGGAATTTCAGTGACGGATATCTCTGCAGAAATGGGACCCGATGTTCTCCACCAGCTTTCTTCTTCAGTTCTTCTTTCAATTGCCGAACCTCCTCTTTTAATTCTCCTACCTGTTGGAGAACGTCAGTGAGGAGTGTTCGGAATAAATGACCCTGCTGTTCAACGTTCTTTATGCTTAACAGGTATGTCTCCATATTCCCCATACTGTGTCCAGCTTGGTTTCCTATTGATTGTTTACTAGATATTATATCTGTTAAAGTGAACCTACTTATTATGTCTAAAACATTTTCCTTAACTTACCAACACTAGACTGCTCAGTAATTTGTAGTCTTGGTTGTTGAGTTACCTGCAGCGACTTCTCTGTATCAGCGTAATCATCTGTGACTGAAAATAAAATATATTTTGATTAAAACGATATACTAATTACAGAAAAAGAATGATGTATAACTATTGTATGAATACAATTACATAGGTATAATGTTTTATACAGTGCCCCGTTTTGGATTTACATACCCATGTTCCCCATCTCTTTTCTGTACATTTCAGGAGGAGCACCCATGATGGTGTCGTCGTCGGACGAGTAGACGTCCGTGCTGATGTAGGAGGTGTTCGGCTCTTTCCGGCAATGCCGTTCTACCTCCGACTGCAGGTCGCTGGTATCCTCTGCAGTTCGGGCCTTACTCCTGGCCTTCTTGTAATCGTCTAGAAGCATTAAATAGTTATTATATTTTAATTCCACATTTATGGTGAATAATAACTGTAACTTACCGAAAGTGCTGTTCTTAAATATTCTTATTGGGTGTTTCACCCACGAGATGTTGAGTTGCTCCCGCTTCTTAATAGCTGTCATTAGCCGAGCTTGATGCAACGGTGGCCAATAGCACACGTCGTTTATTATCCAGTTTGTTGGCACAGCTTCAACTGTGCCATCTTCAATAAACTGAACCACCGTCCACGTAGCCGTCTCCATTATTCTATATGTGATACATATACTACATATTGAATACATATATTATATATATACTATATTATATATATATTAATTAAACATAAATAATGTAAACATACCAACATTACACATACGAGTGCACGAAAACGGAAAATTCAATACAGTAACACAAGCTAATGTGTAAATAATTTTTTTTTAAATTGTTATTAGTCGCAATTGCGAAGGAAAAAGTAAAGGACACGATTTTTAAATTTTTTATCTGTGCCTGTAATGAAAATTTCAAATATGTATTTTGTAAATCTAACAAGGAGAGGATACGGTCGTCGGGAACCGGATTTTCCTGAAACTTCCAGTATATGAAGATGACGTATCCAAATGTAATTTAACAAAGCAGTAGCGCGCGCTTCTCAAGATTTTTCGAGAAAATTGCATTTGAAAATCTGTACCCGGTCATAAGGAGTTCGCGTTAACTTTTGAACAAGAACCATAGTGGCCGAGGGCGCTGCGAGAAACACTGTTAATCAGTAGGTCACCGGTTCGAGTCTTGCTGTCGACACATTTTTTAAAATCTTTTTTTTCAGTTTTTATCCTAAAATTTATCAAACCTGCCATTCAACAAATATTTTTTAAACAGAAAATGCATGTTTTTTATTTGTGGGTATTGAAAAAAAATCGAACATAAAAATAATACAGTGTTATATTTACTTTATTATTGTACATTTTTTATTAATGAAAAAAATACGTGTTGAGTATCACACTGGGTCGTGTCATACTAACACGTAATTTTTTTCATTAATAAAAAATGTGCAATAATAAAGTAAATATAACACTGTATTATTTTTATGTTCGATTTTTTTTTCAATACCCACAAATAAAAAACATGCATTTTCTGTTTAAAAAATATGTGTTGAATGGCAGGTTTGATAAATTTTAGGATAAAAACTGAAAAAAAAGATTTTAAAAAATGTGTCGACAGCAAGACTCGAACCGGTGACCTACTGATTAACAGTGTTTCTCGCAGCGCCCTCGGCCACTATGGTTCTTGTTCAAAAGTTAACGCGAACTCCTTATGACCGGGTACAGATTTTCAAATGCAATTTTCTCGAAAAATCTTGAGAAGCGCGCGCTACTGCTTTGTTAAATTACATTTGGATACGTCATCTTCAAATAGTGGAATTTTTAGGAAAATCCGGTTCCCGACGACCGTATCCTCTCCTTGTAAGTAAGTTATATACATGTACAAAGTTTCATTGAAATAGATTGATGCCTGTCGTTTTTTCCCACATCAACCGATTTCAATGAAACTTTTACAATGTATATAATTGACACAGATCTACAAAACATATTTTTTAAATTTTCAATATAGACCCCCATAAAAAATTTGTAATATGCAACTTTTAGTATTTTCTCTACAATTACGACCAGTTGCAATTTTTGAAAAAATTTCTTTTCACATCATGTAGTAAACTAATTGCTCTAACTTCTCAAAAAAGTTCAAATTGTATGGTCCAATATCAAAAAAGTTATCGTTTTTTTAAGAGCGTCCGAATATTAATGGGAATCACTGTACATGTGCATGCTAAAAGGGTATGAAAGTACTCTGATACTACTTACGCAGTTTTGGCCCACAGCAACAGCAACAGCGGCAGCAATCGCAAAGCAATGTCTTCAGTAACAGCAACAGCTTCCAGCAGCAACCGGAAAAATTGTATCCTTAAAAAAATGTACGAAAATAAATGAAAGTTTTAGTAGAGATCGCGGTTTTGAACGTGTACATGTGGTACATGAAATGGGGATCTCTAAGTTTTAGCAATTAAACAAACGTAGTAGAAGGGCATAAGCAAATACACTAACTCGAACAAACAATACCAATGTTAATACTCACTGTTAGTTTATGGGTATATAAGTAAAAACCACACTGTGTAAAACAATTACTGGAGAACACTGGAGGCGCGTCTTTGTACTCTGAAAGAAACGTAGCGAATGACGAACGCTCAGATCAGAAACAAGAAGAGGAACAGTCCTATGCACAACTGAAGATCGAGGGTCCCATGCCGGGGAAAATATACGTTATACACAAGCTGATGCTCTTCTGTTTTTGATCTGAGCGTTCGTCATTCGCCACGTTTCTTTCAAACGTATTACATATAAAGACGTGCCTCCAGTTTTAATCAGTGTGGTTTTTGCATACCCATAATTTAAAAGTGAGTATTAGCATTGGTATTATTTGTTCGAGTTAGTATTTTTGCTTATGCCCTTCTACTATATTTAGTCCATGTTACGTCCATTTTAGGTCTGAAAGTTTAAAAGACGGCTCTGTACTATCTGTGTGCATTTGTTTCATTGCTAAAACTTTTATTAATTTTCGTACATTTTTTTAAGGATACATTTATTCCGGTTGCTGCCGTAAGTTGTTGCTGTTGCTGAAGATATTGCTTTGCGGTTTCTGTTGCTGCTGCTGTTGCTGTCGTTGCTGTGGGCCGAAGTTCCGTAAGTTATTATTTCATCACAATATTATTGTTAAAATGACAGTAAAACGGAAAATGCAGAAATATTATATGCGTGCTAAGAGGTTGACACTTGATCCGGACACATCTTTACATCAGGGAACCTCTACCTCAACAAATATAGAATCTCCAAATTCTCCGGTCGATCTCCATTATTCTTCGCCTTTTGATTTCGATTCTTCAGATTCTTCAGATTCAGAATACTATGTTGGTAATATTGATAGCGAAATTTTCGTAGAAAATATTCGACCTATAGTACCGAATTCCGTTGATCATTCCGCAGAAAGCATTGCACATGAAAATTTTAATGTTCTCTTAGCAGGGTGGGCCGTAAAGCACAATGTAACTCATTGTGCAATTAACGATTTACTTTCTCTTTTAAAAATGCCAGTTCCGAATAATTTACCTTCAGACGCTAGGACTCTGTTACGAACGTGTAGAAATGTAGAGACAAAACAAGTTAGCCCGGGACATTATTATCATTTTGGATTAGAAAATACTGTTTTGAATTTAATTAAAAATGTAGACATTTCTTATATCGACAGCAACATAATTCCAGTCTACGTTAACATAGATGGTTTACCATTGTCTAAAAGCTCTGGTAGTCAAGTTTATCCGATTTTGTGTAGCATTGTGGGTTATAAAAAGATTGGTATGGTTGGTATCTATCATGGTTACGAAAAGCCTACAGATATCAACCATTTTTTAAGTGATTTTGTCGAGGAGACAGTAAAAATAGCCAACAACGGATTTTTATTTAAGGGGGAATTGTATCACTTGAATATTAAAGGTTTCATATGCGATGCTCCTGCCAAGGCAGCAATTAAATACACGAAAGGTCATGCGGGATACCATTCGTGCACTAAGTGCCAGACTGAAGGAGATTTTATACAAAATAGAATGTGTTTCCCTGATGTAAAGAATATCCGTTTGAGAACAGACGCTGAATTCAGATCTCAAAGTCAAAAAGAGCATCATGTTGGCTCATCAGTTTTAACCAATATCCCGGGAATTAATATGGTCGATTCATTTCCTTTAGATTACATGCATCTAGCTTGCTTGGGTGTTGTGAGGAAATTACTAGTTAATTTATGGTGTTGTGGCAAACCTTCGACAAAAATATCGAATTTAAAAATGTTATGTATTTCAAAATCGCTTACTGATCAAATTAACAATATTCCGGTAGAGTTCAATAGAAAACCTCGCTCCTTGGCCGAGGTGAAAAGATGGAAAGCCACAGAATTTCGTCAATTGCTGTTTTACACTGGCCCGATAGTTTTATTACATAATATAAATAAAAGTAGATATTTAAATTTTCTGACGTTACATGCAGCAATGACTATTTTGTCAACATCCAGACATATTCATCTCATCAATTACGCGTCAGCATTAATGGAGTATTTTGTCACATGTTTCAAAAAGTTGTACGGTGTAGAACATACAACACACAATGTCCATAATCTTTTGCACATCACGCTGGACGTTAGGAATCATGGACCGGTCGATAATTTTAGCGCTTTCCCTTTTGAAAATTTTTTGCAATCGATATTACACTACATTAGAAAAAACGACAAACCTTTGCAACAAATAGTTAAACGTTACTCCGAACAACGCAATCTTGCTGCAGTAAACGCGGGAAACATTAAATATCCAATTTTTGAGAATCAACATTCAGAAGGTCCGTTAATAGAAGATTACGAAGTTTTCATTAAACAATACAAAGTTATCATTTACAAAAATTTCATTTTAAAAACTACCGCACCTAACAACTGCTGTTGCCTTAACGACGGTAGTATCATTCTTGTCAAAAATGTCGTACTCGCGAATAATGTTTATCAAGCAGTTGCCCGAAAATTTTCCATTTTAAAAGATTTTTATACGAAGCCGTGCAGTTCTTCGAAATTAGGTATTTTCCTGGTAGAATCGTGTCACTTGGGGCCATTGGAAATTTTCAATATTAGAGACATTGCATATAAATGTGTAAAATTAGAAATCGACGGAAAATTTGTAATTTTTCCATTACTTCATTCAGATTGTTACGCTTAAGATTCCAGATTACACTTCCTTCAATTAATTTTATCATTATAAACCGAGGATGCCACACACTAAACATGTAATTTTCTCACCGACTATCAGAGTAGTTTCAGTACCCTTTTAGCATGCACATATATATATATATTCTACATATGTTTACATTATTTATGTTCATATTTATTTATATTTATTTATATATTATATTATGTACATATACTATAAATACAATAATGGAGACGGCTACGTGGAAGCTGGTTCAATTCATCGAAGGTGGCACAGTAGAAACTGTTCAAACAAATTAGATCGACGGTAACGTGTGGACGTTAATTCATCCGACGACGAGACCATCATACGGGCCTCGTCCACAAATAAAAAGAAGACAGATGGGGAACATGGGTAAGTAAACCAAAATGAAGCACAGTATAAAACATTATATGTATGTTACATTCATACAATAGTTATACATCATTCTTTTTCTGTAATTAGTAAATCTTTTTAATCGTAATATTTTTTTTCAGACACACATTATTCATATGCTGACAGCGAGTAGTCCCTGCAGGTAGCAAAAGCAGTAACAGTACATAACACTGAGCAGTCTAGTGTTGGAAAGTTAAGGAAAATTTTTTAGAGATAATAAGTAAATTCACTTTAATAAATGTAATATCTAATAAACAATCAATAGGAAACCAAACTGGACGCAGCACAAAGAGGCTCGAGACATACCTGCTATTGACTTGGCGTTACGATATAGCTGGATGGGTAGGAAGGGGAAGAAACCAAGTATTGCCCTTATTTTAGTGTTATAATAATGATGATTCATGTACAAATTAATACAAAACGAAATTCTTATTTAAGGTGCTGCAAAAAAGGGAAAGGTCACTGCTACCAGACGAGACGCAGAGACGGCTATTCAAATGTGGCTGAAGAGAGTAGCACACAGTATGACAAACCGATAAATTCCGTGTCAAAATCAAAGAAATTCCGATAGAAATGATATACAGCGATGATTTTTTGAAAATTAAAATTGAAACATTGCAGAATATGGGAAAAGTAGAGAAATTGTTTATTTATTTATGTATTCAAAGTTTTCTAATCTTGAAAAAATTAGTTAAACATGCACAATTAAATAACTAACTTAAATAGCACCGTAAATAAACTACAATTTTCTTGAAATTGTGCAAGTTTAACGAGTTTTTTCAAGGTTAAAGGATGTTCGTACCATATTTTCTCAATTTTTCTAATATTCTGCAATGTTTCAATTTTAATTTAAAAAAGTCATCGCTCTATCTCATTTCTATTGAAAATTCTTTGATTTTGACACAGAATTCATCGGTTTGTCCCATTTTAGCGGCGGATAGAATGGCCGGAACCAGCAAAAAATTCAAATTTTTAATCTAATTGTTATTGTTACTCTTAATGTAAGAAATATCGAATAAGGGAACGTCGAGTGTAGACAGCGTGCGGCTCGACAGCGCGACGCGTACCTATTCCGGTAAAACCCCAAAGCACCTACGGGTGCAGGTAGCGAACATGCTGACAGCAAGGGGGGTTCCTTAGGACTAGAGTTTACCTGAGCGATCACTTCCAGTGACGCTCGGAGGTCCAGTTCGTTAATAAATCGCACTCTTGGCGGACGGCTTCACCGTCAATAGTTGTTGTTATTTGAACGCCCACACCAGTCATCCTTTCCCATAGCGTACATATGTATTTACATATATTATATATATTTATATTATAATATTTATATATATATATATATATATATATATATATATATATATTGTTATTATATTGTAATTGTTAAACTCTAAATAATAAATAAATGAAAAGCGTTCATTAAGTTATGAATTATTTCTTCCATCCACTTTTTATGTAGATTATTCTTCTTTTAATAAAGCTTTTTCGTTTTTAATAAACCATACATTGTGCGAGTTGATCGATATATATACAGGGATGAACATTATGAAGCGTTACAGACGAATATCTCCAAAAATATTGATTATAACGCAAAAATGTTTCAGATGAAAGTTTTTTTTCAAAAGAAAGTTGACCTCCACCTCACCTTTACCGGGAAAAACAAAAGTCCCATCACATTATTGCGTATAATCAATATTTTTGGAGATATTCATCTGTAACGTTTTATATAATGTTCACCCTGTATATATTTCCTATAATTAAACTTTATTATTGTACATATATATATATATATGATTGTCATGCGAAAAGGGACTGGGACCCTTCCAGTCTCTTATTTACACATGACCAATCACATATACATATATATATATATATATATATATATATATATATATATATATATATATATATATATTTAATTCACATTTTTGGATCTGAAATAAGACCTCTTAAAGACTATAAAAGTCATCTTAAAGACGTCTAAATGTCGTCTTAACCCCATGATCTACAAATTATTTTACGGCTTCAATGATTAGAACTTTCTTTGTAGTTCATAATTTCCTAGAAAAGGAGAAAGTGTATATTTATTGTATGCCTACATCTCGGATTGAAGGAAATTAATAACATACATATTTACACACACACACACACACACACACACACACACACACACACACACACACACTGTACTGTACTGTACTGTACTATATACTGTTCAGAATCTTCGTCACGAGTCTGACACGATATTAATTGTAGAGTAAGGGGTTAAAAACGTCTTATTTCAGACGCTAAACCGACGTTCCGAAAAAGACGTCTTTATGATACCTAAAGTACAACGTTTTAAAAACAACCCGAAAAAGACGACTTTAAAACGTCTTAAATAAGACGTTGAACCGACGTACCCAAAAGGACGTCTTTAAACCGCCTTATTTCAGGCGTTAAACTGACGTTCCAACAAAGACGTCTTCAAGACGTCTTTAAGGTGCCTGAAATAAAACGTCTTAAAAACAACACGAGAAAGACGTCTTTAAACCGTCTTCAATAAGACGTTGAACCGACGTACCGAAAAAGACGTATTTAAACCGTCTTATTTTAGGCGTTAAACTGACGTTCCGAAAAAGACGTCTTCAAGACGTCTTTAAGGTGCCTGAAATAAAACGTCTTAAAAACAACACGAGAAAGACGTCTTCAAACCGTCTTATTTCAGGCGTTAAATCGACGTCCCGAAACAGATGTCTGCAAGACGTCTTTGAGACGTCTTTTTAGGACGTAAGACGTTCAGACCTAAAATGGACATAAAATGGACGTCTTTAAAACGTCCTGTGCTATCTGGGAAGTTAATATAAATTAATGTAATATTTATATTTAAGTGAAATTTTTATATAGCTTTAATTTTAATAGAAAATTAATATAAATTAAAGTAATATTTATATTTAAATGAAATTTATGTATCGATTTAATTTTAATAGAAAATTAATATAAATTAATTTAATATTTATATTTAAATGCAATTTATATATACATTTAATATTGGTATAAAATTAATATAAATTTGTATCTAAATGAAATTTTTATATAGATTTAATTTTAATATAAAATTAATATGAATTAAAGTATATTTTTATTTAAATGAATTTTTTATACAAATTTAATATTAATTTCAAATGAATATAAATTAAAGTAATATTTATAATTAAATGAAATTTTTATATAAGTTTAATATTCGTATAAAATTAATATAAATTAAAGTAACATTTATATTTAAATGAAATTTTTATATAGATTTAATGGTCGCTGGGTGAATCGAAACCGTTTCGCGATTGACCCTGCTGCGTGTAGCACGTGATGTGCGCCGATTGATTGCTCGAAGGACCACCCACAAGGGATGTGGGAAAAATTGAAAGTTGGTGACACACTGAATATCCCTGGTATACAAACTTTATTGCTAATAGTTACGGATGGACAAGAAATGCACTGTACAAGTCCCGTGACTTGGTCTGACCCGGTTGGTCTGTAGATCGTACAAAATTGTGCCTTTAGCCGGACGATGTTCAAACAAGCTCTGACTACAAACCGCTCTCTCAAGTGCGCTTGAGGCCCAATTCCTCCCTCCCTCGCGCCCTTCTTCGCGTGAAGGGTGGGAGTTCGGAAAACCCTCCTTTCTGGAGAAGGGATGGCAATGTTGCACGTGTACGATCGCGCCGAGGGGACCACAGGTCGGAGGTCCGCTGTTGGTCGTAGACCGTTAGTTCCGCACGGTTATTACTTTCCAAAGCTACGGTTTATGACACGTCGAAAATACCCTTAAAACATGTTGCGGATAATCCCGACATCTGCGTGCCAAGTGTCGACCGGTCCGACGGATCCAAAGGTGAATCCGCGTCCGTGTCATAAAATCGTTCCCCAATTGCCTGGCCTCGACATGCCGCCCACCTTGAACACGCATTGCGAGTTCAATGTAAACCCCTGATACTGAAATGCACCCTAAGGTAGTCCGAAATACATAATAAACGAATACAACTACAATGTTTGCAACGAGCACGCTGTAACAACTAAACCGTATCTATAGTAATTCTCAAAGTTTACCGTCCGAATCTTAAATTTTAAGGATAACTATTTTATTAAACCCTACTTATCCTATAGGCTTCGCAGTTTACGACTATCCTAGGTTACGTCAGTGATGGATGGTCGAAATTGTCTTTTATTGGCAGGATACACAGTTTGATCACTGGTCGCCTTAAGATTCCCTCAGCTGTTCTGACCGAAACGACTCGTACCACTCCATCTGCTCCGGGATGTAGAGTCACGATTCGACCCAACCGCCATCGGAGTGGTGGAAGATTGTCGTCCTTGATAACCACCATGGTATCAAGAGCCCAGACGGATGGTGTTGCTGTCCGCCATTTGGATCTTTGCTGCAATTGGTGCAGATATTCCTTGTGCCAACGATCCCAAAAGTGCTGTAACATTTGCTGCATCATTTGAAATCTTCCTAATCGATGGATGTTGACATCTCGTAGGTCTTGCTCAGGCAACGAATTTAGAGCACCACCGACTAGGAAATGACCGGGAGTTAATGATTGGAGATCGGAAGGATCTGTTGTCATTGGGGTTAAAGGACGGGAGTTGAGACATGCTTCAACCTGCGTGACTATTGTACATAATTCCTCGAATGTGAGACGTTGTTCCCCTATTACACGTCGCAAATGATATTTTACCGCCTTTACCGCGCTCTCCCATAACCCCCCGAAATGTGGTGCGTGAGGTGGATTTAAACGCCACTCAATGTGTTCGGTATTTAGATAGTTGGTCACCTTCCGTTTGTGATCCTTACTATGGGTCAGTACTTGTAATTCACGCAATTCATTTCGTGCACCTACAAAGTTGGTGCCATTGTCCGATACAATGCACTGAGGTCGTCCCCTCCGAGAAATGAACCGTCGTAGGCAGTTTAAAAATGCATCACTACTTAAATCTATCGCAACTTCTACATGAATCGCTCGCGTTGCAAAACAAACAAAAATACAAAGGTAAGATTTGACCGTGACCTTGCTGCGAGTTCGCTCCTTAGTAGCAAATGGACCTGCATAATCAATACCGCAGGTAGTGAATGGTCGCGCCGCAGTTACCCGTGCCGCAGGTAAATTGCCCATTATATATTCTAAAGTGTGTGGTCGTACCCTAAAACACTTCACGCATTTCCTTAATATCCGTCGTACATCACGCCTACATGAAATCACCCAATATCGTTTCCGTAGAGATGCCATAATCAATTGGCAGCCTCCGTGCAATAGTCGCAAATGTTCCGCCTTAATAATTAGATCCGTGATACGATGACTGCTTGGTAAAATGATCGGATGCTTGTTGTCGTACTCTAATTGTGAATTTTGTAACCTGCCGCCCACCCTGATAAGACCGTTCGTATCCAGAAATGGATTAAGACAGACCAGAGGACTTGATTTCTTTATTGGTTTCCGACCTTTCAATGAAGCTAGTTCTTCCGAGAAAGCTTCTTCTTGTGCAATTTCTATTATCCTGTTTTCCGAAGCCAGCAATTCCTTAACTGTTAATAAGGTATCCTTTGGTGCCTCTTCAAAAGACTTGAGCTTGCGTGTTAAATTTATAAACCGTAAACAATATCCTATTACCCGAAGTAAGCGAGACCAATCTGAAAACCTTCCGATAAAGCTATAATCTCGAGTCGTTGTTAATGCTGTCGTGCGTACGATCCGTACTTCTGGGACATCGACGGCTCTACCCTTCGTCTTGTTCCATTGTGTAGAGTCTTCACATAACCATTTCGGACCTGACCACCACAGCGAATTACCGGCCAAAGACGCGGGATTGATTCCGCGAGACAATAAATCTGCAGGATTATCCCCAGAGGTTACATGATACCACCTTTCTGAATTTGTAATTGTTTGGATTTCTGCAACCCTATTGGCAACAAATGTTTTCCATTTGCTTGGTGAACCTTGTATCCAGGCAAGCGTGATCATAGAATCTGACCAATACATTTCATTGGTCACCCGAAAGTTTATGGCTGTCCGTACCTTTTGTATCAACTGAGCTAAAAGTAGCGCCCCGCATAGTTCTAGTCGCGGTAAAGAAAGTGATTTTAAGGGTGCTACCCGAGATTTTGCGCACAATAGCCGAGATTCCCAACTACCTGATGTAGTTAGCGATCGTAAATAAATGCATGCTCCGTAAGCCCGTTCCGAGGCATCTGAGAAACCGTGAAGCTCGCAGGTATGCCGATTTACCGTCACCTGACGAGGTATCTTTACCGAATTTATGTTTTTTATTTCCAACCGAAATTGAGACCATCGTGTATGCAAGTCGTGAGACACTGATTCGTCCCACCCCAATTTTAATTGCCAGAGCTCCTGCATTAGGATCTTAGCACGTACTATTACGGGACCGATTAAACCCAAGGGGTCAAAGATTTGTGCAATTTCCGAGAGGATGATGCGCTTTGTGATGCGAGAGTGTTTAGATAGTTGTGACGAGTAGTAAAGTTGATCTTCTGTTGCCAACCATAACAAACCAAGAGTTTTTTGTTCTTTCTCTGCGATTATTTTCTCTTCACGAATCTCTCTAGATGAATCCGAGACTATTTCCTGACAGTTTGACGCCCATTTCCGTAACCGAAAACCTGCCCTTGATAAAATATCACTGATTTCCCCTTTCAAAAATACCGCCTCTGTTATAGTTTCCGCACCGGTCAGAAGGTCATCGACATAGAAATCATTTATGATTCTGTCGCTAGACTTCGGATTGCTTTGAGCACAATCAAGTCCGACTTGTTTCAGTACCCTGGTCGCCAAAAACGGAGCTGATGCTGTGCTATAAGTTACAGTATTTAATTGAAAAACCTTTATAGGTGATTCCGAGTTTAACCTCCATAAAATTTGCTGGAATTTCCGATCTTCCGGATGTATGAGAATTTGCCGGTACATTTTCTCTATATCTGCTGATAGTACGTACTTATGACATCGAAACTTGACAAGAATGGAAAATAGATCCCTTTGTACCGTTGGCCCTACTAAATGCGTGTCATTCAATGACAATCCCGTCGACGATTTTGCAGAACCATCGAATACTACACGAACCTTGGTTGTAGTACTGGTTTCCTTAGTGACGGCATGATGAGGTAGATAGAAAACGCCGTCTTTATTCGTACCAGATTCCGAGACTCTTGTCATATGGCCCAAAACCTCGTATTCCTTCATAAATTTGAGGTATTCTACTCTCAATTCCGAGTTCTTTATTATCCTTTTCTCAAGAGATCGTAATCGACGTTCCGCTTGATCTCGCGAGGTACCTAAATCGTTTACAGTATCTTTGAACGGGATTCTAACGACATATCGACCCGTGTCATTACGTTGAGTATTCACCTGAAAATGTTTTTCGCATGCATCTTCCGTGATACCCTTGGTGCTTCCTATTTCCTCAACGTGCCAAAATCTTTCTAACTGGCCGTACAACCCTCTATCTGTTGCTATATTGCATCTCAAAGTCTCGCGTTCCTTGTTAATTGGCCAGGTTACCTGACCCCCGAGAACCCAACCGAACAGCGTTTTTTGCCAAATTAGACCGGGACCCGCCTTGTGCTGCCCGATACACAATAACTTCCAGAATAACCCAGCCCCAATAAGCATATCGATTGGACCACATTTACGAAAATGTGGATCTGCTAACTTCATGTTTGCCGGACTCGGGATCTTTGCCCTTAACGGAATGTTTGGCATGTCGGGAGTTATATCATGCATTATCAAACAATCAACCTTAGCCCGGAAACTGTTATGTTGTGAGCCTATTTCCACGTTCGCCCTTTTCCGAATTGTATTGGTAGCAGATCTTCCTATTCCCATAACTTGTGCATCTGTACTAGTACCTGATATGCCGACCTTATTACAAAATTGCTTCGATATGAAATTAACTTGCGACCCAGAATCTAATAATGCCCTGTGTGACGTCCGTCACTTTATTCCCTCCTCATTTTTGTGACATACGTGTTCACATATACACACATTCTGTAACGTGTTCCTTAAACGATACGTCATCAAACAGGAATTTCGTTCTGCTCCAATGAATTCGGAAACAATAGGAAGCTGCTCGCTCAAGCGTGAGACTCTTCTATTTCCCCCACAAAACCCACTGCCTGCTCTCTGAAGCATGAAATCTATTGTCATTTCCCCCACTAAATCCACCTGGCAGTAGCTCTATAAAAGCCAGAGTCAAAGAGCAGGAAGGCAGTTAGTATTCAGTCGAAGAGCAGTTTCCAATCAAACAAGTCACTTAGAATAGTCATTCGCAGTCAAGCAGTCGTTCATTCGCTCATCGAACAGTCGTGGAAGAAGTCATCCAGCATAAACCAACAGTTACGACGATTCAACCTCCTAAACGAAATAGTTCTCGTTGATGAAACGAATCGGGACGCTGTAAATTATTTATAGTTGGTCGCCGTAATCTGAGAGAACACCACCTTCTCCTAAAATTTCCTAACGAGTGACGTGTGCGCGAGTGCGTGTGTGTGTGTCGTGGGGTCGTGTCATCGGCGAGGTTGAGAGTTGCCCATCGGACCCTTTTTACCTTCTTCCTCTCGAACTAGGCGGACTTGGTCCTGCCATTCGAGCCAACGATCCAACCCTGAACTAGGCGGACTTGGTCTGGCCGTTCAGGCTCCTTCCACTTCACGGTCAGGCGGACTTGGTCCAGCCGTCCGGGATCCCTGAAGCTCTCTCTTTCTCCTTCTCCCTCTCTCTCTCTCTCTCGCTGGGAACGAACCCCCGCCGCGCAGCGTACCCCGCAGTAAAACGCCGTAACAAATAGCTTTCGCGCTACTCTCCCATTCAATTTCCCCTTTCGGATCTATCAATCGCGTCATAATTCGACACTTTTCTGTGATCCATCTCATTACCTCTCGAACCCAAATTTCGGGACGTAACACCTGCAATCCCATGTTTTTCCCGTTTTGTCCCTTACATGTACAATTGCTGTTGATAAAACCGTGTACTCTTGAGAGTCGCTCGCGACGTTCGCTACGTACGATGTTGGGTTCGGGTCTGATTTTACTACTGAATGTGACTCGGAAGGTTGTTGGCCAATAGCCTGTTTCTCTGGATGTACGTAATCTCTGTGCAATAAAGTGTGATGCTTTCTATCGCAGATTTGACATCCGCGCCGTGAACAATTTGCAACCCCATGACCCATTTCTAAACAGTTATAGCACCGATTGCCACGTTGTACTATCTCCCTTTTCGATTGGATATTTGATTTTTTAAACGCAACGCAACGGTATAATGGATGTTCCCCTTGACATGCAGGACACCGTGTTTGTTCTGTTGCTATATGTGCCGTTGATTTCCAGGGTTTCTGATCATTCGTAGGGTGTGGTCGCCGGTCGACCCTGTCCGTTGCTGTGTACTTACGAGCTATGCTTCCTAAATATTTTGCCCTTTCCTCGAGAAATTGCGTGAATTTTTTGTACGATTCCTTCTCAGCGGAACGCGACATTTCTCTTTCCCATTCCCTGGTTGTAATAGCATCTAATTTTTTGGATAATATGGAAACTACAATGAAATCCCAAGATTGTGTCGGTTCACCTAATCCCTTCAGAGCGGACATATGATTGTTCGCGTCATCGATAAATTCCTGCAGCGCTCCCTGGCCTTGTCTTTGAATCGGATTTAAACTTAGCAGTGCATCCATGTGATGCCGACGGAGAGCCATCGGATCCTCGTACCGTGCAGTCAACGTTTCCCATGCTAGCTTATAATTAGCTTCCGAAGTGCCGAATGATTTTACGGCGCGCGCTGCCGGACCCTTCAATGTCGAATTTAAATAGTGAAACTTCTGTATGTCCGACATGGACTCGTTTCTATGAATTAATGCTACAAATGTGTCGCGATACCGTATCCAGTCGCTATAGTTCCCGTCAAAAGATGGTAGTTGGATAAACGGTACGTTCCAATCGGTTCGTGCTGTCGATGCATTCGTATCTTCTACAATGACCGGTGGCGTACCTTGCACGACCGAAGGGAGAGTCCGCGATTTCACAAATTTTTCCACTTCGGCTATTAATTCAAAATACGTATTTTCAAATTGTTCACGTTCTAACGCATGCGCAACTGCCGCTGGGGTTTCTGCCACCAGGCTCTCAATTTGTTCCTGGTATTTACCAAATGAATCCAACAAACTTAGGTTGGCCTCCAGCCGCTTCTGGAGAGCCCCGATTGAACAAGAGTCCCGCGACTCTGAGAAGAACCTTTTAAATCGCGTTAAACTCGACTTAACCAAACCGCGGTCATGAATTAATTGTTTCAATTGCGCTTCCATTATTTACCGGAAATAGTCACTACACGTTAAATATGTCTCAAATCGCTTACGGACAGATGAAGGATGCTGCGGGAGTCAGTGGTGACCGCCTGAATGCCCTGATGTAGCTTGTTTGCCGTCCGTGTGAAGTTGCGTGCCGTCCGTTCCGTGGATTGTGTCCGTTCGTTCCTCTCGTACAGTTGCCCACTTGTCCAATGATCAACGCTGATGCGATCTGTCCCGTGTTCCCTTGACTTCCCGTTGAAGTCGCCGAATAGGTGTGACGATGATCAGCGTCCCAGTTTTCCTTGCCTCCAGTGGAGATCTCCTTCAGTCGGTGGATCCGGCTCGAAGGACCAAATGGTCGCTGGGTGAATCGAAACCGTTTCGCGATTGACCCTGCTGCGTATAGCACGTGATGTGCGACGATTGATTGCTCGAAGGACCACCCACAAGGGATGTGGGAAAAATTGAAAGTTGGTGACACACTGAATATCCCTGGTATACAAACTTTATTGCTAATAGTTACGGATGGACAAGAAATGCACTGTACAAGTCCCGTGACTTGGTCTGACCCGGTTGGTCTGTAGATCGTACAAAATTGTGCCTTTAGCCGGACGATGTTCAAACAAGCTCTGACTACAAACCGCTCTCTCAAGTGCGCTTGAGGCCCAATTCCTCCCTCCCTCGCGCCCTTCTTCGCGTGAAGGGTGGGAGTTCGGAAAACCCTCCTTTCTGGAGAAGGGATGGCAATGTTGCACGTGTACGATCGCGCCGAGGGGACCACAGGTCGGAGGTCCGCTGTTGGTCGTAGACCGTTAGTTCCGCACGGTTATTACTTTCCAAAGCTACGGTTTATGACACGTCGAAAATACCCTTAAAACATGTTCCGGATAATCCCGACATCTGCGTGCCAAGTGTCGACCGGTCCGACGGATCCAAAGGTGAATCCGCGTCCGTGTCATAAAATCGTTCCCCAATTGCCTGGCCTCGACATTTAATTTTAATATAAAATTAATATATATTAAAGTAATATTTATAATTAAATGAAATTTTTATATAGATTTAATTTTAATATAAAATTAATATAAATTAAAGTAATATTTATATTTAAATGAAATTTTTATATAGATTTAATTTTAATATAAAATTAATATAAATTAAAGTAATATTTATATTTAAATGAAATTTTTATACAAATTTAATATTAATATCAAATGAATATAAATTAATTTAATATTTATATTTAAATGCAATTTATATATACATTTAATGTTGGTATAAAATTAATATAAATTTGTATCTAAATGAAATTTTTATATAGATTTAATTTTAATATAAAATTAATATGAATTAAAGTATATTTTTATTTAAATGAATTTTTTATACAAATTTAATATTAATTTCAAATGAATATAAATTAAAGTAATATTTATAATTAAATGAAATTTGTATATAAGGTTAATATTCGTATAAAATTAATATAAATTAAAGTAATATTTATATTTAAATGAAATTTTTATATAGATTTAATTTTAATAGAAAATTAATATAAATTAAAGTAATATTTATATTTAAATGAAATTTTTATATAGATTTAATTTTAATAGAAAATTAATATAAATTAAAGTAACATTTATATTTAAATGAAATTTATGTATCGATTTAATTTTAATAGAAAATGAATATAAATTAAAGTAATATTTATAATTAAATGAAATTTTTATATAAATTTAATATTAGTATAAAATTAATATAAATTAAAGTATTATTTATATTTGAATGAAATTTTTATATAGATTTAATTTTAATATAAAATTAATATAAATTAAAGTAATATTTATATTTAAATGAAATTTTTATATAGATTTAATTTTAATAGAAAATTAATATAAATTAAAGTAATATTTATATTTAAATGAAATTTTTATATAGATTTAATTTTAATAGAAAATTAATATAAATTAAAGTAACATTTATATTTAAATGAAATTTATGTATCGATTTAATTTTAATAGAAAATGAATATAAATTAAAGTAATATTTATAATTAAATGAAATTTTTATATAAATTTAATATTAGTATAAAATTAATATAAATTAAAGTAATATTTATATTTAAATGAAATTTTTATATCGATTTAATTTTAATAGAAAATTAATATAAATTAAAGTAATATTTATATTTAAATGAAATTTTTATATAGATTTAATTTTAATAGAAAATTAATATAAATTAAAGTAATATTTATATTTAAATGAAATTTATGTATCGATTTAATTTTAATATAAAATTAATATAAATTAAAGTAATATTTATATTTAAATGAAATTTTTATATAGATTTAATATTAATATAAAATTAATATAAATTGAAGTAATATTTATATTTAAATGAAATTTTTATATAGATTTAATTTTAGTATAAAGTTAATATAAATTAAAGTAATATTTATATTTAAGTGAAATTTTTATATAGATTTAATTTTAATATAAAGTTAATATAAATTAATGTAATATTTATATTTAAGTGAAATTTTTATATAGATTTAATTTTAATAGAAAATTAATATAAATTAAAGTAATATTTATATTTAAATGAAATTTTTATATAGATTTAATTTTAATAGAAAATTAATATAAATTAAAGTAATATTTATATTTAAATGAAATTTTTATATAGATTTAATTTTAATAGAAAATTAATATAAATTAAAGTAACATTTATATTTAAATGAAATTTATGTATCGATTTAATTTTAATAGAAAATGAATATAAATTAAAGTAATATTTATAATTAAATGAAATTTTTATATAAATTTAATATTAGTATAAAATTAATATAAATTAAAGTATTATTTATATTTGAATGAAATTTTTATATAGATTTAATTTTAATATAAAATTAATATAAATTAAAGTAATATTTATATTTAAATGCAATTTATATATACATTTAATGTTGGTATAAAATTAATATAAATTTGTATCTAAATGAAATTTTTATATAGATTTAATTTTAATATAAAATTAATATGAATTAAAGTATATTTTTATTTAAATGAATTTTTTATACAAATTTAATATTAATTTCAAATGAATATAAATTAAAGTAATATTTATAATTAAATGAAATTTGTATATAAGGTTAATATTCGTATAAAATTTATATAAATTAAAGTAATATTTATATTTAAATGAAATTTTTATATAGATTTAATTTTAATAGAAAATTAATATAAATTAAAGTAATATTTATATTTAAATGAAATTTTTATATAGATTTAATTTTAATAGAAAATTAATATAAATTAAAGTGACATTTATATTTAAATGAAATTTATGTATCGATTTAATTTTAATAGAAAATGAATATAAATTAAAGTAATATTTATAATTAAATGAAATTTTTATATAAATTTAATATTAGTATAAAATTAATATAAATTAAAGTAATATTTATGTTTAAATGAAATTTTTATATAGATTTAATTTTAATAGAAAATTAATATAAATTAAAGTAATATTTATATTTAAATGAAATTTTTATATCGATTTAATTTTAATATAAAATTAATATAAATTAAAGTAATATTTATATTTAAATGAAATTTATGTATCGATTTAATTTTAATAGAAAATGAATATAAATTAAAGTAATATTTATAATTAAATGAAATTTTTATATAAATTTAATATTAGTATAAAATTAATATAAATTAAAGTATTATTTATATTTGAATGAAATTTTTATATAGATTTAATTTTAATATAAAATTAATATAAATTAAAGTAATATTTATATTTAAATGAAATTTTTATATAGATTTAATTTTAATAGAAAATTAATATAAATTAAAGTAATATTTATATTTAAATGAAATTTTTATATAGATTTAATTTTAATAGAAAATTAATATAAATTAAAGTAACATTTATATTTAAATGAAATTTATGTATCGATTTAATTTTAATAGAAAATGAATATAAATTAAAGTAATATTTATAATTAAATGAAATTTTTATATAAATTTAATATTAGTATAAAATTAATATAAATTAAAGTAATATTTATATTTAAATGAAATTTTTATATAGATTTAATTTTAATAGAAAATTAATATAAATTAAAGTAATATTTATATTTAAATGAAATTTTTATATCGATTTAATTTTAATATAAAATTAATATAAATTAAAGTAATATTTATATTTAAATGAAATTTATGTATCGATTTAATTTTAATAGAAAATGAATATAAATTAAAGTAATATTTATAATTAAATGAAATTTTTATATAAATTTAATATTAGTATAAAATTAATATAAATTAAAGTAATATTTATATTTAAATGAAATTTTTATATCGATTTAATTTTAATAGAAAATTAATACAATTTAATGTAATATTTATAATTAAATGAAATTTTTATATAGATTTAATTTTAATATAAAATTAATATAAATTAAAGTAATATTTATATTTAAATGAAATTTTTATATAGATTTAATTTTAATATAAAATTAATATAAATTAAAGTAATATTTATATTTAAATGAAATTTTTATACAAATTTAATATTGATATCAAATGAATATAAATTAATTTAATATTTATATTTAAATGCAATTTATATATACATTTAATATTGGTATAAAATTAATATAAATTTGTATCTAAATGAAATTTTTATATAGATTTAATTTTAATATAAAATTAATATGAATTAAAGTATATTTTTATTTAAATGAATTTGTTATACAAATTTAATATTAATTTCAAATGAATATAAATTAAAGTAATATTTATAATTGAATGAAATTTGTATATAAGGTTAATATTCGTATAAAATTAATATAAATTAAAGTAATATTTATATTTAAATGAAATTTTTATATAGATTTAATTTTAATAGAAAATTAATATAAATTAAAGTAATATTTATATTTAAATGAAATTTTTATATAGATTTAATTTTAATATAAAATTAATATAAATTAAAGTAATATTTATATTTAAATGAAATTTTTATACAGATTTAATTTTAATAGAAAATTAATATAAATTAAAGTAATATTTATATTTAAATGAAATTTTTATATCGATTTAATTTTAATAGAAAATTAATATAAATTAAAGTAATATTTATATTTAAATGAAATTTATGTATCGATTTAATTTTAATAGAAAATGAATATAAATTAAAGTAATATTTATAATTAAATGAAATTTTTATATAAATTTAATATTAGTATAAAATTAATATAAATTAAAGTATTATTTATATTTGAATGAAATTTTTATATAGATTTAATTTTAATATAAAATTAATATAAATTAAAGTAATATTTATATTTAAATGAAATTTTTATATAGATTTAATTTTACTAGAAAATTAATATAAATTAAAGTAATATTTATATTTAAATGAAATTTTTATATAGATTTAATTTTAATAGAAAATTAATATAAATTAAAGTAACATTTATATTTAAATGAAATTTATGTATCGATTTAATTTTAATAGAAAATGAATATAAATTAAAGTAATATTTATAATTAAATGAAATTTTTATATAAATTTAATATTAGTATAAAATTAATATAAATTAAAGTAATATTTATATTTAAATGAAATTTTTATATCGATTTAATTTTAATAGAAAATTAATATAAATTAAAGTAATATTTATATTTAAATGAAATTTTTATATAGATTTAATTTTAATAGAAAATTAATATAAATTAAAGTAATATTTATATTTAAATGAAATTTATGTATCGATTTAATTTTAATATAAAATTAATATAAATTAAAATAATATTTATATTTAAATGAAATTTTTATATAGATTTAATATTAATATAAAATTAATATAAATTGAAGTAATATTTATATTTAAATGAAATTTTTATATAGATTTAATTTTAGTATAAAGTTAATATAAATTAAAGTAATATTTATATTTAAGTGAAATTTTTATATAGATTTAATTTTAATATAAAGTTAATATAAATTAATGTAATATTTATATTTAAGTGAAATTTTTATATAGATTTAATTTTAATAGAAAATTTGATGGAAGTTTGTCACACAATCCTAACGTGCGAGCATGCGTCGGCGAGTGTGCGCAGAAGCGTTGCGAGCGCGCGAACAAGCGAAGTGTACGCATGTGCGTTATTCACTTTCTTAGTTAAGAGAAAGCGTTTGTGTTCTGGTGCGTTGTCGCGTGTTGAAACATGTACAACTTAATATAGTTATTATTAACCATTATATATATTTAATAAACTAACAAGGTTATGGGCCCAGGAACGGTTCCATTATGCGATTGGAAGTGTAAATGAATTACACGAATAAATAGAAAGACGGGCATGTGCGAAAGTGAGGTTATGCAAAAATCACCACGTGTTCTGAAGACCATAAAGAAGTAAGCTTATAAAATAAATAGAGGAAAAATGGCTACTCTAGTACAAACTGATCGGATAGAAAAATTAAACGGTAATAATTACCGATCGTGGAAATTCAATATAAAAATGGCTTTGGTACAACGCGAATTATGGCAACACGTAAACGGTGAAGCTATTGAACCGGTCGAGAACGGCGAAGCAAAGGTAATCTTCAGACGTAAAGAAGACAAAGCACTGGCAACGATTGCACTAAGTATTGAGCCGGAACATCAAATACACATCATGGACTGTACGAGGGCATCTGAAGCTTGGGATGCGCTAACAAAGGTATTTGAACCAAAATCAAGACCTAGAATATTACAGCTCAAGAAACAAATGGTTTCAATAAAGCTTGAGCATGATGAGACAATGATGTCGTATATAGGAAGAATAAAGACATGTAGTGATAGTCTCAAAGAAGCAGGCCATGAAATAAGAGATGACGATTTAGCATATGCGATGCTGTGTGGATTACCAGACACGTACGAAGGAATCATCATGGCATTGGCAAACCTTGACGATGAAAAGTTTAAGTCATCAGAGATAAAAGGAATATTGCTGAACGAGTACGACAGGAGAGCAGCGAAGGAGATCAGCAGCCTCGAAGAAAGAAAAGAAGCACATCATCAAACCAGAGAAACGTCTCACCAAAATAGAGAAGCACATCATCAAATGAAGGAATATAGAAAGGATGAAAGGAAGTGCTTCAAGTGCAATAAACAGGGACATCTCGCTCGTTATTGCAAAACAGGGACACAAAGTACAACTACAAAGTGGAAACAGGGTACGTCTAACGATAAACAATACAAGCGAAAAGATACGTTTTTATTAGAATTAAATAATGTGCAATTGGATGACTCTTGGTTAATAGATAGTGGTGCGACTCACCACATTTGTAAACATAGAGATTGGTTTGTGAATTATAAGACTATAGCGAATGAAACAATTTACTCAGCTGATAGCAGTGCGCAGGATAATTTAAAAGCAATAGGCATTGGTGATATTAATATAGAGACTTATGTAAATGACAATGTTTTTGATATTACTTTGCACAATGTTTACCATGTTCCTAACGTAAGAAGAAACTTATTGTCCGTATCGCAAATAGAAAATAAGCAGAAACGATTAATCATAGACAATCGTAAATTAAGTATATTAAATAAGAGGACTAAGACAATAGTGGGGGAAGCTCTTTGTAAAAATGGATTATATATCGTTAGAGCTAGTGTAACTAAAAATAGATCAGATCAAATAGAAACACATATTGTCAAAAGCAATAAACTAGATGATAGTGAGAAATGGCATCAACGATTTTGCCATGTAAGTACAGGAAATATTCGAGAAACGTCAAGTAAGAATCTAGTTAGAGGATTGGAAAATTTAAATATGAAGGATATTCATTGTAATGGATGTAGCATAGGTAAATCTGTAAAAGCCTCATGTAAGAGTATAGGAGGTAGACAAACAAAAGCTGCATTGGATTTAATCCATTCAGATTTGTGTGGACCGTTACCAGTAAAGTCGATGGGGGGTTCCAAATATTTTCTCACTCTCACCGATGATTATTCTAGGAAAACAACGATATATTGCTTAAAGAGTAAAGATGAAGTATCTAGTTTCATACAAAAATATATAGCCAGAGTAGAAAGAGAACTGAATAGAAAGGTAAAGAGAATAAGAACTGATAACGGATTAGAATTTTGTAATAAGGAATTAGTAACGTTATTCGATAAATTAGGTATAAGACATGAACGTACGAATGCGTATACACCACAAATGAACGGTGTGGCCGAGAGGGTTAATAGAACCCTAATGAACCTTGTGCGTGCGATGCTAAAGACAGCAAAATTACCTGAGAGATTTTGGGCAGAAGCGTTACTCACTGCATGTTATAGTAAAAATAGAGTCATGCATTCAGCGATTGGTGATAATGTTCCAGAAGGTATGTGGACTGGAAACAGACCAAGTGTAAAACACTTAAAAACATATGGATGTTTGGCGTATGTACATCTCTCAGGATATGATAAGCATAAGCTCAATCCAAGGGCGAAAGAATGTATATTTGTAGGGTATTCGACACAAACGAAGGGATATAGGCTATATGACCCTTCGAAAGATGACATTATACATAGTAAGCACGTAGAATTCATCGAAGAAGTGTGTGGATTTGAATATATTTATGGTAAAGGAACATATGAAATACCATTTGATAACGAAAATGGAGTTTTTGACGTAACAGATGAGACAGAAACTGATCAGAAAGAAGTAGAATTAGACGAAACGATAACTAGTGTACCAGTAGCAGAAATACCGAATTTGGAAAGGGATAAAGTAGAAACAAATATAGATAGTGATGTTACCAGTTTGCGAGTGACGCGAAATTCAGAAATTGTTAATAGGAAACCACAACGCGGAAAGGTTATTAGAAATCCATGGGGTTGTAAAGGTAAACCTAAAAATATTGAAATTAACATAGCAGAAATAATCGAACCTACAACGTTTGAACAAGCGATGTCATTACCTCAATCTGAGCAATGGAAAATGGCAATGGATGAGGAATTACAAAGCTTAGAGAGTAGAAATACATGGGAGGTTGTAACTAGGGACGAACATATGTCATGTATCGGTAGCAAGTGGGTATACAAGGTCAAGACGGATACTACTGGAAAGGTTGTCAGGTACAAAGCGAGATTGGTAGCACAGGGGTATAATCAAAAGAAAAACATAGATTATTTTGAATCATATGCTCCAGTCGCCAACATGTCAACTATTAGATTTCTATTGGCAATGTCAATGTGCGAAGGTTGGCAGGCACATCATTTAGATGTTAAATGTGCGTATTTATATGGAGAACTGACTGAGACAATATATATGAAGTTACCACCTGGGAATAACGAAGTAGACACAAAGGTAGCAAAGTTGAAAAGACCAATTTATGGGTTGAAGCAGTCAGGTAGGAATTGGAATGATGCAATTGATACGTTCCTAATTGAAAACGGATTCCAAAGATTAAAAGCCAATAACTGTGTTTACGTATATGATTGTGACCTAATATTAACTATTTACGTTGATGATATTGTATTATTTAGTAAAAATGTAGATAAAGTAAAACGAGTCAAAGTATTATTAATATCAAAATATGAAATAAGAGATTTAGGAATAGTGTCTTATTTACTAGGAATGAATATTAAATATACTGAACAAACTATGGGTCTGTCACAAGAATTATACATACAGAAACTGTTACGTGAATACAATATGATGGAATGTAAAACCACGAAAACGCCAATTGAGGCAGGTATAAAGTTATCAAAGCAGGATAATCCTTCAAGTGAAATAGAAAAGGAGGAGATGAAAAATGTACCATATAGACGGCTGGTGGGATCACTAATGTATATAGCATTGGCGACTCGACCAGATATAATGTACGCGGTATCGAAATTAGCACAATTTGTATCGAATCCAGGTAAAATGCATTGGTTGCAAGCGAAAAGGGTGTTAAGATACTTGTTCACTACAAAAGAGAAAAATATGATATATAGTCAAGGCAACAGTGAAATAGAAATATTTAGTGATGCGGATTGGGCAGCCGACATTGACGATAGGCATTCTTATAGTGGGATGGTAGCTTATCTAGGAGGAAATCCGATTTCCTGGAGATCAAATAAACAACGATCAATATCCACATCCACCATGGAAGCGGAATATATAGCGTTGGAATGTGCTGTAAAAGAGGCAGTATGGATCAACATGATGTATAAAGAGCTACAAAAATTGATGACAATTAATATACCACGTGAACCGTATATTATTAGATGCGATAATAGGTCAGCTATAGACTTCACATTGAATAGAGTAGAGAGATCAAAGTCAAAACATATAGACATTGCGTATCATATTACTAGAGAGAAATGTGAGGAAGGATTAATAAAATTGAGATATGTATCCTCTGGGGATAATGTAGCTGACATATTTACTAAAGCGTTACCATACAATGTAGCGGATATGCATGTAAAGAAATTGCGATTGTATGCAATGAATGGATGTGTACCAAAAGTGGGGGATTGATGGAAGTTTGTCACACAATCCTAACGTGCGAGCATGCGTCGGCGAGTGTGCGCAGAAGCGTTGCGAGCGCGCGAACAAGCGAAGTGTACGCATGTGCGTTATTCACTTTCTTAGTTAAGAGAAAGCGTTTGTGTTCTGGTGCGTTGTCGCGTGTTGAAACATGTACAACTTAATATAGTTATTATTAACCATTATATATATTTAATAAACTAACAAAATTAATATAAATTAAAGTAATATTTATATTTAAATGAAATTTTTATATAGATTTAATTTTAATAGAAAATTAATATAAATTAAAGTAATATTTATATTTAAATGAAATTTTTATATAGATTTAATTTTAATAGAAAATTAATATAAATTAAAGTAATATTTATATTTAAATGAAATTTTTATATAGATTTAATTTTAATAGAATATTAATATAAATTAAAGTAACATTTATATTTAAATGAAATTTATGTATCGATTTAATTTTAATAGAAAATGAATATAAATTAAAGTAATATTTATAATTAAATGAAATTTTTATATAAATTTAATATTAGTATAAAATTAATATAAATTAAAGTATTATTTATATTTGAATGAAATTTTTATATAGATTTAATTTTAATATAAAATTAATATAAATTAAAGTAATATTTATATTTAAATGAAATTTTTATATAGATTTAATTTTAATAGAAAATTAATATAAATTAAAGTAATATTTATATTTAAATGAAATTTTTATATAGATTTAATTTTAATAGAAAATTAATATAAATTAAAGTGACATTTATATTTAAATGAAATTTATGTATCGATTTAATTTTAATAGAAAATGAATATAAATTAAAGTAATATTTATAATTAAATGAAATTTTTATATAAATTTAATATTAGTATAAAATTAATATAAATTAAAGTAATATTTATGTTTAAATGAAATTTTTATATAGATTTAATTTTAATAGAAAATTAATATAAATTAAAGTAATATTTATATTTAAATGAAATTTTTATATCGATTTAATTTTAATATAAAATTAATATAAATTAAAGTAATATTTATATTTAAATGAAATTTATGTATCGATTTAATTTTAATAGAAAATGAATATAAATTAAAGTAATATTTATAATTAAATGAAATTTTTATATAAATTTAATATTAGTATAAAATTAATATAAATTAAAGTATTATTTATATTTGAATGAAATTTTTATATAGATTTAATTTTAATATAAAATTAATATAAATTAAAGTAATATTTATATTTAAATGAAATTTTTATATAGATTTAATTTTAATAGAAAATTAATATAAATTAAAGTAATATTTATATTTAAATGAAATTTTTATATAGATTTAATTTTAATAGAAAATTAATATAAATTAAAGTAACATTTATATTTAAATGAAATTTATGTATCGATTTAATTTTAATAGAAAATGAATATAAATTAAAGTAATATTTATAATTAAATGAAATTTTTATATAAATTTAATATTAGTATAAAATTAATATAAATTAAAGTAATATTTATATTTAAATGAAATTTTTATATAGATTTAATTTTAATAGAAAATTAATATAAATTAAAGTAATATTTATATTTAAATGAAATTTTTATATCGATTTAATTTTAATATAAAATTAATATAAATTAAAGTAATATTTATATTTAAATGAAATTTATGTATCGATTTAATTTTAATAGAAAATGAATATAAATTAAAGTAATATTTATAATTAAATGAAATTTTTATATAAATTTAATATTAGTATAAAATTAATATAAATTAAAGTAATATTTATATTTAAATGAAATTTTTATATCGATTTAATTTTAATAGAAAATTAATACAATTTAATGTAATATTTATAATTAAATGAAATTTTTATATAGATTTAATTTTAATATAAAATTAATATAAATTAAAGTAATATTTATATTTAAATGAAATTTTTATATAGATTTAATTTTAATATAAAATTAATATAAATTAAAGTAATATTTATATTTAAATGAAATTTTTATACAAATTTAATATTGATATCAAATGAATATAAATTAATTTAATATTTATATTTCAATGCAATTTATATATACATTTAATATTGGTATAAAATTAATATAAATTTGTATCTAAATGAAATTTTTATATAGATTTAATTTTAATATAAAATTAATATGAATTAAAGTATATTTTTATTTAAATGAATTTTTTATACAAATTTAATATTAATTTCAAATGAATATAAATTAAAGTAATATTTATAATTAAATGAAATTTGTATATAAGGTTAATATTCGTATAAAATTAATATAAATTAAAGTAATATTTATATTTAAATGACATTTTTATATAGATTTAATTTTAATAGAAAATTAATATAAATTAAAGTAATATTTATATTTAAATGAAATTTTTATATAGATTTAATTTTAATAGAAAATTAATATAAATTAAAGTAATATTTATATTTGAATGAAATTTTTATATAGATTTAATTTTAATAGAAAATTAATATAAATTAAAGTAACATTTATATTTAAATGAAATTTTTATATAGATTTAATTTTAATAGAAAATTAATATAAATTAAAGTAATATTTATATTTAAATGAAATTTATGTATCGATTTAATTTTAATAGAAAATGAATATAAATTAAAGTAATATTTATAATTAAATGAAATTTTTATATAAATTTAATATTAGTATAAAATTAATATAAATTAAAGTAATATATATATTTAAATGAAATTTTTATATCGATTTAATTTTAATAGAAAATTAATATAAATTAATGTAATATTTATAACTAAATGAAATTTTTATATAGATTTAATTTTAATATAAAATTAATATATATTAAAGTAATATTTCTATTTAAATGAAATTTTTATATAGATTTAATTTTAGTAGAAAATTAATATAAATTAAAGTAATATTTATATTTAAATGAAATTTTTATACAAATTTAATATTAATATCAAATGAATATAAATTAATTTAATATTTATATTTAAATGCAATTTATATATACATTTAATATTGGTATAAAATTAATATAAATTTGTATCTAAATGAAATTTTTATATAGATTTAATTTTAATATAAAATTAATATGAATTAAAGTATATTTTTATTTAAATGAATTTTTTATACAAATTTAATATTAATTTCAAATGAATATAAATTAAAGTAATATTTATAATTAAATGAAATTTGTATATAAGGTTAATATTCGTATAAAATTAATATAAATTAAAGTCGGCTCCGTGTTCGGCGATCATGTCGAGTAAAGAACCGGCCTGCTCGAAGTAGCTCCACTGGGTCTCTTCGAATTCTTCGTCATCGACGTTGTAACTCTCCTTCAACTTTGCGTCCTTTCTAGCGGCGGCTCTAATGGCCGAATCGCCCTTGTAGTAGGCATCCCACAGTTGTTCGATGAAGGCGTGAGAGCTACGAAGAATTTCGATAGAGATGTTGCCCTGGTATCGAGTCTTCAGGATGTCCGCGACCCGAGAGATGCGTTGCGCGAGAAGCCGTTGTTTTATGATGAGGTCAGCCATTGTTGCCTTCACAATTTCAAAAGCGAGACGGTTACGATGCACTCACTTTATTTTAACTTTCCAGTGAACTGCAGCACTGGATCCGGCTCGAAGGACCAAATGTTACGGATTAGGAGGTGTTAAAACTAGCCACTTCACTTAAACGTAACTTTATTTTCCCAAAGTTGGGTTCGTTCAATGTATGACGGAAACTATGTACAATAGATGTTTTATCTGGCCAAAACACAAGCTCGTTTGGGCCAGATTGTGGTGAATAAAGAATGTATATTTGAACTAGATGAGTTTTCCCTTGCTTAGATACAATCACGGGTAGTGCCAGTGATCCCAGATGGCGAATCGACTAACTCGCGAAAAACCGGTCACCGAGACGCACGACGTTTTCCGTAGCGACGAGATAGCACGATTGATGTACGTTGCGATCGGAGTCGAACAGCTGGCAGTTTACCGTCACCGTCGAACGATTGATTGGCGGATCGATAGAGCGATCCGCCAATAGTAATCCCATTTTCGGGGTCGATAATCGATCATAATCGATGTCCGACGGTGCTGGCATAAGCTACTGCGAGCTGCTTATCGACTCTCGATCTCGCTGTTACGCGTGAATCCGCCAATAGCGCGGCGGCGCAGTAAATCGGCGCGTTCACGCTGCCGACACGCTCAGCCAATCCCAAACATTATATTAATATTAAATCTATATAAAAATTTCATTTAAATATAAATATTACTTTAATTTATATTAATTTTATATTAAAATTAAATCGATATAAAAATTTCATTTAAATATAAATATTACTTTAATATATATTAATTTTATATTAAAATTAAATCTATATAAAAATTTCATTTAAATATAAATGTTACTTTAATTTATATTAATGTTATACGAATATTAAACTTATATAAAAATTTCATTTAATTATAAATATTACTTTAATTTATATTCATTTGAAATTAATATTAAATTTGTATAAAAAATTCATTTAAATAAAAATATACTTTAATTCATATTAATTTTATATTAAAATTAAATCTATATAAAAATTTCATTTAGATACAAATTTATATTAATTTTATACCAATATTAAATGTATATATAAATTGCATTTAAATATAAACATTAAATTAATTTATATTCATTTTCTATTAAAATTAAATCGATACATAAATTTCATTTAAATATAAATATTACTTTAATTTATATTAATTTTCTATTAAAATTAAAGCTATATAAAAATTTCACTTAAATATAAATATTACATTAATTTATATTAACTTTATATTAAAATTAAATCTATATAAAAATTTCACTTAAATATAAATATTACTTTAATTTATATTAACTTTATACTAAAATTAAATCTATATAAAAATTTCATTTAAATATAAATATTACTTCAATTTATATTAATTTTATATTAATATTAAATCTATATAAAAATTTCATTTAAATATAAATATTACTTTAATTTATATTAATTTTATACGAATTTATTTTATACGAATTTATACGAAAAAAATAAATAAACTTATAAAAATTTCATTTAATTATAAATATTACTTTAATTTATATTCATTTGAAATTAATATTAAATTTGTATAAAAAATTCATTTAAATAAAAATATACTTTAATTCATATTAATTTTATATTAAAATTAAATCTATATAAAAATTTCATTTAGATACAAATTTATATTAATTTTATATTAATATTAAATGTATATATAAATTGCATTTAAATATAAATATTAAATTAATTTATATTCATTTGATATTAATATAAAATTTGTATAAAAATTTCATTTAAATATAAATATTACTTTAATTTATATTAATTTTCTATTAAAATTAAATCTATATAAAAATTTCATTTAAATATAAATATTACTTTAATTTATGTTAATTTTATATTAAAACTAAATCTATATAAAAATTTCATTTAAATATAAATATTACTTTAATTTATATTAATTTTATATTAAAATTAAATCTATATAAAAATTTCATTTAAATATAAATATTACTTTAATTTATATTAATTTTCTATTAAAATTAAATCTATATAAAAATTTCATTTAAATATAAATATTACTTTAATATATATTAATTTTATATTAAAATTAAATCTATATAAAAATTTCATTTAAATATAAATATTAATTTAATTTATATTCATTTGATATTAATATTAAATTTGTATAAAAATTTCATTTAAATATAAATATTACTTTAATTTATATTAATTTTCTATTAAAATTAAATCTATATAAAAATTTCATTTAATTATAAATATTACTTTAATTTATATTCATTTGAAATTAATATTAAATTTGTATAAAAAATTCATTTAAATAAAAATATACTTTAATTCATATTAATTTTATATTAAAATTAAATCTATATAAAAATTTCATTTAGATACAAATTTATATTAATTTTATACCAATATTAAATGTATATATAAATTGCATTTAAATATAAATATTAAATTAATTTATATTCATTTGATATTAATATTAAATTTGTATAAAAATTTCATTTAAATATAAATATTACTTTAATTTATATTAATTTTCTATTGAAATTAAATCTATATAAAAATTTCATTTAAATATAAATATTACTTTAATTTATGTTAATTTTATATTAAAACTAAATCTATATAAAAATTTCATTTAAATATAAATATTACTTTAATTTATATTTCAAATAATCAATTTGATTTGATTTGATTGATTATTTAATATTAATTTAATCAATCAAAAAATCAAAATTTATATTGAAAATTTTATTTACAATTATAAATACACTGAAATTTATAATTTAAATTATTCCTCAAAATTTATATTAAAAATTTCATTTATAATTATGAATATATTAAAATTTATTCTATAACTTGAATATTCCTCAAAATTTATATTGAAAATTTCATTTATAATTATGAATATATTAAAATTTATTCTATAACCTAAATTATCCCTCAAAATTTATATTGAAAATTTCATTTATAATTATGAATATATTGAAATTTATTCTATAACTTAAATTATTCCTCAAAATTTATATTGAAAATTTCATTTACAATTATAAATACACTAAAATTTATAATTTAAATTATTCCTCAAAATTTATATTGAAAATTTCATTTATAATTATGAATATATTGAAATTTATTCTATAACTTGAATATTCCTCAAAATTTATATTGAAAATTTCATTTATAATTATGAATATATTGAAATTTATTCTATAACTTGAATTATTCCTCAAAATTTATATTGAAAATTTCATTTATAATTATAAATATATTGAAATTTATTCTATAACTTAAATTATCCCTCAAAATTTATATTGAAAATTTTATTTATAATTATGAATATATTGAAATTTATTCTATAACTTAAATTATTCCTCAAAATTTATATTGAAAATTTCATTTACAATTATAAATACACTAAAATTTATAATTTAAATTATTCCTCAAAATTTATATTAAAAATTTTATTTATAATTATGAATATATTGAAACTTATTCTATAACTTGAATTATTCCTCAAAATTTATATTGAAAATTTCATTTATAATTATGAATATATTGAAATTTATTCTATAACTTGAATATTCCTCAAAATTTATATTGAAAATTTCATTTATAATTATGAATATATTAAAATTTATTCTATAACTTGAATTATTACTCAAAATTTATATTAAAAATTTCACTTATAATTATGAATATATTGAAATTTATTCTATAACTTAAATTATTCCTCAAAATTTATATTGAAAATTTCATTTACAATTATAAATATACTGAAATTTATAATTTAAATTATTCCTCAAAATTTATATTGAAAATTTCATTTATAATTATGAATACATTGAAATTTATTCTATAACTTAAATTATTCCTCAAAATTTATATTGAAAATTTTATTTATAATTATGAATATATTGAAATTTATTCTATAACTTAAATTATTCCTCAAAATTTATATTGAAAATTTCATTTATAATTATGAATATATTGAAATTTATTCTATAACTTGAATTATTCCTCAAAATTTATATTGAAAATTTCATTTACAATTATGGATTTATTGAAGTTTATTCTATATCTTAAATTATTCTTCAAAATTTAAAATACTTATTATAAAAAATATATCAATTTAAATAATTATACTTATATAAATAAGCTAAATTAAGCTTTTAGGTTCATACCCTGACTATAGAATACATCTTTTATATAAGTAAAATGCCTGAATTAAAGGATTATTTTGATATAATAATTATGTGATCTATTCACTTTTACTATTTATATTTTTTAATTTAATTAATTCCTTAAAATTCAAAATTTTAAATGCTAAAACACTTAAATATAATTTAATAATTATATATATATATACATATATATTATATTATATATAATCTTAAAATTAATAAAATATTAATAATAATTATAAATTATTTTATTAATAATATTATTTATTTTATCAACTAATACAACTAACTTATTTTTTTTATGAATAGTTTTAGAAATTTCATCTATATCATTTGTAATTTACTTAAATATTAATTCAATTAAAATTTATAGAATTATATATTTTTTAATTTCTAGAATATCTTCAATCTTAATTATATTTTCAATTTTAATACAATTTAATCAAATAAATTTTAACTATTTATTAATATTTGGTTTATGATTAAAATTAGGAATATTTCCATTAAATAATTGAATAAATTTATTAATAAAAAATATTAATTATATTTCTCTTATTCCCTTACTCACCTTAATAAAATTAATTCCATTATTAATATTTATCTATTTTATTAAATTTAATATATTAATCTTAACTTTATTACTACTAGTAATAATTCCACCAGTTATTTTTAGATTTAATACATCTTCTTATCCTTTACTAATAAATTATTCATCCATATATAATATACCATTAATTTTAATTTTTAGCTTTTTCAATTTAACTTTAATAATAACTTACCTAATAACTTTTATAATTATTACTATTTTTATTTTACTAATTTTAAATTCATATTCTTTATATTATAAAAATTCTTTAAATATAAATTTAAATAAAAACCTTTTTATTAATTTAATAATATTTATATATGCTCAACTACCCCCATTTTCAACATTTATAATAAAATGAAATTTAATTAACTTCATTTTTAAAATAAATAATAATTTAACTTTAATAATAATAATAATTATTTTTTGTAGATTAATAATAACCTTTAATTATTTAAATTTTAATAATTATAATTATTATTTAAATTATATAAAAATTAATCATAAAACTAATTATAAAAAAAATAATTTTAAATTAAATTTTTTCCTTAATTTATCATTTATCAATTTCTTTATAATATTTATATATATATATATATATATAGATTAAATTTATAATTAATTATTAATATTTTTAAATTTGCAATTTAATGTTTTTATAAACTATATAAATAAGATTTTAAGTTAAAAAAACTTAAAACCTTCAAAGTTTTATATATATATATATATAAATTATTTAAATCTTATATATTATATAATATTAGAAAAATTAATTTCATTAATAAATTTACAATTTATTCCTTTTAATCAGGCATAATATTTATTTTAAAAAATGATTTTATTCAACAAACCATAAAAATATTGGAATATTATATTTTATTTTTGCTATATGAGCAGGAATAATTGGAGCATCATTAAGAATAATTATTCGAATAGAATTAAGAGTACCGGGAAGATGAATTAATAATGATCAAATTTATAATACTATTATTACTTTGTTTAGAGCGTTGGTAAATTCGAATTGCTGCTGGCTCAGGAGCAATAAACGCTCTCGATTGTATACGGTATTGTACAGGAAGCACATACGTTCAAGGTTTGGAATGCACAAAGTTCTTACACAAATTAACGTAATAGGTTCATGTAATAAAGTTCAAAAGTTCACAAGAGTTCACAAAAGTTCACAAATGTTCGTATAAAGTTCATAAAGTTCATAAAGTTCATAAAGTTCATAAAGTTCATAAAGTTCATAAAGTTCATAAAAGTTCGTAAAAGTTCACAAAGTTCATAAAGTTCATAAAAGTTCGTAAAAGTTCACAAAGTTCATAAAGTTCGGATAAAGTTCATAAAGTTCACAAAAAATAATGAAAGGTTCACACCCGAAACGGTAAAAATAGTTCATAACACGGACGACACAACCACTCCGCAATTCTTTAAATTCGCTCTTTTGACACGTTCTACGTTTCGATAACCGATCTATAGAAAACCGCGGTTCGTCCGAATCTCTCAAAAATCCATACAATTCTGACCGCTATTTCTCCTGTCATTCTCCACCAAAGCTCAGGAAAGGATATATTCTTTGGTGGGGATAAAACAGGGAACCAATCACCAGTTCGGGGCGTAATTCAAAATCTACGGTACGCCTACTAAATTCTGAGATTTCGTTTCTCACTTAGATCTTGTAAATAAAACAGGCCTATGCACAAAGATCCCTTGTTAAAATATCTATCCCCAAACTGGTGTCGTCTTTCCGCTGAGTGTGGGCCTGCGCTGCGTCATTGTCATTGACTGGGGTACGGCTGGTTTATTTTCCCGGTATGAAAGGGGACCCTTAACTTTCAGCCGTACCCAAGTCCATAACTAACTCTAAAGCCAAGGATGCCAATAAATATCTCAAAAGTGACAATGTCTCACTTGAACGCAGCACAGGCCCAGATACAATGTCTAGACGATTCTAGACATACTTCTCATGCATTTATTATAATTTTTTTTATAGTTATACCTTTTATAATTGGAGGATTTGGGAATTGATTAGTTCCTTTAATAATTGGAGCACCTGACATAGCTTTCCCTCGAATAAATAATATAAGATTTTGACTTTTAATTCCATCTTTATTTATATTATTAATAAGAAGTATTTTAGCTTCAGGATCAGGAACAGGATGAACAATTTACCCCCCCTTATCATCTATTATATATCATTCATCAATTTCTGTAGATTGTACTATTTTTTCATTACATATTGCAGGTATTTCTTCTATTATAGGAGCTATTAATTTTATTGTATCCATCTTATTAATAAAAAATATTTCTATTAATTATGACCAAATTCCATTATTTCCTTGATCAGTAAAAATTACTGCTATTTTATTACTCTTATCTTTACCTGTATTAGCAGGAGCTATTACTATATTATTAACAGATCGAAATTTAAATACTTCATTTTTTGACCCATCTGGAGGAGGAGATCCTATTCTTTATCAACATTTATTTTGATTTTTTGGACACCCAGAAGTTTATATTTTAATTCTTCCTGGATTTGGATTAATTTCACATATTATTTTTAATGAAAGAGGAAAAAAAGAAATCTTTGGGAATTTAGGAATAATTTATGCAATACTAGGGATTGGATTTTTAGGATTTATTGTATGAGCTCATCATATATTTACTGTAGGATTAGATGTTGATACTCGAGCATATTTTACATCTGCTACTATAATTATTGCAGTACCAACAGGAATTAAAGTATTTAGATGATTAGCAACATATTGTGGCTCAAAAATTTATTTAAATCCTTCAATTATTTGATCAATTGGATTTATTTTTTTATTTACAATAGGAGGATTAACAGGTATTATATTATCAAATTCTTCAATTGATATTATATTACATGATACTTATTATGTAATTGGTCATTTTCATTATGTATTATCAATAGGAGCAGTATTTGCAATTATTGCTAGATTAATTCATTGATATCCTATCTTTACAGGATTAACACTTAATAAAAAATTACTAAATATTCAATTTATAATAATATTTACTGGAGTAAATTTAACTTTTTTTCCTCAACACTTCTTAGGATTAATAGGAATACCTCGACGATATTCAGATTACCCAGATGCATATTATTCATGAAACATTATTTCTTCAATTGGATCTTTAATTTCTTTTAATAGAATAATTTTATTAATTTATATTATTTTAGAAAGATTAATTTCTAAACGAATAATTATATTTAAATATTATCAATCATCATTAGAATGACTTCAAAATTATCCTCCTTTAACTCATTCATATAATGAACTACCTATTATTATTATTAAATTTTAATATGGCAGAAATAGTGCATTGAGTTTAAACCTCATTTATAAAATTATTAAATTTTTATTAAAATTTATATAGATATTTTAATGAATTTAAATTTCATAAATTTATAAAAATATAAAATATTGCTACATGAAATATATATTCTTTTCAAGACCCTAATTCACCATTCGCAGATAATTTATATTATTTTTATAATTTCACTATAATTATTTTAATAATAATTACTATATCTACATTATATATATTGGTTTTTATTTTAAATAATAAATATTTAAATTTAAAATTATTAAAAAATCATAATATTGAAATTTTATGAACTATTACCCCTATAATTATACTTTTAATCATCTCTATTCCTTCTTTAAAGACTCTTTACTTTATTGATGAATTATGAAATCCAACATATTTTACAATTAAATCAATTGGACATCAATGATATTGAAGATATGAATATCCTGAATTTTTTAATATTATATTTGATTCATATATAATTAAGTCTATTGAAAATTTAAATCAATTTCGTCTCTTAGATGTAGATAATCGGGTTATTATTCCATTTAAAACCCCTATTCGTCTTTTAGTAACTTCAATAGATGTAATTCATTCATGAACTATTCCTTCAATAGGTATTAAAATAGATGCTTCACCAGGACGAATCAATCAAATATCTTTAATTTCACTACGTCCTGGATTATTTTTTGGTCAATGTTCAGAAATTTGTGGGGCATATCATAGATTTATACCTATTGTAATTGAAAGAACAAATTATAAAAATTTTATTAATTGAGTTAATAAAATAAATTAAAGAATTAGTTAAAATATAACATTAAATTGTCATTTTAAAATTATTATTTATAATAATACTCTTTCATTAGGTGTCTGAAAGAAAGAAATGGTCTCTTAAACCAAAATATAGTAATTTACACCTACTCCTAATGATTTATTCTTTTATCCCTCAAATAAGACCAATATATTGAATTTTATTATTAATTTTCACTATTATAATTATATATATATATATTTCAATATTATATTTTACCCCTTCAATCCCTCTAATTTTAATATTAAAAAAAAAAAGATATAAAAAACTAATTAAAAATTTAAAATTTAAATAATGATAACAAATTTATTTTCAATCTTTGATCCTTCAACTAATAATTTTTTATCTTTAAATTGATTAATTATATTTATACCATTACTTTTATTTAATTGATCATATTGATTATATCCTTCACGATTAGGAATATTTTGATTTCTAATATATAATAAAATTTTTCCAGTTCCGTTCCGACAACCGTAGCGATCGGACGCGTTTACAAATATCTGGTACCGCTAACGAGTTCCATATAACAGTACGAAGCTAGTGAAGTAGTCCTGTCTAGCTGTGTTGGTAACACCAACATAGCTGTGTGAACCCCAAACTGTGTTTATGTGCGCGACGCGTGTGCCAGTGCGTGTACGTGTGCGCGAAATACCATGGCGGCAAACAAAACACAAGACAATAACGATCTTGTAAACCAAGCGAATCACGCCCAAAATGATAGCAATCCGTACATCCCAATGTTTAAAAACCATACCAACCCAAATAACTCCATCGAACCCAAAACTTCATATGCAAACGTCGCGAAACATGAATTTACACAGGAATATAAACGAGAACAAGCCATAATCTTACAATCAATCGACGGTATCACTATCAGAGAATACGCTCGAGCGATCGCGAACATAGTAGGAGGCAAATCTATTAAATATCTATCAAGAATATCCAATAACAGAATATGCATCTACCTGGATAACGAACAAACGGTTACGAAACTAACACACAAGTACAAATCAATAAACATAAACAATATAAGCGTAGAAATCAGACCGATGGTTCTCCCAGCCCAACGCATAATACTATCCAACATCGCACCAATCATTCCAAACAACCAAATAGAGAAAATTTTTAAGCATAATAACATAAAACTACTCTCAAAAATCACACCACTAAAAGCCGGAATCACGGACCCGGATCTAGCTCACATACTAAGTTTCAGGAGACAGGTTTATGTCGACCCAGAAGATGCCAAAAATATACCGACCACTTTCACTATAACAATAGACGACATTACATATAGAATATTTGCTACAACAGAGAAACAAACATGCTTTAAATGCCAACAAGAAGGACACATAGCAAGCCAATGCCTAAATATGGTAAACTCAAACACATCGAATTCGCAAGCCTATACAGAAATACAATCACACCCAAATCCAACCCCGTACCCCTCTAGCACAGATCCTATGACAGAAACCAATACACAATCAGAGACACACACCACAGAAGAAACTGAAGCACAAACACATAATTTCCTAGGAATAGCCAAATTAAGAAATGAGGAAACAAAAGACCCAAAAAGATATAACACAGGGAGAAAACGACCACCATCCACAACATCCGAGGAAAGCATGACAAATTTAGTGAAATTAAGTGACATAGAACAAGACATGGTCGTTAACAACCCAACACAGAACACAAAAGAAAAACCTCCCAACAACCCCACACCAATCTTCAAAAAACCAAAAATGTTTTCGCTAGACAAAATCGACGAGATGCTAGAACCAGCAAAAAAATACCTCATCGAAACAAAAAATAGTCAAATAATAGATTACCTCCAACTGAAAAGCTTTCTGGAAAATGCAATAGGATCACCCAATCCGAAGGAAATAACCAAAAAATACACTAGCAATATACCAGCCTTAGCCGAACTATTAATAAAAATCCACCCCCTACTCAAAGAGCGGTCATTTAAAATCAGAATACGCAAATTGTATAAGAAAATTCTTCAAAACCCATCTGAACAATCTGTACTCAACTGGTCATCGGAGTTGGACAGTGACGCATCAAGTTAAAAAAAAAAAAAAACCGCCAATTATTACCAAAGAATCCATTAAACAACAAATAATCGCAGCATGAAAACAATCTTTCAATGGAACATTAACGGATATTACGCCCACCTCGAACAGCTACAAATCATTGTTAAACAACACAACCCAGACATTCTATGCCTCCAAGAAACAAATTTCAAAAAGAAACATAATCCCGCACTAAAAAATTATAGCTTCTATACCAAAAACAGAGAAAACAATAACTACGCCAGTGGCGGTGTAGCCATTGTAATCTCAAACAAATTTTCAGCTTCAGAAATCCCACTAAAAACAAACTTGGAAGCAGTTGCAGCAACCATTCATTTACCAAACAAAATCAATGTCTGTAACGTCTACCTACCAAATAGCCAACCTCTTCAGCTTCAAGAAATACAAAACTTAATAGAACAAATCCCTCCTCCCATAATTATAACAGGGGACTTCAACAGTCACAATCCACTGTGGGGATCATCCAGGATCGATACCCGAGGAAAGATAATTGAGAAATTATTGCAAGACCCAAAATTAATTCTATTGAACACAGGTGAGCCTACACATTTTAACGCAAGTAACGGCACACTTAGTGCAATTGACCTGACCATTTCCGATACCAAAACTGCTCAACGCATAGAATGGAATGTAATAGACAACCTTCACGACAGTGACCATTTTCCACTCAAGGTAACCTACGATGACAATATCTCCTTTTGTCAACCCAGACAAACCCCTAAGTGGAAGTTGAACAAAATTGACTGGGAAATATATCAAAACCAGATTAACAAATTCATCAACCCAAAAAAAAAAAATACAATAAACCCTACCAAAATCAATGATATTGTTAGCGAATTCGAATCTATCATCATCAACGCAGCAAAAGAGGCCTCTGAACCCACAACAAGAAGAACCAAAAAAACTCATAACAGACGTACGACCCCCTGGTGGAACAAAGAATGCGAAAGTGCACTAAAAGACAGTCATCACGCATTTAACAGGGTCAAGAAGAACCCCTGTACCGAAAACCTAATAGAATACAAGAAACGCCGTGCCAAATTCCGTAGAATCATCAAAGAAAGAAAGAAAGAATCGTGGAATGAATACACCTCAACTATAACAAACCAAACCCCCGCTAGACAAGTATGGAATAAAATCAAACGAATAAATGGGAATAACACATACTTCGGAATTCAATACCTTATAACAGACAAAAACCATGAAGTGACAAATGCAAAAGAAATTGCCAATACCCTAGCCGACAAATTTAAATCAAACTCCAGTAACAGCAACTACACCACAACTTTTCTCTCAAACATTAACGAACGTGACAACGAATTAAAAAAGAAACTTAGCTGCAGAGAAAAAAAAAGAATTGATCCAATAATAAACTCCAATATAAACATGAACGAATTAATCAACTGTCTTCAATTAACAAAAGACTCATCACCGGGCCCGGATAACATTCCTAACAGATTACTAAAAAACCTTCCCATGGAAGGGAAAAACTACCTACTCCAAATATATAACTGTATATGGACACATGAGGTTTTTCCTGACAATTGGAGGAAAGCCATAGTCGTTCCAATCCTCAAACCAGACAAAAGTAAACATAAACCAGAGAGTTACCGCCCAATTGCCCTAACTAACAATATGTGTAAATTACTGGAAAAAATTATAAATAGAAGACTCCGTTGGTTCCTTGAAAGCAAAGACCTTTTATTGCCGAACCAGAGCGGATTTCGCGAACATCGCTCAACAATGGATGTACTTACCAATGTACACACAAGTGTATGCGATGCTTTTCAAAACAAAGAGTCTCTCATTGCAGTATGCTTGGATATTGAGAAAGCATATGATATGATCTGGAAACCGAAAATAATTAACACTCTCATAGAAATAAACATTAATGGACCTATGCTATCCTTCATCATCAACTTTCTATCAAACAGATCCATTCAAGTAAGGATAAACAACACACTATCTGAACCGATGAAAGTCGAAAACGGGGTACCCCAGGGTTCAGTCCTCAGTGTCACATTATTCATGCTTGGAATTAACGACATAACAAACGACATAAGACCACCTGTAAACGCCCATCTATATGCCGACGACCTCACCCTAACATGTAGTGGGAAAAATATATGCACAATTAAAGAAATATTGCAAGCATCGATCAACAGTCTGCAAGAATGGTCCCACAGATCTGGCCTTAAATTTTCACACCAGAAAACCCAATGCATCTTGTTCTCTAACAAGCCCGGTCAAGAAACACCAACATTAACAATGGGAAATAATGAAATCAAATTCGTCGACAACATCAGACTCCTTGGATTAATTTTTGATAGTCGGTTAACCTGGATCTCCCACATAAAATTCTTAAGAAACTCCTGCATAAAAAGGTTAAACATTATAAAAGTGCTAGCCAGCCATAAATGGGGCTCAGACCAAGAAGTCCTACTAAAAACATACCATGGATTAATCAGGTCCAAGATAGACTACGGCTGCATCTTGTACAACTCAGCAAAACCACGCATCCTAAAAATGATTGATCCCATTCATAATACAGCACTACGACTAGCGATGGGATTATACCACACATGCCCTATTAATGGAATACTATTTGAAGCCGGCGAATTGCCACTTGACCAGAGGAGGAAATTCCTAAGTATAAAATACGCACTCAAAATATCTTCCACTCCTAGAAATCCGACCTATCAATACATATTCAACAACAGATATTACGAATTATACGAAAAAAATCCAAAGCGACCATCACCACTATATGTTACAATCAAAAAATACCTTCCCTCTATCATGACACAAAAAGAAATGATCATAGAACGAAAGCAAGATAAAATCCCCTTCTGGCACATCAAAACTCCGGAAATAGATACATCCCTCGCAGACCGCAACAAGAACTCAAAATCAAGTCTTGAACATAGGACTAGGTTTCTAGAACTCGATAACAAATACGATTCATATAAAAAACTTTTCACTGATGCATCCAAGACCAAACAAGGCGTAGGATACGCTATTATAACAGAGGATGGCATCATCAAAAAACAACTACCTATACAAACATCCATTTTTTCCGCTGAAGCCTATGCAATACACGACGCTCTTAAACATATATACGCCTCCGATTCCCAAGACCACGTAATATATACTGACTCTATGAGTGTTACCCAAGCCTTAGGGTGCACCACGAAACACAACAAAAATGAAATTATAAAAAACACTTTAACACTATATACGGAACTTGTCGCCACCAACAAACAGATATACATCACATGGATCCCCTCGCATCAAGGAATAACTGGAAACACAGAAGCAGACCTGAGAGCCAAAGAGGCAACCACCCTACAGACAGAACAACAAACAACCCAAATCCCGCTCCAAGAAGTTATCAATTACGTAAGAGAAGAAATCAAAGAAGAATGGAATAACATATGGAAGTCGAAACCAACCAAGATACACAACATAATCACAAATTTTTTCCAAGACATACCACGTGACCACATGAGCAGAAAAGAAAGAATCGTTCTTTCCCGCCTGAGAACTGGCCACTGTAAGATAACGCATGAATTCCTCATAAAAAACACAGATCCTCCCTTCTGCTGTAACACCCCACTCACAGTCCACCACATCTTATACGACTGCCAAAAATTCTCGTCCCAGCGACTCAAATTCGGAATCAACCAGAACACGGCCCTGACATCCAACAAGCATGTAACAAACACCATTGAATTTCTTAAAGACATTAACTACCTCAATAATATATAAGAAAAAAAAAGCAAAACACAATAGTTCGTCGCTAATGACCTAGACGTTGATGCGACGTTAAAACTTAATATAAAAAAAAAAAAATTTTTCAAGAATTTTTAAAATTATCAAAAAAAATATTTATTTCAAATATTATTATTTTTTTATCAATTATAATAATATTTATAATTTTAAATTTACTAAGATTAATACCATATATTTTTACCCCTTCTAGCCATATATCAATTAACTTATCTTTATCTTTATCTTTATGAATAAGATTTATAATTTATGGGTGATTAATTAATACAAATAAAATATTTACCCATTTACTTCGTTTAAATACTCCTAAATTATTAATAGTTTTTATAATTTTAATTGAATCTATTAGAAACTTTATTCGTCCATGAACATTAGCTATTCGATTATCAGCAAATATACTTGCAGGTCATTTACTTCTTTCATTATTAGGTTCAACTTTAGAATCTATACCATATATAATTTTATTATTTTTAATTCAAAATTTATTATTAATTCTAGAAATTTCAGTGTCTATTATTCAATCTTATGTATTTGCAATTTTAATTTTACTTTACTTTAATGAATCAAATTAATGAAAATTTCACATAATCATCCTTTTCATATAGTTACCTTAAGACCTTGACCCTTAATAACTTCCTGAAGAATTTTAAATATAATCTTAAGAATAATTTATTGATTCAATTCCACAAATTTTAAATTAGTACTATTAAATTTTTCTATTTTACTATTAATTTTATACCAATGATGACGAGATGTAGTTCGTGAAAGAACTATACAAGGATGTCATACATTAAATGTTTTAAAATTATTAAAATTAGGAATAATCTTATTTATTATTTCAGAACTATTTTTTTTTATTTCTTTTTTTTGAACTTATCTTCATTGTGCTATTGCCCCAAGTATTGAAATTGGAATAATATGACCCCCAAAAAATATTATTATATTTAATCCATATGATATTCCTCTATTAAATTCTATTATTTTAATTTCATCAGGATTTACTATTACATGAAGTCATAATTTATTAGTTAATAATAAAAAAAAATCTACTACCCCTCTTATAATTACAATTATATTAGGAATTTATTTTTCATTTATTCAAATAATTGAATATTTAGAAGCTCCTTTTACTTTTAATGATGGAATCTTTGGGTCTATTTTTTTTATAACTACTGGATTTCATGGATTACATGTTATATTAGGTATTGTATTTTTATTAACAAGATTAATTCGTATGTATATAAATCACTTTTCTAAAATTCATCATTTTCATTTTGAAGCAGCAACTTGATATTGACATTTTGTAGATATTATTTGAATTATTCTCTATATTTTAATTTATTGATGAATATATTAATTATATATATATATATAGTATAAATAATATATTTAATTTCCAATTAAAAGATTTTCTAAAAATATATATATAATTTATAATATATTAATATTTATTCTCTTTTCTATATTTATTTCCTTTTTAATTATTATAATTAACTTTATTTTATCTATAATTTTAAAAAAAGATCGAGAAAAAATTACACCTTTTGAATGTGGATTTGATCCTATTACTAGAGCTCGCTTACCTTTCTCAATTCATTTTTTCATTATAACTTTAATATTTTTAATCTTTGATGTTGAAATTATTTTAATTTTACCTATTTTAAATTTACTTAATAACCTTTCATTATTATCTATTTATACATTTATTATTTTTTTACTAATTTTAATTGTAAGTTTATGAATTGAATGATTTTGTAATTTATTTAAATGAATTTATTAATTATATAAAGTAAAAAAAATTACATTTAATTTCGACTTAAAATTAGGGTATTAAAATACCATTTATAAATTTAGGATATTAGTTAAATTTATAACATTAAAATTGCTTTTTAAAATTAATAACTTTATATCTTTTAATTGAAACCAAAATTTAGGTAAATTATTGTTAATAATTTTTTTGAAATTAAATATTTCCAATTAAAGAAATATTAATAAAAAGAACTTCTAATTCTTAATTAAATGTAATACATTTATATTTCTTATTTATATAGTTTAAAAAAAACATTATATTTTCAATATAAAATTAATTACTTAATTTATAAATTTATTTAAAAATTTTTAATTATCTTAATATTTTCAATATTAAACTTTAAATTTAAGCTATTTAAATTTAATTAATTATTAAATAAATAATCAGTATTGCCACATAAAATTTTATTAGCTTTATTATATGAATATTAAATAATCACTTATTTATTAATGGATATATTTTTTGTAAATAAAATACTTTTTTTATATTAATACCTAAAATTTTATCTAATCATTTTTCATTATATTTATCATATCTTAATATAAATTTTAAAAAATTTAAATAAATAATTTTATATATATATATATTGAATAAAATATTCTTATAATAAAATTTAAATAATAAAATTTTATTTTTATTTTTCGTCTATAATGATAACTAAAGGTAATTCTTCATCTACATAAATACAATATAATTAAAATAAATTTATCATATTCAGTAATTATAAATACATAATAATTTAATATACTAATATATAAATAACCCAATACAATCACTAATATTATCATAACTATTTTACAAAAAATTATATAAACCCCATCACCCATAAATTGATAAGTAAATCTTCCTAAATAATTATTATAAATTAATTTAATAATACGTACAGAATAATTTAATGATAAAATTGAAGAAATAATTAAAAGATAAATAACTATTTTATTTATTATTCTAATATTTATATACTCTAAAATTCTATCCTTTGAATAAAATCCTGAAATAAATGGAAATCCTCTTAAATTTAATAAAGAAAATATAAATACAACTCTTTTTAAAGGAGATGAACATATTATTCCCATAAATTTACGAAGATCTTGATTATTTAATGTAGAATGAATAAATCCTCCTACACATATAAATATTAAAGATTTAAAAAAAGCATGAATTAATAAATGAAAAAAACCTAATTCTACTATTCCTATACCTAAAATTCTTATTATAAAACCTAATTGACTTAGAGTAGATAAAGCAATAATTTTTTTTAAATTAAATTCATAATTTGCTATTAAACCAGCTATAAATATAGTTCCACTAGAAATAATAATAATATAATTTTTTAATTCTATAGACATAAATTTATTATAACGAATTAATAAATATACACCTGCAGTTACTAAAGTTGAAGAATGTACTAATGAAGAAACAGGAGTTGGTGCAGTTATAGCAGCTGGTAATCAAGCAGAAAAAGGTATTTGAGCTCTTTTTGTAATTATTGAAATTAATATATAAAATATTATTAGCCCTCTTAACCTATATAATATTAAATTTCATGAACCTAAATATGAATTTATTCTAATTAATATTAATAAACCAACATCTCCTAAACGATTACAAAGAATAGTTAGTATTCCTGAATTATAAGCATTTTTATTTTGATAATAAATAACTAAACAATAAGAAATTAAACCTAAGCCATCTCAACCTAACAAAATTCTTAAAATATTAGGACTTATAATTATTAAACATATTGAAATAATAAAAAAAATCAATAAAAATTTAAATCGATTAATATAAATATCTCCTTCTATATATTCTATTCTATAAACTATAATAAAAAATGAAATTATTAATACCACTCTTATAAATAATAAACCTATATAATCTAAATAAATTATGTAATTAAATTTTATACCTCTTCTTATAAAAATTATTCATTCTAAAACTATTATTATATTATATATATATATATACCAAATAATAATAAAACAATTCTTAATATTAATATTAAAATACCATAAATAATTAAATTAAACATAATTTAAAATTAATAATTTCATTGAATTTAATATTCAATATTTTATTTAAATTCTTTAAATTTTAATTTAAAGTTAAATATACATCTTTGAATTCACAATTCAATATTTTAAATTAAACTATTTAAATTTTAAATTTAAAATAAATTATATTAAAAAAAAATTAAATTTAAAAATATAAAATTTAAAGGTAATCAATGTAAAATCAATACAATATAATTAATCATTTTTCTATTATTAATTTTTAAATAATAATTTATTTCACCATGCTGTAAATAACTAAATAAATACAAAGAATAAATAACCCCCAAAAAACAAAATAATATCATTAAATATATTATATATTCTATTCATATAACTAACCCAATTAATAAAAAAATTTCACCTACTAAATTTAATGAAATAGGTGCAGATATATTAGAAGTACAAAATAAAAATCATATTATTCTTATTTTAGGTATATAATTTATTAACCCCTTATTAATTAATATTAATCGTCTATTAGTCTCTTGATAAACAATATTTACTAAAAAAAATAATCCAGAAGAACATAATCCATGGGCTACTATAATAATATATCCACCTAATACCCTAATTTTAAAAAAAGTTAATATTCTTCTAATTAAAATTCCCATATGAACAACTGAAGAATAAGCAACCAAAATTTTTATATCTATTTGTCGTAAACAAACCCCTCTTAAAATAATTCTCCCTATTAATCTTAATATTATAATATAAAATTTTAACTTCATAAATAAAAATATAAAAATTATTATTATTTGTAATATCCCATAAGTTCCTAATTTTAATAAAATAGATGCTAAAATTATTGAACCAAATACAGGAGCTTCTACATGAGCCTTTAATAACCACCCATGAAATATATAAATAGGAATTTTAACAAAAAAAGTACTTATTATAAATATAAAAAAATAATTATTTACCCAAAAATATTTTATTTCTATTAAAATCATTAAATCAACTATAGATAAATAAATAATTATAAATAAAAAAATTAAAAATGGCAAAGAAAAAAATAATGTATAAAATATTATATAATATGAAGCTTCTATACACTTTTCACCCTTCCCTCATTTAATAATAAAAAAAAAATTATAATTAATCTCACTTCAAATATAAAATAAAATATTAACAATTGTATTCTTAAAAAAAATATTAATAAATTAATTAATAAAACAATTAATATTTTTAAACATAATAAATTATTTATTTCATCTAAAAATAAAATAATTAATCTAAAAATTCATAAAGTTAAAATTAACATTATATAATTATAAATTCTTATTCTAAAATTTAATCTAATTCTACAAAAATTAACTATAAAATAATATTTTAAAAATAATTTTACTACTATTAATATTAATAAATTCCTAATAAAATTTTTAATTACTCTTAAATTAAATCTAAAAAATAATATAATTAATATAAATAATATAATTATAATTTCTACTATCATTTTAAATTTAAAATTTTTATTCTTTGGGATCCATAATTATGAACTATTCTAATTATTAATGAAATACCAATTACACTTTCACAAACACCCATAACCAATAAATATAAAAATAATCAATCTACATAAAATTCAGACCCAACTAATAAAGATAAAAATAAATAAAATATTAATATAAATTCTAAACTAATTAATAACATTAAAAAATTTTCTATAAATATAAAAATTATTAATAAAATTAATAATATCATTAATATATAATAATTATTAAAGTAAATAAATTTAGCTAAATAGTTTAATTTAAAACATTAATTTTGTAAATTAAAAATAAATTCTTTTTTTAGCTTAAATTTCAAGAAAATTAAAATTAATTACTTTAATCCCCAAAATTAACGTTTTTATAAACTACATCTTGAATAATAATGAATTCTCATGAAATTTTATTAATAACTCTTTTTTTATTTAATATAATTATTGTATCTTTTATTATTTTTAATAAAAATATTTCTCCTTTAAATTTTATAATAACATTATTATTATTTACTATAATTATTTTAATTATAAATTATTTAATTATTCAAAAAACCATTTATTGCTTAATAATTTTTATTTCAATAATTAGAGGAAATATAATTATATTTTTATATTTCACTAGATTAATCAATAATTACTATAATAAATTATTTAAATCTAATATAAAATACCTAATAATTATATTAAGTACATTATTAATAATACTATTAATTTACATCTTAACTTATTCAATAAAAATAAAATTTATTTTCCCTATAATTACTATTTACAAAATTTACACTTACCCTCTTTATTTTATTACTTTTATACTGTTACGCGCCTACCGCGTAACGTAGCGCGCTGTTACGCCCTTGCGTTACGGGTGGATTCCTAAGGCGGAACGAAATAATTATTATAGGAATTCTTACACAGCACAGTTGATCGGAAAAGGACTCGGATCTTTCGGTACGAAATAATACAATTTAGAATTTGTAACAAAAGTGTAAACCAGTGTATTTTCTACCTTGGCGTAGACATACAGTGGCTCACGAAAGTATTCGAACGCTTATGAAATGCGGGCTATGCCCTATTGCGTTAGTTTAACACGTGCTCGGATGGTTCGCACTGCGAAGGCATACGTATCCTGTACAATTAAATGTGCACGAATAATCATAGAAATGTATTTGGATTAACAGTAAAATATCCAACGAGGGCAATCCCACAACTCGTTACGAGCTATTGAACATTTTTCTGTTCAAGTAATGATATTGAACACGACATAGAATCTTTAGAAAGAGTATAACAGAAAACAACTTACCCTAGAGAGCAATTCTTTATAAATAATGGAATTATATATATATATATATATATATATATATATATATATATATATATATATGTATATCTATCTCTCAACTGCGGTTACGATGCTCGGAATATCTGGAAAAGAGAGAAAGAATGCACACGCACGATTATCTAACTGTGAAAACGGCGTGAATATGGCGACGATACACGTGATGTGAACGCGGACAAGGAATTTACACTAGGTCGCGTCTAGCTTTGAAAAGAATCAGGATAACTTTGGATAATTAAAACGAAACACGATACAAGTTAACGAAAGGCCGACCCTTTTGTCTTAATACTTTAATTTACGACAACTCCCGGTCTCTATAGCCTTACGGACAAAACGACACGCACCTCGCGATTATACGTCGAAGAGTGATTCGAGATCGCCGTCTCGCGGAAGGCGAGCGCCCCAGTCCCGAATCTACTCCTATTGCGTGACGCGCATTAACCAATCAGATTTGCGAATTCGGTGCGCGACGATGTTCTCTTTGTCGCGCCGTGTGCTCTCTTTCTACCTTACATCGTTCTATAGGTTTACCATGTGGCTGTCCGCCTCGCACGTCGCGACTTTGGTGCGTCTTTATTTACATGTCTATGTGTTAGTTTACGGTTGCCAAGGAAAGTACAATTCCCGTATGATGTGCGGCACGTATAGCTAGGCTATCCCACAACGTTAAACGTTGCTATCGCGCTCCGCACAACATCATTTAAACGAACTTGCTCTCTCCTTGACGATCAGTACATGTGGTTTTTTCATACATGGATATTGACTGGCGCGTGTTCATGGTTCCTAACAATACCCGATATCGACTTTGAAATTACCGATTTCACGCGTTCCAAGACGATGTTGATTTCGAGGAAGGTATGCGTTATATAGGTGTAACAATCGCGATGCTTGAGAAAGAAATGATTTTAATTTACACATCAAAGACCGCTCTGGGTTTGATTAGGGAATTCCCACAATGCTAACGCATTATCAAGCCGCAGCACAGCCGACGGAAAGGGTAAAATATACATATTTTGTTCGGAACGTAACAGTCCTCCCTCCTTAAAATCATCGTCGTCCCCGACGATTTACAACGGCGGTTAATGCGTTTGCAGTGTCGTGATCTCTAGCTTAAGCATAGGCTTGTTTACGATATCAACGGTTCGAATCGGCGGTCATATACGATGTGGAGAAACGAGTTTGGATTAGACCCTGTTACTTGGTTCACAGCCGTGCCACCTATATATATTTTTAACTCGTGCGTTCTCTGTGTGTTTCTAGTCACCGTGACTGCGCATATTAGCACTGGATTCCCTATCTTCTCGCATCCCTCAACATCTATTAGTTTTAGATGAGGACAATTTCTAATTGCGCCACATATAGCCTCATCATCTATTCCTTGATTTTCCCTGCAGTGGATTTCCCGTATTGAATGTAAGAGATGAAATACACCGCCTTCCACTGCTGGATACATGTTGTTTATTGTTAATATTCTCAGGCTGTTTAAGTCCTTAATCGGCTCCAGTGCGTATTCGTCTCTTATATTTGTACATCCGCTCAAGTCTAACTGTTGAATCAGTGGCATGTTTGTGCTTATTTCCCTTATGGTTTCTTCACACACCCATCCACAGAACGTCAAACTCAATTCAGTCAGCTGATCGTACTTTTGGAATATGGGCAATGCCTCATTTACTGGTCCTGCATCCAGCTCGGCATAGTTCCCCAATTCCACCTCCATCTCGTTCTCCTGCTCAGGTTGTATTTCGGTGAAGGAGCAAAAGTGGATCTTCAGTGTTTTCAGCGTCTGGTGTAGCTTGGTGTTTTTCGACAAGGCATTTAGTAAAGCAGTGTCCGACAGATGGTGTCGGAAGCTTAACTCTAAGTGCGATAAATTCTGCTGAGTTTCAATTGTCCTAGAGAGGTGGGCAGATTGTATTTTTTCGCATTGTATGAGTGTTAGATGTTCTAGGTTGGGATTTAAGGTGACTAATGACTTTCCGCTTAATATCGTACGAGTGGCTTTGAAAGATTTTAGGTTCACTGCCCTCACTAATGCTTGAGCCAAATCCGATTCTATATCTCCCTGACATTGCCCTACGCCTAAGTTCTCTATAGCCGCTGCTATATCAATGATATTCCTGATTGCGGATGGACGAACGGTGGCGGCTGTTAGATCTATGTTCCTTAATTTGGAACAGTTCTTGGTTATAATGGCTAGGATTTGGGGTCGTAGCAATTTTGATAACCCTTCGTCTGCTATTTTAACAGTGATAATGTTATTCCCAGCTCTTTGTATTAGCCAATAGAATGCTTCTGTCGTAATTATTTTTCCGTTCCAGCCGTCCGGCTATCGCCAATCAGGAATATCAAGGTATTTAATGTTAGTGAATGATGCTTGAGTCCCCTTCCTCCACCTTCTCGATACTAGCTCTAGTCTAGCTCGGTCGCTGAAAGGGAGGTAGCTCGCAATTTTTGCCATACATTCTTCGTGTAGAGGTAACTTATCCGTTATTAACCCTGGGAATGGATCGCGTGCTGGTCGTGGTATTATAAGTCTGTCTTCATGCCAGGAGTCCGCCTGTAGGATCCTTAGCTTCCGCTTATGGACGGTGAATGTCCTTCCCATAATATCCTTAGCCTGTTCTGACGTAGTACATGTCAAAAAGGCCTGGTTACCCGTTGGCTTTTGCAGGACAACGACATGCTCTACCCCGTATGGGCTGAAGACCTTTAATAGCTCCTTCTTCTTCGTGTAGCGGGCTAGGCGGGTGACTAGGAGCCTTCGTCCACTGATGGAGTTGCCGGGTCTTCTCGAACTTCCTTCTCCTTGCATTATTAATAATCTCCCTGACAATAGTAATTTAGCGTATAAGTATATGACGAATAACATTGTATAACATTACAGTGAAAATGACGTTTGGTTGATTAAAATGACGCAATTAATATTTGCAATTTTCAGGTTGAAGTATCCTGCGTTATCTCCCCCCAAGCTTCGCTTTTTCATAATGCTCGTTGTTTTGAGGCACCGTACAGGCGGTAGATCTCGCAAGATTGAAGGAACCACATCATGTTCCTTCCCTTGATATGCAAGAGCATATACACAGTCGGAGGTCTCATTCGCTTAACAACCTTCGGTGGTGTACAAAGATACAATATTAATTTGTGATTCTGTAACTTAAAAGTGTTTCAATTTATCGCTAACTATTGCTAGAGCTATACGCCAGTCGACTCTTCGAGGTATATTGCAGAGTCTGTTTTGTAAAACTGTATCAGTAGCATTGACAATATGTGAGTGCCCTTCTTTTCTCTCATTTTAAGATAGTATCACTTTATCTACATGTTTTGTAAATTGTTTTCCGTTTTCGTCTTCTAATATAATATTGTTTTTCTCTAAAATTCCGACTATTTTGTAAGGTCCTCGATAACATTTGCCAAATTTTCCTGCCTTTGGCTCGATTAGGATGCGTACCATGTCCCCTACCTTGCCATGAAATGGTCGTGTTTTTCTATCATAATAATTTTTAGATTTTCCCTTAGCCTGATCTAGATTTTGTGCGGTTATTGTTTGCATTTCTGTCAAGCGGGTGATTAGGTTAGTTAGATAATCGTTATACGTAGGTAGTTTCTCATCGCTAGGGAATGAACTTGGACAGCGTGCAACTCTACCAAATATTAGTTCAAAAGGTGTGAAATTCGTTGCCTCGTGGACAGATGTATTATAGGAAAACATTGCAAAAGGTACTAGGCGATCCCAATCGTCAAAATTATCTACATAATGACTAATATACTCTGTTAAAACTATGTGGCTTCTTTCTAACGATCCATTTGTCTGGGGTCTGTAACCTGACGTTGTGACGTGCTGGATTTTGAAAATTCTTGTCAATTTTTGAATTACTTTATTAAGAAAGCTTGTACCGCGGTCTGTTAATATTGCTTGCGGGGTACCGTATTGGAGTATCAGATGAGTTGCTAAAGCATGTGCTATCGTTTCAGATTTTATGTTCGGAACCGGCACTGCTATACAATATTTTGTTAAATTGTCTTGCATGGTAAGTATGTGCCTATTTCCATTTGGAGTAACCGGTAGTGGTCCTACTGTGTCTAGTGATACTTTCGCGAATGACTCTAATGGTGTATCGGTTATTATCATTGGTTCTCGTGTTTTTGCGCGTACTAATTTTTGATTCTGACAACTATTGCATGATCTAATGAAGTTTCTGATATCATCCCGCAAATTTGGCCAGTAAAATCTTTCACGGATTCTACGATATGTTTTAGTGATTCCTTTATGCCCACCGATCAAACTTCCATGTGATTCCTTGATAATTTGTTGCTGTGAGTCTTTAGGCGGTATTTGAACGTTTCCTTGACAAAGCGTTATTTTAATATTACTATCCGCGAATATATGCGTTAACGTTTGTTCTAATGTGCCTTGCGGAAGTTTGTCCGTGAAATCACCGATTTGAGATATTCTAATTGAATCAATTTTTGCGTTTAGGAGAATCTGTTTTAAATTGTATAATCCGGTTTTTAAATTTTCTATTGTTAATTGATCAAAATAGTTCTTTTTTATAACTACGCTAAAGTTTATTGACTTCCCCCGTTTTGTTATCAGCACCTGTCCCAGCTTCGGATCAGTTTCTTTCAACGTTTCTGCGTCTATGATACCAATGTCGGAAAGTAGTTTGTTAATCGGTGTTATCAGTTTGCAATCTGAGGAAATGAAGTGTACGTAGTTTGCATGATGATATGTTAAATTTTCCCTGGAGTAGGTTATTACTTTTTGTTCGTTGCGTCGTGGATAGCTAGTATCTGGAGGTATGCTTTCTTTAATCTGTATATATGTGGGTGATAAAATTCCTGTATCTGAAGGTTCGGTATGTTCTCCTCCCTCCTTAGATTTTTGCACGGGGCTCCTGTTAAGAACCGGTGTAGAATTTATAAAATTGCGTTGTTGGCTATCGTTGGAGTTACTAATCTGATTTGTTAAGTGTTCCAGTCTGCTCTGTAGGTTTTGTTCTTCTGTGTCTGATTCTGTTTCCCCGAGAATTTGGGTTTGTTCCAGTATTGTATCCTCGTCGGATGATATATCGGTTTGTGTTCTTCGACTTTGATTTGGAGTTTCAAAGATCTCGTCCTCGCTGTTACTATTGCTGTCCTGGACTTCTGGGAGTTCAACTGCTATGTTTCCGTCTGTCAATGGCGTTTGTTCTTCTTGTATTTCCTCGCTCGCGGCGGATGCACCCTCCGTTTCTGAGATTTTAGGGTTTCCCACTATTCGTGTTTCAGAATGGAATCCCAGACCCGGCAGTACGCTCCCGCGACCACGAAAAATCGGAATGTCTGATAACTCGTCGTCTGAACTGTCATTAGCGTCGGAAGATTCTTTTGTTCCTTGTTGTACTTTTGATCTAGTTCGCGTCGCTATAGATTCAGGATCAACGATTCCTAAGCGGTTCTTGTTAGTTTTTGAGCCTACTGGTCTTCCACGAGCTCGTTTTTCAGGTGTTGGCTGTCCTGAAAGTGGCAATACCTGTTGTGCGTTGAACAGTCCGTCGTCTTCTTCATCAGATGAGGATGATAGTGAGAAGTCATCAGAAGAGTTAATTTCGTTTACTATGACTGGGTTGCGTGACAATGCATCCGCGTTAGTATTTAGTTTCCCTGATTTGTGAACGAAGTCGTAGTCGTAGTCTCTTAATTTGAGTCTCCATCGTATTAATCTCTGGCCCGGATCTTTTATTGAATTTATCCAACGGAGTGGTTCATGATCACTGATTAATGTAAATTTACGGCCATAAAGATAAGGTCGGAAATGTAATACTGCATATAAAACTGCTAGACATTCTTTTTCTGTAGTGAAATAATTTTGTTCTGTTTTTGTTAAAGTTCTGGACAAGTAAGCCACTGGCAGGTCATGTCCGTTAACTTCTTGACTGAGAATGGCACCTATTGCGTTGTCTGAAGCATCGGTTGTTAATGAAAAAGGTTTATTGAATTTTGGATATTGCAATATTGGACTATGACATAAGGCTTTACGTAGTTCTTTGAAACTTTCTTTTTGTTGTTTACCCCAAACAAATTTTGCATTTTTCTTTAACAATTCCGTAAGGAGTTTAGCTTTTGCGGCAAAATTCTTAATAAAACGTCTATAATATCCTGCTAGACCTAAAAATTGTTTGATGTTTTTCGGGTTTTTTGGACGTGGAAAGTGTTTGACAGCTGTTATCTTTTTGGGATCTGGTTTTAAACCCTTTTTACTAATGATATGACCCAAATAACCCACTTCCGTTTTCAGAAATTCGCATTTATCTGGTTGTAATGTTAAGTTTGCGTCGGCCAAACGTGAGAATAACCGTCTGATTTTCTTCTCGTGTTCCTCTAAATTCTTAGCATAAACTACAATATCATCAAGGTACACGAAAACTTCTACCCCTTGTAAGCCACGTAATAATTGATCCATTAACCTTTGAAAGGTTGCAGGTGCGTTTTTAAGGCCCTCGGGCATGCGGACGTATTCGTAGTGCCCGTTAGGTGTTGTGAAAGCAGTTTTGGGTTGATCACTCTTTGCCATTTCTATTTGTTGAAACCCGCTAGCTAAGTCGAATGTCGAAAAATATTGTGCCTCTCCTAAATGATCTAATATTTCTGAAATGTTTGGTAAAGGATACGCATCCCCTATGGTTTTCTCATTTAATTTTCGAAAATCTACTACCATTCGCCATCTAGGGTTTCCCTTAGAATCTGGTTTCTTTGGCACTATCCATAACGGTGAATTATACGGAGATTTGGATGGTTTTATTATTCCATCTGCTAATCTACATGCTATTTGTCTATCTATTTCTTGTTTATGTACTAAAGGGAATCTATACTGTCGTGTGTTAATCGGAATGTTATCTGATGTTGGTATTTGGTGTTTAATATACGAAGTCGCTTGTAATTTATCCGTGGGTAAATGAAATGTTTCCGGGAATTCTTCTACGAGATCAGTTACATGTTCTTTTTCTTCTGAATTTAAATGATCGAGGCGGAGTCTTTTAATTATTTCCGACACTCTGTCTACTGTTTCGGGCATTTCACTTTCTGATGGTGTGTCTGAATCAAAATATTCTTGTTCCTCCGGGAAATTATGGAGTTCGAACGGAATCAATTCCTGTGGTTGTATTTTTAATTCTACATCCCTATCTAAGGTGTTAATGGCAAGGACATGGCACACACCGTCATCGTTTACCGATACGGCAGCTTCGCCAATATATAAGCCTTCAGTGTGGTTAATTCTAGGTAAATATCCCTCTTTTAAATCGTTATTTATTACGTCTATCGCAATGGGTTGTCGACTGCGAGCTTTTATTAACAATATGCGTGGTTTTAAATTTCGGCGTTTTGGAATTTGCTCTAACGAGATTCCATCAATAAATCTGAAAGGTCTTATTGGATCACTGCGAGTTACTAATGTATTATGCGCAAAAGATATCTCGGCTTGTTCTTGTCTAAGATATTCTTGACCCAATATACCGTTACTCTTTAGTGGAAATGCGCTATGTACGACATGGAATTTAATGGATCTGTTTTGCAAATTTACTATTACTGTACCTATTGTCTTTAATTTTTCGGTGGTGATGCCTGATAGTATTACCGCTTCGTCTATTGAAACTTTCAAGTTCTCCTGTAATGAATTTAATTTTATAATATTTATTTCCGCGCCGGTATCTACCAAAAAATGTGCTTCACCCGTTCGGAAATCAGTTGAGGTCATTTTTACTATGGGTGAATCTCGTTTAACTTCTAATGACAATAGTTGTTTTTCTCCTCTATTGATTTGACTGTCTGTTGACGCTGTGATTTCCAAGGACTCCCCGTCGCGTCTGCACGATGAGTCGGTTGCGAGTTTAAATGATCTATATTTCCTGCTTTGAATTGAATCGAATTTTCCGGTTTAAATCGAACTGAATATGGAGATGGAGAACGTGTTCTAGAGGTTGACGGTTGTTCTTGAGCGTATCTTGTATTCTGAGGTGAATAAGATCTATATTTCGGATTACGCCCGTCTTCGTTATGGAATCTTTGACTATCCCCTCGACTGTATCTATAATTGTTTTGATTTGCAGAACAGCATGGTGGTACGTTACAAGTGCAAGAACACCGCTGGGTGACGGGTTTCGAATTTTGAAAATATCCCTGATTATAAGAATCCGAATATCTATATGCACCGTTTGGACTCGATGATCTAAGTCGACTATTCTGATAGACTGGATAATTAGGATATTCACGATAATTATTACTTTTATAGTTATCTCGCGAAGAATAATGTACTGAATTCTGTGATAATCTACGGTGTTCATCAGATGGTATGAGCCCCGCGTCCATTTGATTTTCTACCTTCAATGCTAGTTCTAATGCATCTTCTAACGTTTTTGGATCTCTCACAGCTACTGCTTTTGCTAATTCATCTGGTAAACCTCTAATAAATGAATTCAAAGCTGTTGATTTTGTATATACCACTATACTATCTGAATCTTTCACATATTTTTCTTTTATATAATTATGGAATTTCCCTAATAATATCTTTAAACGATCATAAAACCCGTGGACAGTTTCGTTTCGATTCATACGGATTTTTGCTATTTCGCGCTGATAGTACTCGTGAGATTTTTGCTGAGCAAAACGCCTTTTCAGATGTTTAATTAGGTCATCTATTGATTTAAATTTCATGTCATAAATACAATCGCGAGCTTCGCCTCTTAATTTCAAAATAACTGCCCTAATGAACATTTTCTCACATGTCTCCGGTAGACAAGATGCAGCATTTTGTATATCAATTAAGAAATCAGTTAAAGTTATATTATTCCCATCAAAATATGGCAAAAGCGCTATTGCTTGTTGAATTGCAAATGTCTCAGCCATTGCGTTAGACGTAGCATCACTGAAATAATTGGATGATCTCGCGCTCAAAGCAGCGTCTTGATTAGCAATAGACATTTTGTACAAATAGAATCAACCAAACAATATTAAAAATGATAATGATAATAATATAGAACAACAAAATATTACCAATAATACGGCGAAAAGTGTTCAATAGCAAACGATATCGACGATCTTGTAAACGTCGCAATATGTCTATAGCAAAATGTAAAAATAAAATTAAAAAAATTTGTTTAGATTGAACCATGCGGGTATATAAAACAAACAAAATTTTTCTTTCGTTAACGAGTATTTTCCGCAATCAATTCGGTTGCATATGAATTCCTTCTACTCTAATATTGTATAAGAATTAAAAAAAAGAAAGAAAATAAATTGAGATTATTTTAGAAAAATATTTGGGAAAATTCACTTAAATTTTTCAAAAGGAATCCTCAAATGAGAAATCCCACCGCTGCCACCAATTTCTGTTACGCGCCTACCGCGTAACGTAGCGCGCTGTTACGCCCTTGCGTTACGGGTGGATTCCTAAGGCGGAACGAAATAATTATTATAGGAATTCTTACACAGCACAGTTGATCGGAAAAGGACTCGGATCTTTCGGAACGAAATAATACAATTTAGAATTTGTAACAAAAGTGTAAACCAGTGTATTTTCTACCTTGGCGTAGACATATATGTAATTAGCACAAATCATAGAATTGAAATGCGGGCTATGCCCTATTGCGTTAGTTTAACACGTGCTCGGATGGTTCGCACTGCGAAGGCATACGTATCCTGTACAATTAAATGTGCACGAATAATCATAGAAATGTATTTGGATTAACAGTAAAATATCCAACGAGGGCAATCCCACAACTCGTTACGAGCTATTGAACATTTTTCTGTTCAAGTAATGATATTGAACACGACATAGAATCTTTAGAAAGAGTATAACAGAAAACAACTTACCCTAGAGAGCAATTCTTTATAAATAATGGAATTATATATATATATATATATATATATATATATATATATATATATATATATATATATATATATATATATATATATGTATATCTATCTCTCAACTGCGGTTACGATGCTCGGAATATCTGGAAAAGAGAGAAAGAATGCACACGCACGATTATCTAACTGTGAAAACGGCGTGAATATGGCGACGATACACGTGATGTGAACGCGGACAAGGAATTTACACTAGGTCGCGTCTAGCTTTGAAAAGAATCAGGATAACTTTGGATAATTAAAACGAAACACGATACAAGTTAACGAAAGGCCGACCCTTTTGTCTTAATACTTTAATTTACGACAACTCCCGGTCTCTATAACCTTACGGACAAAACGACACGCACCTCGCGATTATACGTCGAAGAGTGATTCGAGATCGCCGTCTCGCGGAAGGCGAGCGCCCCAGTCCCGAATCTACTCCTATTGCGTGACACGCATTAACCAATCAGATTTGCGAGTTCGGTGCGCGACGATGTTCTCTTTGTCGCGCCGTGTGCTCTCTTTCTACCTTGCATCGTTCTATAGGTTTACCATGTGGTTGTCCGCCTCGCACGTCGCGACTTTGGTGCGTCTTTATTTACATGTCTATGTGTTAGTTTACGGTTGCCAAGGAAAGTACAATTCCCGTATGATGTGCGGCACGTATAGCTAGGCTATCCCACAACGTTAAACGTTGCTATCGCGCTCCGCACAACATCATTTAAACGAACTTGCTCTCTCCTTGACGATCAGTACATGTGGTTTTTTCATACATGGATATTGACTGGCGCGTGTTCATGGTTCCTAACAATACCCGATATCGACTTTGAAATTACCGATTTCACGCGTTCCAAGACGATGTTGATTTCGAGGAAGGTATGCGTTATATAGGTGTAACAATCGCGATGCTTGAGAAAGAAATGATTTTAATTTACACATCAAAGACCGCTCTGGGTTTGATTAGGGAATTCCCACAATGCTAACGCATTATCAAGCCGCAGCACAGCCGACGGAAAGGGTAAAATATACATATTTTGTTCGGAACGTAACAATACTATTTATAAAATTATTTTGTATGAAATTCATTCCTCAATTTAAACTTCATAAATCAAATACTATAAATAAAATTATTTCAACTAAAATACTATTTATAAAATTATTTTGTATGAAATTCATTCCTCAATTTAAACTTCATAAATCAAATACTATAAATAAAATTATTTCAACTAAAATACTATTTATAAAATTATTTTGTATGAAATTTATTCCTCAATTTAAACTTCATAAATCAAATACTATAAATAAAATTATTTCAACTAAAATACTATTTATAAAATTATTTTGTATGAAATTCATTCCTCAATTTAAACTTCATAAATCAAATACTATAAATAAAATTATTTCAACTAAAATACTATTTATAAAATTATTTTGTATGAAATTTATTCCTCAATTTAAACTTCATAAATCAAATACTATAAATAAAATTATTTCAACTAAAATACTATTTATAAAATTATTTTGTATGAAATTCATTCCTCAATTTAAACTTCATAAATCAAATACTATAAATAAAATTATTTCAACTAAAATACTATTTATAAAATTATTTTGTATGAAATTTATTCCTCAATTTAAACTTCATAAATCAAATACTATAAATAAAATTATTTCAACTAAAATACTATTTATAAAATTATTTTGTATGAAATTCATTCCTCAATTTAAACTTCATAAATCAAATACTATAAATAAAATTATTTCAACTAAAATACTATTTATAAAATTATTTTGTATGAAATTTATTCCTCAATTTAAACTTCATAAATCAAATACTATAAATAAAATTATTTCAACTAAAATACTATTTATAAAATTATTTTGTATGAAATTCATTCCTCAATTTAAACTTCATAAATCAAATACTATAAATAAAATTATTTCAACTAAAATGCTATTTATAAAATTATTTTGTATGACATTCATTCCTCAATTTAAACTTCATAAATCAAATACTATAAATAAAATTATTTTAACTAAAATACTACTTATAAAATTATTTTGTATGAAATTTATTCCTCAATTTAAACTTCATAAATCAAATACTATAAATAAAATTATTTCAACTAAAATACTATTTATAAAATTATTTTGTATGAAATTTATTCCTCAATTTAAACTTCATAAATCAAATACTATAAATAAAATTATTTCAACTAAAATACTATTTATAAAATTATTTTGTACAAAATTTATTCCTCAATTTAAACTTCATAAATCAAATACTATAAATAAAATTATTTCAACTAAAATACTATTTATAAAATTATTTTATATGAAATTTATTCCTCAATTTAAACTTCATAAATCAAATACTATAAATAAAATTATTTCAACTAAAATACTATTTATAAAATTATTTTGTATGAAATTTATTCCTCAATTTAAATTTCATAAATCAAATACTATAAATAAAATTATTTCAACTAAAATACTACTTATAAAATTATTTTGTATGAAATTTATCCCTCAATTTAAATTTCATAAATCAAATACTATAAATAAAATTATTTCAACTAAAATACTATTTATAAAATTATTTTGTATGAAATTAATTCCTCAATTTAAACTTCATAAATCAAATACTATAAATAAAATTATTTCAACTAAAATACTATTTATAAAATTATTTTGTATGAAATTTATTCCTCAATTTAAACTTCATAAATCAAATACTATAAATAAAATTATTTCAACTAAAATACTATTTATAAAATTATTTTGTATGAAATTTATTCCTCAATTTAAATTTCATAAATCAAATATTATAAATAAAATTATTTCAACTAAAATACTATTTATAAAATTATTTTATATGAAATTTATTCCTCAATTTAAACTTCATAAATCAAATACTATAAATAAAATTATTTCAACTAAAATACTATTTATAAATTTATTTTGTATGAAATTTATTCCTCAATTTAAATTTCATAAATCAAATACTATAAATAAAATTATTTCAACTAAAATACTATTTATAAAATTATTTTATATGAAATTTATTCCTCAATTTAAACTTCATAAATCAAATACTATAAATAAAATTATTTCAACTAAAATACTATTTATAAAATTATTTTGTATGAAATTTATTCCTCAATTTAAATTTCATAAATCAAATACTATAAATAAAATTATTTCAACTAAAATACTATTTATAAAATTATTTTATATGAAATTTATTCCTCAATTTAAACTTCATAAATCAAATACTATAAATAAAATTATTTCAACTAAAATACTATTTATAAAATTATTTTATATGAAATTTATTCCTCAATTTAAATTTCATAAATCAAATACTATAAATAAAACTAGCTGGTTATTGTTGCTCGCTCGCTTCGCGAGCTCGCGGATGGTGTTATTGTTGCTCGCTCGCTTCGCGAGCTCGCGGGTAGGACTGCTCTTGCGAGAGGGTTAGTGGTACGCATTGCTAGTGAGGCATACAGCTATTAATGGCTTTTTTTTATTTTGTGTGTGACTCTCCACGAGCCACACAAAGAACTTCCCGATTCGTTAGTTGTAAGCGGTAACATTAGCATTAACTGCATAATTAAAAAAAAAATGAAATATATAAAATTACGTTTGTTTATTTGGTGGAAAATTTCCATCCTCTCTTATAAATTGCATTGTTGAATGAACTTCTTTCGAAAAAAACTAAAAAATCTAAAAAACTGCTTGACCAATATGGATCAAAATCTAATCAGCTCTAAGTTACGACGAGGCACATCCATTGCATCATTCATCATTCTGATCGCATTGTTACTTTTTCAGAAAACGTTAACGAAAAATTTGATAACATAAAAACAGCCATACGCGCACACACACACACACACACACACACACACACGCACGCACGCACGCACGAACGCACACACACACGCACACGCACACGTGCACGCGCACGCACACGCACACGCAAGCACACACACAAACACACACACATACCGACATTTTGATAAAAAGAGTCTAAAATGAATCCAATGACCATGAAACGTGAAGATCTGTTAAAAATTCGATTTTCGATTTTCGGGGTAAAAAAACATTAATAGCTGTATGCCCCACTAGCAATGCGTACCACTAACCCTCTCGAAAGAGCAGTCCTACCCGCGAGCTCGCGAAGCGGGCGAGCAACAATAAACAGCTAGTTTGATTATTGTAAGCGGTAACATTAGCATTAGTTGCATAATTGAAAAAAAAAATTTTTTTTTAATTAAAAAAAATTTTTTTTAACCCTTTGAACTCGAGGCCGTTTTCGCTTGCGCGAACCAGCAACTCGAGACGATTTAGGCCAAATTAGGTGAACATTTTACAGGTACTTCAAAAATATTTAATTTTAAAAAAATTAAAAAAAAAAAAATTTCACCAGTTTATTCATTTATATGTCGAAAACAACAAATTTTGATAAATATTACACTCTGTAATTAGTTTTGGTGTGATACTTAGTAAAACAATAGCCAAGATGCATCCTTGCCACTTCACACCGGCCGGGCGCCGTATCGGCACCGCTCGAGTTGCTACTTAACATCGGCCGGACGCCGTATCGGCGCCGCTCGTGTTCAAAGGGTTAAATTCAAAAAAATTTTTTTTACATAAAAATGAAATATATATAATTACGTTTGTTTATTCGGTGGAAAATTTCCATCCTCTCGTATAAATTGCATTCTTGAATGAACTTCTTTCGAAAAAAACTAAAAAAACTAAAAAATCTAAAAAACTACTTGACCGATATGGACCAAAATCTAATCAGCTCTAAGTTACGACGGGGCGCATCGATTGCATCATTCATCATTCTGATCGCATTGTTACTTTTTCAGAAAACGTTAACGAAAAATTTGATAACATAAAAACGGCCATACGCGCACACACACACACACACACACACACACACACACACACACACACACACATACTAACAATTTGATAAAAATAGTGATGACTTCAATAACCATGAAACGTGAAGATCTGCTAAAAAATCGATTTTCGATTTTCGGGGTAATTACAGTAACTTCCCTATGAATCGGGAAGTTAAAAAACTAAAAAAACTAAAAAATCTAAAAAACTACTTGACCAATATGGACCAAAATCTAATCAGCTCTAAGTTACGACGGGGCACATCGATTGCATCATTCATCATTCAGATCGCATTGTTACTTTTTCAGAAAACGTTAACGAAAAATTTGATAACATAAGAACGGCCATACGCGCGTGCACACACACACACACACACACACACACACACAATAACAATTTGATAAAAATAGTCTAAAATGACTTCAATAACCATGAAACGTGAAGATCTGCTAAAAAATCGATTTTCGATTTTCGGGGTAATTACAGTAACTTCCCTATGAATCGGGAAGTTAACAATTTTTTTTTAAATTAAAAATTTTTTTTTTAAATTAAAAAAAATTTTTTTTAAATAAAAATGAAATATATATAATTACGTTTGTTTATTCGGTGGAAAATTTCCATCCTCTCGTATAAATTGCATTCTTGAATGATCTTCTTTCGAAAAAAACTAAAAAAACTAAAAAATCTAAAAAACTACTTGACCAATATGGACCAAAATCTAATCAGCTCTAAGTTACGACGGGGCACATCGATTGCATCATTCATCATTCAGATCGCATTGTTACTTTTTCAGAAAACGTTAACGAAAAATTTGATAACATAAAAACGGCCACACACACACACACACACACATACTAACAATTTGATAAAAATAGTCTAAAATGACTTCAATAACCATGAAACGTGAAGATCTGCTAAAAAATCGATTTTCGGAGTAATTACAGTAACTTCCCTATGAATCGGGAAGTTAACAATTTTTTTTAAATTAAAAAAATTTTTTTTTTTAAATTAAAAAAATTTTTTTTAAGTAAAAATGAAATATATATAATAACGTTTGTTTTTTCGGTGGAAAATTTCCATCCTCTCGTATAAATTGCATTCTTGAATGAACTTTTTTCGAAAAAAACTAAAAAAACTACTTGACCAATATGGACCAAAATCTAATCAGCTCTAAGTTACGACGGGGCACATCGATTGCATCATTCATCATTCAGATCGCATTGTTACTTTTTCAGAAAACGTTAACGAAAAATTTGATAACATAAAAACGGCCACGCGCGCACACACACACACACACACACACACACACACACACACATACTAACAATTTGATAAAAAATAGTCCAAAATGACTTCAATAACCATGAAACGTGAAGATCTGCTAAAAAATCGATTTTCGATTTTCGGAGTAATTACAGTAACTTCCCTATGAATCGGGAAGTTAACAATTTTTTTTAAATTAAAAAAATTTTTTTTTTAAATTAAAAAAATTTTTTTTTTTAAATTAAAAAAATTTTTTTTAAGTAAAAATGAAATATATATAATAACGTTTGTTTTTTCGGTGGAAAATTTCCATCCTCTCGTATAAATTGCATTCTTGAATGAACGTCTTTCGAAAAAAACTAAAAAATCTAAAAAACTACTTGACCAATATGGACCAAAATCTAATCAGCTCTAAGTTACGACGGGGCACATCGATTGCATCATTCATCATTCAGATCGCATTGTTACTTTTTCAGAAAACGTTAACGAAAAATTTGATAACATAAAAACGGCCATACGCGCACACACACACACACACACACACACATACTAACAATTTGATAAAAATAGTCTAAAATGACTTCAATAACCATGAAACGTGAAGATCTGCTAAAAAATCGATTTTCGATTTTCGGAGTAATTACAGTAACTTCCCTATGAATCGGGAAGTTAACAATTTTTTTTTAAATTAAAAAAAATTTTTTTTTTAAATTAAAAAAAAATTTTTTTTTAATAAAAATGAAATATATATAATTACGTTTGTTTATTCGGTGGAAAATTTCCATCCTCTCGTATAAATTGCATTCTTGAATGAACTTCTTTCGAAAAAAACTAAAAAATCTAAAAAACTACTTGACCAATATGGACCAAAATCTAATCAGCTCTAAGTTACGACGGGGCACATCGATTGCATCATTTATCATTCAGATCGCATTGTTACTTTTTCAGAAAACGTTAACGAAAAATTTGATAACATAAAAACGGCCATACGCGCGCGCGCGCACACACACACACACACACACACACACACACACACACACATACTAACAATTTGATAAAAATAGTCTAAAATGACTTCAATAACCATGAAACGTGAAGATCTGCTAAAAAATCGATTTTCGATTTTCGGAGTAATTACAGTAACTTCCCTATGAATCGGGAAGTTAACAATTTTTTTTTAAATTAAAAAAAATTTTTTTTTTAAATTAAAAAAAAATTTTTTTTTAATAAAAATGAAATATATATAATTACGTTTGTTTATTCGGTGGAAAATTTCCATCCTCTCGTATAAATTGCATTCTTGAATGAACTTCTTTCGAAAAAAACTAAAAAAACTAAAAAATCTAAAAAACTACTTGACCAATATGGACCAAAATCTAATCAGCTCTAAGTTACGACGGGGCACATCGATTGCATCATTCATCATTCAGATCGCATTGTTACTTTTTCAGAAAACGTTAACGAAAAATTTGATAACATAAAAACGGCCATACGCGCGCGCGCGCGCACACACACACACACACACACACACACACACACACACACACAATAACAATTTGATAAAAATAGTCTAAAATGACTTCAATAACCATGAAACGTGAAGATCTGCTAAAAAATCGATTTTCGATTTTCGGGGTAATTACAGTGTTACGTCCCGAAATTTGGGTTCGAGAGGTAATGAGATGGATCACAGAGAAGTGTCGAATTATGACGCGATTGATAGATCCGAAAGGGGAAATTGAATGGGAGAGTAGCGCGAAAGCTATTTGTTACGGCGTTTTACTGCGGGGTACGCTGCGCGGCGGGGGTTCGTTCCCAGCGAGAGAGAGAGAGAGAGGGAGAAGGAGAAAGAGAGAGCTTCAGGGATCCCGGACGGCTGGACCAAGTCCGCCTGACCGTGAAGTGGAAGGAGCCTGAACGGCCAGACCAAGTCCGCCTAGTTCAGGGTTGGATCGTTGGCTCGAATGGCAGGACCAAGTCCGCCTAGTTCGAGAGGAAGAAGGTTAAAGGGGTCCGATGGGCAACTCTCAACCTCGCCGATGACGCGACCCCACGACACACACACACGCACTCGCGCACACGTCACTCGTTAGGAAATTTTAGGAGAAGGTGGTGTTCTCTCAGATTACGGCGACCAACTATAAATAATTTACAGCGTCCCGATTCGTTTCATCAACGAGAACTATTTCGTTTAGGAGGTTGAATCGTCGTAACTGTTGGTTTATGCTGGATGACTTCTTCCACGACTGTTCGATGAGCGAATGAACGACTGCTTGACTGCGAATGACTATTCTAAGTGACTTGTTTGATTGGAAACTGCTCTTCGACTGAATACTAACTGCCTTCCTGCTCTTTGACTCTGGCTTTTATAGAGCTACTGCCAGGTGGATTTTGTGGGGGAAATGACAATAGATTTCATGCTTCAGAGAGCAGGCAGTGGGTTTTGTGGGGGAAATAGAAGAGTCTCACGCTTGAGCGAGCAGCTTCCTATTGTTTCCGAATTCATTGGAGCAGAACGAAATTCCTGTTTGATGACGTATCGTTTAAGGAACACGTTACAGAATGTGTGTATATGTGAACACGTATGTCACAAAAATGAGGAGGGAATAAAGTGACGGACGTCACACGTCACCCCTCGGGAGAAAAAAAAGGAAAATTCGGTTGCGAAGCAATAGGAATTTGCTTTTTTTTGTGCTCGCCAATCGCGGATGATAGAAGAGAATCGTGGAAATTGATATGGCACCTTGCCGACTCCTTGTCGGTGGTAGTAATAACAATAGTGCGAGTAGCAATGGGTTATGGCTCGCATAGCGCTTCCTGCAGCTATGGAGAGGGGAAAAAGGAAATAGAAATAAAAATAATAGAGAGAAAAAGAAGGAACTCGCATAGCGCAACTGCAGCTATGGAGGGGAAAAAGAAAAGTAAAAAAAATTAAAAAAATAATAAAGAAAATAAATAAAAGGGGGAACTCGCATAGCGCGAACTGCAGCTATGGAGGGGAAAAATAAAAATAAAAAAAGGATATAGTGGGACTATTCAATAGTCACTGTCTCCACTTCCGGTCGTGGTGGAGGCGATCCTGGGCACACGGTGTTCGTTCCTGTGTTCCAGTAGTGGTCCGCCGGTATGTCGATCACCGATCTGATCGTGGGCTTCCCTCGTGGTTTGGGCAGCCAATGGTCGGGGTTGTCCGGTCGCACGTCCACGATTCGCAGGTCGTCCAACCGGTTTTGGCGGGTAGGGCCTAGTTGTTCCGGTGGGATTCGTATCCGGAACGGTATGTATAGGACGATTTCGTCCTTTTTGGTTTCTGGAATTTTAAATTCCGGGAATTTGAAGTTCCTCGGGTCCCCCGTGTCATCCTTCGCGTAGAGAGATCTTAAGATTCTCCTGAGCTGGATCTTCCTGCCCGCTCGGTGCGTCTTCTTGTGCGGCTTAGTGGTGTTGTTGTTGACGTCCATGGTAGTCGATGGGTGAGAAATGACTGAATGATTTGACTGGCTGCTCTTGTTCGCGTAAATTTGTGAACTTAGTGGGGGTTATCCCTGGCTGAAAAATCCTGGGTAGGGTTAAGAGTAGGGAGGTTGTGTCTCCTGATTCCGACTTGCCACGCGTTCCGACGAATTTACGAACAAGCCGCGCCTAGTCCTTACTATGGCTAATTTTATGCCACATATGATGCATCTTATATACGGGGTAGTCGACAGGATACTGCCGGCGCACTTTGAACAGGTGTTCGGCATGTCTTCGTGCGCTTGGTGTACTATCTCTTGTTCCCTGATTTCTTGTGAGGGAAGTTCGTCCGCGCATTCTTTGCATATTTTATTATTGTTGCTGTCGAAATATATGGTGCCGTTGTAGCACTTGAAGTCTGATATGATGTCCAGGTATTTCTTCTTCTTCTCCTCAGCAGTGGGACGAGGTTGAATCTTCAGACACATGGTTGCGTGTGAAATGAACGTTCTCGGCGGATGATGTGGAATATATTCATCGGGGGGGGGGGGATGGATTTTCTCCCAATTTTCCGATGAGTCGTGGAGGGGGTAGGTTAGGAGGGGGTGTTTCTCTCCAGTCTTCGAGATAGATCGACAGTATCTTGGATGCGTGATCTTCTTGCTTTGTTGGAGTGAATGATTTTGGTACCCCTTCTCCAGGTAATTTTTAGATTCCGCTGCGGTAGGACTTCCAGTATTGTGTGCGGCCCTGTGTAGTTGTCTGAAAATTTTCCTCTTTTTGGTTCATTGAGGACGAAAATTGACTCTCCGACTTGGAATTCGTGCGGGTGAATTTGTTTGTCATAGCGTTCTTTCGATTTTTCTTTTGCTTTGTGCAGATTTGTGCGCGCTATTTCTTGAGTTTCAGAGATGATTCGATTAAGGTTGTCGAGGTAATTGTTGTAGGTGACTACTCCTGTGTCGTCGGTTCTACGCTCCGTGGTTGGGGTTCTAGCAGCCCTGCCGAAAACTAGTTGATGCGGCGTGTATCGTGTCCCTTCGTGCACGCTTGTGTTGTACGAAAAGGAAGCTAGGTTTGTCCATTCGTCCCATTCTTTGTTGTTTGTTACGTACATCTTCAGATATTCTGCGAGTGTATGGTGTGATCTTTCTATGGAGCCGTTGGTTTGTGGGTGGAATGACGTGGATTTGCAGTGCCGGATTTTGAATCTCTTCGTGATCGTTTTTATGAAGGTGCTTACAAAATTGGTGCCTCGGTCAGTAAGGATCGCTCGGGGTATTCCGAAGCGACAAATAAATTCTTTGATGAACGCGTCTGCGATTCGCGTAGCCTTTGCGTCACCCAACGGAATTGCCAAGGAGAATTTGGTGAGGAGGTCCTGGATTGTGAGTATATATATATTTCCTTTTCTGGTGCGTGGTAGGGGTCCTACGATGTCTATAGCTACTTTGTCGAATGCTGATCCTGGGGTATCGGTTATTACCAATGGTTGGCGGGTTTTCACGCGCACTAGTTTCTTCCGCTGGCATTTGAGGCAGTTTTGAATGAAGGTTTGTATATCCCTTTTCATATTTTTCCAGAAGTATTGTTGGCTTGTTCGGTTGTATGTTTTTGTGACTCCTTTGTGGCCGGCTATGGCGGAGCAGTGGTTTTCTTTAATGATGTCCTGTCGTTCCGTTTCGTCGGGGATCCTGACTGTCTGTGAGGTGACTGTTATTTTGATATTTAGTTCTGAGAGATATTCTTTCAATAGTTCTAGTATTAGATTCCAGGGCTCCGTTCCAAGCATCGGTTGTTTCGCGATGCAAATTGTTTGAAGGCCCATTTCGCCTACGACGTCTCGCAGGGAGGAAATGCACTCTTCCAGGATAGATGGATCGGGTTGCATTCGGACTCTTTCTTGCAGTGCTAGAGCTATCAGAACTCTGTTTTTATTGTCGAAGGACATTGCCGCGCTCGAGTTCTTTCGCTCCTGCGTCGCAAGGTTCTCCTTTTGTGGTGACGAAGAACACATGGTTGTCGTTGATCAAGGTCAATGGATCATTGGATTCAATGATTTGGAGGCCGGGTTCTTCGTCGAGTGTTATGGCGGGTGATGGTTCATCTTCTTCCGACGAGATGGTGAGTATAGAATCTGTATCGGTCTGTTCGTCAGGCAACTCCATTGGCTGTGATTCGTTTAACGGTGTCGATGCCTCGGTAGACAAAGGTTCCGTTGGTACGTAGTCGCTGTCGTCTCCTACGCGTTCGGAGGTTTGTGTATTCGGTGTTGTGCTACCTGTGTTTGACTGACTCGTTGATTCGTTTGACGGTGTTGTTGACCCTCGTGACGGTGTATCCTGGTTTGATGGTGTGGAGTGTCTATGTCTCTTCGGGCTGGGTTCTTCTTCGTCTGAGTCACTATTGCTGGTTGATCGGGCTCTTATGGGTAGCATTTTTGTGTGGGCGATGCGTGATAACGCATCTGCGATGTAATTGGTTTTTCCTGGTTGATAGCGGATTTTGTAGTCGTATTCTGCTAGTTTTAGTCTCCATCTGACTAAACGGGACGTCGGATCCTTTACGTTGTGTAGCCACACCAGTGGTTTGTGGTCGGTGAACAGGATGAAGGGTTTGCCGTATAGGTAGGGCCTGAAGTGTCCCACGCAGTAGACAATGGCCAGGAGCTCTTTCTCGATCGTTGAATAATTCTCTTCTGCAGTGTTCAGGGTTCTGGAGGCGTAAGATATTGGTAGTTCCTTCTTATCGATGGTTTGGCTGAGTACTCCACCGATGGCGTTGCAGGATGCGTCCGTTGTGACGTGAAATTGTTTTGCGAAATCGGGGAACTGTAGAATCGGTTGGGTGGTTAGCTGTTGTCGTAAGTATTCGAACGATTCTTGTTCCTTAGGGCCCCAGGAGAACTTGTTTTTCTTCTTCAAGAGGTTGGTGAGGGGTTTGGCGATTTTTGAGAAATTTGGTATAAATTTCCTGTAGTATCCGATGAGTCCGAGGAAAGCTTTGATTTTCTTGGGGTTATTAGGTACAGGAAACTGTGCTACTGCCTCTATTTTTTTCGGGTCCGGTCGAACTCCATTCTCGGTAATGATGTGCCCCAAGTATGCCACTTCCTTCCGTAGAAATTCACATTTTCCTGGTTGTAGTTTGAGGTTGGCTTTGAGTAGGTTTGCAGCTAATTTTCTGAATTTGATTTCGTGTTCTCTGATGGAGCTCGCGTATACGACTATGTCATCCAAATATACAAACATTTCGATTCCTTGGAGCCCGGAGAGAACGTGATCCATTAATCGCTGAAAGGTGGCTGGTGCGTTTCTCAGGCCAAATGGCATTCGTTTGAACTCGTAGTGCCCGTGGGGGGTCGAGAATGCTGTTTTTTGTGTATCCGATTCGTCCATTGGGATCTGGTGGAATCCTGATGCCAAGTCGAAGACGGAGAAATACTTAGCGCCGCCCAATTGGTCTAGTATGTCCGTAATATTGGGCAACGGGTAGGCGTCGGGTATGGTTTTGGCATTCAGCAGTCGGTAGTCGATTACCATTCGCCATTTTTTCTGACCGTCCGGCCCCGGTTTCTTAGGGACTATCCAGATGGGAGAATTATACGGTGATATCGATGGCTGTATGATATCGTTCTCGAGGAGTTCATTGACTTGTTTGTTCATCTCTTCCTTATGAATGGGTGGAAAGCGGTATTGTTTCATGTTTATTGGCTGGTTATCCGTCGTTGTTATTCGATGGGTTATCGCGTTGGTGTGCCCGAGTTGACTTTCGGGTAGGTGAAATATGGTGTTGTATTCCTCGACGAGGTTTTTGACGCTGTCTTTTTCCTCTGCATTTAAGTGTTCCGTGCTTAGGCGTTTCATGATTTCAGTTACACGGTCGTTGGCATACGGGTTTGTGTCGGATGGTGGTGGAGGTTCGGTATCTTGGCAAGGGAATAACGGGGTGGGATTCGTCGTATCCTCGGGGAGTTTTCCTTCACAGATTCTGGAAATAGATAGAATCGACTTGGATTCTTTGAAATAGGGCATGCGAGAATTAGTAGAATTAGAATTAGTAGAATTAGGATTAGTGGAATTAGGTTCGCATGCCTCTGGAGAAGACTGAGATCGCACGCACAACGCACCCGGATTTGGTAAAGATTCAGTGGGTGGGTGCACTGTGGTGGACGAAATAGAAATAGAAGAATTAGAAGAGGTCTGTGAAGAAGGAATTGGTAGAGGTTCTTCGAATTCCTCGAACTCCTCGAGTTCGACGTTGGGTTCCCGCAGTATGATATTTTGATTCGTTGTGTTGACTGCGGGTAGGTAGGCTTTCCCTTGCTTTGATTTAATTACGGCGTGTCCTAGGTGGATTCCTTCGCCGAGGTCTTGGCGCGGCACGTAGCCTTCGTCAAGGTTTGGATTTACGATGTGTACTGGAATGACCGTTTTGGATCTTGCCGGGAGCGTGATCTGTTCGCGATTGAGAAATGGAATAGTGATGCCATGGAAACGGAGGCAGCTTTCCGAATAAACGATGTCGACGGATTGATTTCGGAAGAATTCGGAGCCAATGATGCCCTTTTGAGGAATTGGTAGGTCGTCAGCGACGACATGGAATATCACCTTGTGGTTGAATATGTTAAGTTCGAACGTGCCGAGAGTGGTGATGGTATGGTTTGTAATACCCGTGATGCTCACTTTTTCTCGAATGTTCGTCAGCTCAGGTTTAGTTAAAGCTTCTCGCTTTATGATATTAATTTCAGATCCTGTGTCGACCATGGCTTCTGTTGCTTCCTTTAGGTCGTCGGAGTGCAGCATTACTGCGGGTACGAGCAGAACTGATTTCAGTTTGACTTGCATGCTCGAGTTCGTCTTGGTCCTCCTGTTCCGCGATTATCGGGAGGGCGGAACGCGTCTGCTGTGCCGGTGCTCCACAAGGCGCGCTCGTAGTTTCTTGTGGGCGATTCTCGTTTCCCTGGAACCGTTGGTTGTTGTAGGCTCGTTTCCTACATTCGGAGATCAGGTGCCCTGCAGCTTTGCAGTAGGCACAGATCTTTATTCCCGCGGCTTGATTGGTGCGCGTGTCGGTCGTATCGTTGTTGACGGCACGGCGTGGTGGGTCTGCCCAGCGAGCGGATTGACCTCGGAGGTCATGTACGGGGTCACGGGGCGGTCCGTAGTCGCGGGAAGGTCCGTGGTTTCGGCAGGCGCGGGCCTCATGTCCCGGCCTGAGGCATATTTGGCACGTGGTTGGTGTTGTTCGCGGGGTCGTCGAGAATCTTCGGCTGTCTCTTTCCATCTCCTTGGTGATTTGGATGGCGGAGTCGAAAGTTTCGGCTAGACCGTAGCAACCCTCGTGACGAATTCGAGCCCTCATGGTGGGAGGTAACCCGTCCAGGAAGGACTCGAGGGTGAGGTCGTCGATGTCGTTGACGTGGTTGGTGCTCAGCGTGCCGTATCGTTCCTTTTCGCCGTCGATGATAGCGGAGTTTAGATCCTTGACTCTTGCTATATAGTCGAGGATGTGTTCCCTGGGTTCTTTAATGATATTGGCCAATTCACCACGGTAATGGTTAGGAGTTTTTGAGGGTGAGAAAACGTATCTTAGCCTGTTGATTAGTTCGTCCACTGAATGGTGTATTTGGTCTTCGACGGCCAGAGCTGCGTGTCCTTTCAGTCGATTTCGCAGGAGTTTGGCCAAATTTGGTTCGGCTTTCGCGGGCAGTAATTCGCGAGCCCGCTTACATGCCCGCGCGAACTGGAAAACCGTGATATTTTCACCATCGAAGTGAGGAACGGTTTCCACGGCGTCTTTTAGCGTAATTCGTCCGCATTCCCGGGATGAATGTGTCTCTATTCTGTGAGCGATCCTGTCCAGCGGCCTTGAGGGTTCGGGCGTCGGGCTGTGCTCGGATGTGTGAGAATTCGTTGGGCCCATCAGATTCTCAATCATTTCCTGTAGGCTTTTCAGTTTGCCGGCCACCCCTTCAATCACGGTGAGATTTGCCGCGGGTTCGGGCTTGACAATGGGGACTTGCTCAGGAGTCTGCGCTTTGTTAACCTGCGCGTTGTATTTTTCGAGTAGCTCTTGGTGTCTTCGTCCCATTGCTTCGAGTTGTTCCAATAAAACGCGCTCCCTCGCGGAGGCCTCGTTGAGGACCGAGCGCGCAGATGCGGGTTCGCTTGGATTTGAGATTTGCGACATCGTGTATGTTGGAGATTATGCGAACTGGCAATTGTGGGTGCTCCGTTGAGCAATTCGAATCCCACCGCTGCTGTCACCAATGTTACGTCCCGAAATTTGGGTTCGAGAGGTAATGAGATGGATCACAGAAAAGTGTCGAATTATGACGCGATTGATAGATCCGAAAGGGGAAATTGAATGGGAGAGTAGCGCGAAAGCTATTTGTTACGGCGTTTTACTGCGGGGTACGCTGCGCGGCGGGGGTTCGTTCCCAGCGAGAGAGAGAGAGAGGGAGAAGGAGAAAGAGAGAGCTTCAGGGATCCCGGACGGCTGGACCAAGTCCGCCTGACCGTGAAGTGGAAGGAGCCTGAACGGCCAGACCAAGTCCGCCTAGTTCAGGGTTGGATCGTTGGCTCGAATGGCAGGACCAAGTCCGCCTAGTTCGAGAGGAAGAAGGTTAAAGGGGTCCGATGGGCAACTCTCAACCTCGCCGATGACGCGACCCCACGACACACACACACGCACTCGCGCACACGTCACTCGTTAGGAAATTTTAGGAGAAGGTGGTGTTCTCTCAGATTACGGCGACCAACTATAAATAATTTACAGCGTCCCGATTCGTTTCATCAACGAGAACTATTTCGTTTAGGAGGTTGAATCGTCGTAACTGTTGGTTTATGCTGGATGACTTCTTCCACGACTGTTCGATGAGCGAATGAACGACTGCTTGACTGCGAATGACTATTCTAAGTGACTTGTTTGATTGGAAACTGCTCTTCGACTGAATACTAACTGCCTTCCTGCTCTTTGACTCTGGCTTTTATAGAGCTACTGCCAGGTGGATTTTGTGGGGGAAATGACAATAGATTTCATGCTTCAGAGAGCAGGCAGTGGGTTTTGTGGGGGAAATAGAAGAGTCTCACGCTTGAGCGAGCAGCTTCCTATTGTTTCCGAATTCATTGGAGCAGAACGAAATTCCTGTTTGATGACGTATCGTTTAAGGAACACGTTACAGAATGTGTGTATATGTGAACACGTATGTCACAAAAATGAGGAGGGAATAAAGTGACGGACGTCACAACAGTAACTTCCCTATGAATCGGGAAGTTAACAATTTTTTTTAAAATTAAAAATTTTTTTTTTAAATTAAAAAAAAATTTTTTTTAAGTAAAAATGAAATATATATAATAACGTTTGTTTTTTCGGTGGAAAATTTCCATCCTCTCGTATAAATTGCATTCTTGAATGAACTTCTTTCGAAAAAAACTAAAAAATCTAAAAAACTACTTGACCAATATGGACTGTTACGAGCCAGGGCCGCGAGCAGCACGAGTGGCCGGCGAAGGGTTATTACCCTGGGAGTATGGTTAAAAACTGTTAGTTAAAGCGGACGATCCTTGATACGATTGTCAGGTTGCCGCTAGTATGAGTGAAGTTTCAGGGATGAACCTACGTGTGAATGGGGAACTCTGACTTGAAAGATTATTAAGGAGGTTATAGAGTTTAGCGGACGCACCTTGATGCGATTGTCAGGGAGCCGCTAGTAGGTTGGATTCAAGGGAAAAACGGACGATCCTTGATACGATTGTCAGGTTGCCGTTTAATTTGTGTGTGGACGTATAGGTAATGTGGATGATCCCAATATGAAATCGGGTAGGTACTAGGTTGGAAAATATCCCGATTAGGCGATTGGAATGTCGTCTAAGAGTTTGATAGGTGATGGGGTTGTTAGTAAGCCTCGTAACAAGTATAATTTAATTGATACAATCCGAGCGGTAAGATTGTATCATGTGGGAACGTTCAACTACTAAATTAGGATTTGTATAACAATAATTAAGGGTTGAAAGAATTTAGAAGTGATTAGGTAAAATTCAGATATATTCAAATCGTTATAGTTTACAATGAAATATATGTGTATGTGTCGCGAGATAGTGTGTGCGAGAATAAAAGAATATTACCTATGTTGCTCGATGTTGACGCACTGGCAAGATGCGGGGGTTTCGAAGTGATTTTACTAAATGCCTTAATAGATTTGTTACCGGACTACGGAATCTATACGGTTCAAAGGTTGGTCCGAAGGGGAACTTTAGCCCGATCTTACTGGAAATCGACTTACGAAAATACAGCACGACGCGACACGATTCGTGACTACAGAAGTACTACCCACTGAGAGTAAAAATGTACGGGTTTATATACCCCAAAATTGAAGGGGGTGGACTGTTCATAACCTAATCGCCGCTTAGGACCAGACTCTAGTTTTTTGTCGATTTCCATTAAGTCGAGCCAGAAGTCGGTCTTCGTTAAAAGGGATCAACTAAGATATGAAAAGGTTATCTAGGACGTTTCCTGCCAGAGACGATTTTTGAAGAGATTCCTGTGAGAAAGTCAACGGAATCTGTTCGCTAACCGTCACATCTCCCCACCAAGAGGAAACATCGCGGTTCGCGTGATGCTTTCTCATCAGGAAGGAAACGTCCTAGGTACCACAGATTTGAAGGAAAAATAAAAATAGAAAAAAATTTTTTGGAGCAAACAAACGAGTCACAGAAAAAGGAGAAAGAAAAATTGTATCGGTGTAGTGTGTTGTGTGTATACTTATAGACTAGGTGTGTCGATTAGGTCGGGACTGCGTAACCCAGTTGGGCCCAACCCTGGGTGACATCGTGTGGCGGCTGGCCCGAATGTTTGTTGAATCATTTTCCTTCTGGGGTTGGTAGTGTTGTCAGCGGCAGCCGTAGTAGATAAAAAGGATTGTTATGGAGGGCTTCCGTCTACTGCTATATTACGGATTCTGACTATATTTGTTATTAGTTCTGATAAATAATCTCCATATTTCTTCAAATTTGTACCAGTTGGAAATGAATTTGGTTCTCGAGCCTGTTTGCCAAAAACCAGTTCATACGGTGTAAAGTTGGTAGCTTCATGAACTGACGTATTGTAAGAGAACATTGCAAAAGGGATTAATAAATCCCAGTCTTCGTAATTTTCCATGTAATGCTTCAGATATTCAGTGAGGACAATATGACTTCGTTCCAGCGATCTATTAGTTTGAGGTCGGTATCCTGAGGTGGTGATTTGTTTGATTTTGAATATTTCTGACAGGTTTGTCATAAGATTTCCAATAAAGCTGGTTCCCTTATCCGTGAGTATTGCGCGTGGTGTTCCGTAAATTGCGATAAAATGCCGTGCAAAGGCATCTGCGATGGTGGCGGCTCGGATATTTGGTATCGCTACCGCAATGCAATATTTAGTTAGATTATCCTGTATGGTGAGGATGTGTCGATTTCCGCCAGGTGTGATTGGTAATGGTCCAACTGTATCCAAGGAAATTTTGTCAAATGCGTCTAACGGTGTGTCGGTGATCAGCATAGGCTGACGAGTCTTTATTCTGGTTAGTTTCTGTTCCTGGCAATTTCTGCATTTTCGGATATATTCTTGAATTTCGTTGCGCATCTGAGGCCAATGAAATCTTGAACGGATGTGATTATAAGTTTTTGTAACTCCCTTATGTCCTCCTATTAAGCTATCATGTGCTTCATGAATGATTTCTTGTCTGTCTTCTACGGAAGGCGTTGTAATGATACAATTACATATTGTAATTTGATAAGATGAGTCTGTAAAGACTTCTTTTAATATTTTGAAAAATTCGTTGAATGATGTTTTATGATGGTCTCCGTATGCTGATATTCGAAAAGATTTGATCCTGTTTTGTTCTAACGCTGATTGAAGGGTTTTCAGTCCATTAACTATGTCTTCTCTTTTTGGTTTATCATGGAAGTTGTTAGATATTACTACGCTAAATGTTTTAAATAACCCATTGCTTGAAATTATGACCTGTCCCTTCTCTGGTCGTGCAGCTAAAAGTTCCTGCTTATTTATTAATCCAATGTCGGATAAAAGTTTTCCCACGGGTGTTATTAAATTGCAATCGGCAGAGACAAAATGTACATAGTGATCCTCTTTTGCGGTGAGGGTGTTTGAAGAAATGCTAATTCTTTGTTTCGGTTCCGGCGGCGCCTCCAGGTCAGTCTCGGTAGACGAGCCATCGGTGGTGGCGTCAAAGAATGGGTAAGGGTCGGCTGTGCGGTCAAAAAATTGCTGTACCCTTGCTTCGCCTATGGTATTGTTTGATGATTGGATTACGGTAGGTTGTAAAATTCCACTTGTTTCGGGAAATGGTTCTTGTGATATATCGAGCGGGTCTTCCTGTGCATTGTTCGGATTCTCTATGACAGTATCTTCCGTCGGTTCCTCAAACGAAATTAAGTCACCGGACGTACTCGTATTCTTATCTGTAGAGAAAATTTCTGTGGAGTTTGCAGCGGGTAAAAAACCATGGGTGGTGTCCTGGTTTTCATCTGGCATGGTCACCTCTCGAGACAGACTTGGGAGAGATCTGTTTCTGTATATAATCGGTGAATGCTGCACCTTACCCAGGGTGGGCTCTCCTATTTCGTCTGAACTGCTTGAGTCCCGATATTTCGGCCGTTTCTCTCGGTCTCTGTGTAATTGTCTGATGCGGTGTCCGATTGAATCACCTCCAGTGTCTGTTTTCGGTATCTGCATCTTGAAGTCGGGGTCCTGAAGCTCCCTTGGTATAAGTGGAAGGCAGACGGTAGTCGGATTACGCGACAGTGCATCCGCATTTTTATTAGTTTTTCCAGATTTATGGAGAACTTGATAGTCATACTCCAAAAGACGAAGTTTCCACTTCATGAGTCTTGACGTTGGATCTTTTACAGAATGTAGCCAAACCAACGGGCGATGGTCGGTAACCAGTGTGAATTTTGTTCCATAAACATACGGTCGAAAATAAATAACGGCGTATACCATTGCTAAACATTCCTTTTCAGTGGCAGAATAATTTCTTTCGGCCTTATTGAGGCTACGCGATGCGTAAGCAATCGGTAGATCATTGCCGATTTCGCCTTGACTAAGCACGGCTCCAATGGCATATTCAGAAGCGTCTGTTGTGATGATGAGTGGTTTGTTGAAATCTGGGTACTGCAAGATTGGTTCTCGACAGAGTTCTTCACGTAATATTTTAAAACTGTTTTCTTGTTCTTCAGCCCATTTGAATTTCTTGCCCTTTCCTAAAAGATCAATTAATGATTTTGCTTTTATGGTAAAATCTTGTATGAAACGACGGTAATATCCCACTAGACCCAAAAATTGTTGGATATTCTTCTGTGAGGTAGGCGTTGGAAAATTCTGAACTGCTTTTAGTTTCCTAGGGTCTGGTTTTACTCCTTTTCTTGAAATAATATGTCCCAGATATGTAACTTCTTTCCGTAAGAATTCGCATTTATTGGTCTGAAGCGTCAAGCCATGTTCTCGCAGACGATTCAGCAATTTCCTGACTTTAATGTTATGTTCCTGTAATGATGAAGCGTAAACCACGATGTCGTCCAAATAAACGAAAACATCTGTTCCCTGGAGTCCAGTTAATACCTGGTCCATCAAGCGTTGAAAAGTAGGTGGTGCATTTTTCAAACCAAACGGCATTCGTGAAAATTCATAATGCCCATTAGGGGTGGTAAAAGCTGTTTTCTGCCTATCTTTTGGATCCATTTCTATTTGGTGAAATCCGCTGGCAAGATCGAAGACGGAGAAGTATTTAGCTCCACCGAGACGATCCAATATTTCTGTGATCTGAGGAAGCGGATATTTATCGGAAATGGTTTTTTCATTTAGCGCACGGAAATCTATTACCATGCGCCAACGCTTGTTTCCTTGCGCATCTGGCTTTTTGGGTACAATCCACAAAGGCGAATTGTACGGAGATTTAGATGGGGTTATAATACCTTCGGATAATAAGCCATTAATCTGCTTTTTAATTTCATCTTGATGTACAGGAGGATAGCGATATTGTCTCGTGTTGATCGGAATTTCATCGGTTGTATGTAGAGAATGTTTGAAATCGGAAGCCTTCCCTAATTTATCTCCAGGAAGATAAAATCGATCGGGAAATTCTTTTATCAATGCTGTAATGCTGCATCGTTCTTCTTTGTTCAGGTGGCTTAGATTTAGCGTTTCGAAGATTCCCTGTATCCTGTCTTCTTTAGTTTTGAAATTGGAATGGTGTCGTATTTCTGAATAATTATCTTCGTCCGAAGTACTTAAAATATCATAAGGTTCCAAAATTTGTGGTTCTATTTCTATGTCCAGTGCTTCTTCACTTGTGTTAGTTGCCATAACATGACATTTTCCTCTGTCATTTATAACTGCAGCTTCTCCTATGTACAGTTTATCATGAGTTTTTATGCGTGGTAAATATCCTTCCTTAACTTTCGGATTAGCTATTGTAATTGCAATCTGCTGAGACGTTCGGGCATCTATACGATGTTTGGTGGGTGTTTCCGATTCCTGCTGGTAGTTGGAGAATCGAATAGGTCTGGTAGGTTTACTTCTTAATACCACTGTCCTATGGTAATAAGAAATTTCTGCTTGTTCCTGTTTCAAAAATGGGCTTCCTATAAGTCCATCTGCTTCAATTGTAAGATGCTTCACTACGTAGAAAAACGCAGGAGCTTCGTGAATGTGTAAAATCGTAGTTCCTAAGGTACGAATTGGAATACTCGTGAGTCCCGTTATCTCGATTTCTTCACGTGAGATAATTTCTGCTCCTATACCCAAAGCGTTGAGAACTACTAGATTGACTAAGGCTCCGCCATCAATTAAAAATTCTCCCTTTCCTGATTCCAGTTCCGGGATTTTGATGTTGATTCGCGGGGCTGGTGCTTCCTTGAGAAGGGTTTTTCCTCGAAGCGGACAGTTCTTGGGCGAACTTCTTTGGTTTCGCTCATCGTGTCGCCGGTACGGTGAGCGCGATCGAAGTTTAAAGATTTGTTTGATTCGACCGATGAATCTCGCGAATCTCGTCGGAATTTCGGGTTATGTGGACGATTCTTACAGAATTTTCCATCATGTCCTGATGTTCCGCAATGCCAACAATACGATTTTGAAAAACGTTCTTTGTCCGTATTTTTTAATATGGCGTACCGTTTTTCATCGTCTCTTACACTTGAAGTGTCGGAACGATTGGAGGGGGAATTTGAAGGGCTCCTGTGACGCAAGGTCCAGGCAGAAGCTCGTCCTCCTTTTTCCTCCGAATAACCAGATGGCCTCGCGTGTCGATCTCTGTTTCGGTCATATCTACTCGGAGATAGAGGATACGACACTTGTCGATCGTGATATTGAGAGTCCTGGTCGTAAGAGTCTCGGCGGGACCACCTTGATGGTGATTCATTTCGTGGCGACTGTCGCCGATTCCTTAATTTTTTGTCTATCTGTAGCACGATGTCGTAAGCTTCTTCCAGATTCTTGATATCTTTAGAGAGAGCCGACACCTTGAAGGAAACTCGATCCGGCAAACCGTCGATGAAATTTTCCTTGACATCGTTTTCCATCAATTTAATGAATTCTTCGGCATGGACCTCGTATTTTTCCCTCATGGCTCCGCGCGTACAGTAAACCAAATGGCTTGTCCTATCGATATATTGTCGTAGGCTTTCTCCTTCGCGAATATGCAACTTCGCGATTTCCACTTGATAATATGACAAGCTCTTACCGGGAGCGAACCGTTTTTTCAAATGTTGAACCAATGATTTTACGGTTGTAAACTTGTGTTCTAACGTACTTCTACGTGCCGGTCCAACGAGTTTCGTAAGAACAATTGCCAGATACTCGGCCTCCGTACCCTCCGGAATCAAAGTTAACCCGTCCTCTAAAGTTTGCGCGAAACGAATCAAAGGGGGGTCTTCCCCGTTAAAGGTAGGAATTGTCGAAGTAATATTCTGTAAGCATGTCTTTTGCGTCAACAGCGACATAGAAGTTGCAAGTGAAACCGTCAAGTTCATCATGTCAACAGAAGATGTATTTGCAGCTGAATTCTGCATTTTTATTCAAAATGTAACTAGCGAAAACTAGTATATTATATTTGAAAATGTAACTAGAGGAAACTAGTATATTGAAGTCTTTTAACTAGGAAAACTAGTATATTAAAACTTTAATTAATTTTGATATAAAAGCGTGACTAGAGAAAACTAGTATATAGCCAGTAATATCGAGACGTTAACTAGGAAAACTAGTATATCATCAGTACTCAGCTACGAGTAATTTAATATAGTAAACCCAAAATTAAAGTAATCCTAAAATAATTGAACATATCCCACCGCTGTCACCAGTTCTGTTACGAGCCAGGGCCGCGAGCAGCACGAGTGGCCGGCGAAGGGTTATTACCCTGGGAGTATGGTTAAAAACTGTTAGTTAAAGCGGACGATCCTTGATACGATTGTCAGGTTGCCGCTAGTATGAGTGAAGTTTCAGGGATGAACCTACGTGTGAATGGGGAACTCTGACTTGAAAGATTATTAAGGAGGTTATAGAGTTTAGCGGACGCACCTTGATGCGATTGTCAGGGAGCCGCTAGTAGGTTGGATTCAAGGGAAAAACGGACGATCCTTGATACGATTGTCAGGTTGCCGTTTAATTTGTGTGTGGACGTATAGGTAATGTGGATGATCCCAATATGAAATCGGGTAGGTACTAGGTTGGAAAATATCCCGATTAGGCGATTGGAATGTCGTCTAAGAGTTTGATAGGTGATGGGGTTGTTAGTAAGCCTCGTAACAAGTATAATTTAATTGATACAATCCGAGCGGTAAGATTGTATCATGTGGGAACGTTCAACTACTAAATTAGGATTTGTATAACAATAATTAAGGGTTGAAAGAATTTAGAAGTGATTAGGTAAAATTCAGATATATTCAAATCGTTATAGTTTACAATGAAATATATGTGTATGTGTCGCGAGATAGTGTGTGCGAGAATAAAAGAATATTACCTATGTTGCTCGATGTTGACGCACTGGCAAGATGCGGGGGTTTCGAAGTGATTTTACTAAATGCCTTAATAGATTTGTTACCGGACTACGGAATCTATACGGTTCAAAGGTTGGTCCGAAGGGGAACTTTAGCCCGATCTTACTGGAAATCGACTTACGAAAATACAGCACGACGCGACACGATTCGTGACTACAGAAGTACTACCCACTGAGAGTAAAAATGTACGGGTTTATATACCCCAAAATTGAAGGGGGTGGACTGTTCATAACCTAATCGCCGCTTAGGACCAGACTCTAGTTTTTTGTCGATTTCCATTAAGTCGAGCCAGAAGTCGGTCTTCGTTAAAAGGGATCAACTAAGATATGAAAAGGTTATCTAGGACGTTTCCTGCCAGAGACGATTTTTGAAGAGATTCCTGTGAGAAAGTCAACGGAATCTGTTCGCTAACCGTCACAGGACCAAAATCTAATCAGCTCTAAGTTACGACGGGGCACATCGATTGCATCATTCATCATTCAGATCGCATTGTTACTTTTTCAGAAAACGTTAACGAAAAATTTGATAACATAAAAACGGCCACACACACACACACACACACACACACACACATACTAACAATTTGATAAAAATAGTCTAAAATGACTTCAATAACCATGAAACGTGAAGATCTGCTAAAAAATCGATTTTCGATTTTCGGAGTAATTACAGTAACTTCCCTATGAATCGGAAAGTTAACAATTTTTTTTAAATTAAAAAAATTTTTTTTTTTTAAATTAAAAAAATTTTTTTTAAGTAAAAATGAAATATATATAATAACGTTTGTTTTTTCGGTGGAAAATTTCCATCCTCTCGTATAAATTGCATTCTTGAATGAACTTCTTTCGAAAAAAACTAAAAAATCTAAAAAACTACTTGACCAATATGGACCAAAATCTAATCAGCTCTAAGTTACGACGGGGCACATCGATTGCATCATTCATCCTTCAGATCGCATTGTTACTTTTTCAGAAAACGTTAACGAAAAATTTGATAACATAAAAACGGCCATACGCGCAAAAACACACACACACACACACACACACACATACTAACAATTAGATAAAAATAGTCTAAAATGACTTCAATAACCATGAAACGTGAAGATCTGGTAAAAAATCGATTTTCGATTTTCGGGGTAATTACAGTAACTTCCCTATAAATCGGGAAGTTAACAATTTTTTTTTAAATTAAAAAATTTTTTTTTTTAAATTAAAAAAATTTTTTTTAAGTAAAAATGAAATATATATAATAACGTTTGTTTTTTCGGTGGAAAATTTCCATCCTCTCGTATAAATTGCATTCTTGAATGAACTTCTTTCGAAAAAAACTAAAAAATCTAAAAAACTACTTGACCAATATGGACCAAAATCTAATCAGCTCTAAGTTACGACGGGGCACATCGATTGCATCATTCATCATTCAGATCGCATTGTTACTTTTTCAGAAAACGTTAACGAAAAATTTGATAACATAAAAACGGCCATACGCACACACACACACACACACACACACACACACACATACTAACAATTTGATAAAAATAGTCTAAAATGACTTCAATAACCATGAAACGTGAAGATCTGCTAAAAAATCGATTTTCGATTTTCGGAGTAATTACAGTAACTTCCCTATGAATCGGGAAGTTAACAATTTTTTTTTAAATTAGCAAAAATTTTTTTTTTAAATTAAAAAAAAATTTTTTTTTAATAAAAATGAAATATATATAATTACGTTTGTTTATTCGGTGGAAAATTTCCATCCTCTCGTATAAATTGCATTCTTGAATGAACTTCTTTCGAAAAAAACTAAAAAATCTAAAAAACTACTTGACCAATGTGGACCAAAATCTAATCAGCTCTAAGTTACGACGGGGCACATCGATTGCATCATTCATCATTCAGATCGCATTGTTACTTTCTCAGAAAACGTTAACGAAAAATTTGTTAACATAAAAACGGCCATACGCGCGCGCGGGCGCGCACACACACACACACACACACACACACACACACACACACACACACACACACACACACACACACACAATAACAATTTGATAAAAATAGTCTAAAATGACTTCAATAACCATGAAACGTGAAGATCTGCTAAAAAATCGATTTTCGATTTTCGGAGTAATTACAGTAACTTCCCTATGAATCGGGAAGTTAACAATTTTTTTTAAATTAAAAAAATTTTTTTTTTAAATTAAAAAAATTTTTTTTTTTAAATTAAAAAAATTTTTTTTAAGTAAAAATGAAATATATATAATAACGTTCGTTTTTTCGGTGGAAAATTTCCATCCTCTCGTATAAATTGCATTCTTGAATGAACTTCTTTCGAAAAAAACTAAAAAATCTAAAAAACTACTTGACCAATATGGACCAAAATCTAATCAGCTCTAAGTTACGACGGGGCACATCGATTGCATCATTCATCCTTCAGATCGCATTGTTACTTTTTCAGAAAACGTTAACGCAAAATTTGATAACATAAAAACGGCCATACGCGCACACACACACACACACACACACACACACACACACACACACATACTAACAATTTGATAAAAATAGTCTAAAATGACTTCAATAACCATGAAACGTGAAGATCTGGTAAAAAATCGATTTTCGATTTTCGGGGTAATTACAGTAACTTCCCTATAAATCGGGAAGTTAACAATTTTTTTTTAAATTAAAAAAATTTTTTTTTTTTAATTAAAAAAAATTTTTTTTAAATAAAAATTAAATATATATAATTACGTTTGTTTATTCGGTGGAAAATTTCCATCCTCTCGTATAAATTGCATTCTTGAATGAACTTCTTTCGAAAAAAACTAAAAAATCTAAAAAACTACTTGACCAATATGGACCAAAATCTAATCAGCTCTAAGTTACGACGGGGCACATCGATTGCATCATTCATCATTCAGATCGCATTGTTACTTTTTCAGAAAACGTTAACGAAGAAATTGATAACATAAAAACGGCCACACACACACACACACACACATTCTAACAATTTGATAAAAATAGTCTAAAATGACTTCAATAACCATGAAACGTGAAGATCTGCTAAAAAATCGACTTTCGATTTTCGGGGTAATTACAGTAACTTCCATATGAATCGGGAAGTTAAAAATTTTTTTTTAAATATAAAAAAATTTTTTTTTTAGATTAAAAAAAAATTTTTTTTAAATAAAAATGAAATATATATAATTACGTTTGTTTATTCGGTGGAAAATTTCCATCCTCTCGTATAAATTGCATTCTTGAATGAACTTCTTTCGAAAAAAACTAAAAAATCTAAAAAACTACTTGACCAATATGGACCAAAATCTAATCAGCTCTAAGTTACGACGGGGCACATCGATTGCATCATTCATCATTCAGATCGCATTGTTACTTTTTCAGAAAACGTTAACGAAAAATTTGATAACATAAAAACGGCCACGCGCGCACACACACACACCCACACACCCACACACACACACACACACATACTAACAATTTGATAAAAATAGTCTAAAATGACTTCAATAACCATGAAACGTGAAGATCTGCTAAAAAATCGATTTTCGATTTTCGGAGTAATTACAGTAGCTTCCCTATGAATCGGGAAGTTAACAATTTTTTTTAAATTAAAAAAATTTTTTTTTTTAAATTAAAAAAATTTTTTTTAAGTTAAAATGAAATATATATAATAACGTTTATTTTTTCGGTGGAAAATTTCCATCCTCTCGTATAAATTGCATTCTTGAATGAACTTCTTTCGAAAAAAACTAAAAAATCTAAAAAACTACTTGACCAATATGGACCAAAATCTAATCAGCTCTAAGTTACGACGGGGCACATCGATTGCATCATTCATCATTCAGATCGCATTGTTACTTTTTCAGAAAACGTTAACGAAAAATTTGATAACATAAAAACGGCCATACGCACACACACACACACACATACTAACAATTTGATAAAAATAGTCTAAAATGACTTCAATAACCATGAAACGTGAAGATCTGCTAAAAAATCGATTTTCGATTTTCGGAGTAATTACAGTAACTTCACTATGAATCGGGAAGTTAACAATTTTTTTTTAAATTAAAAAAAATTTTTTTTTTAAATTAAAAAAAAATTTTTTTTTAATAAAAATGAAATATATATAATTACGTTTGTTTATTCGGTGGAAAATTTCCATCCTCTCGTATAAATTGCATTCTTGAATGAACTTCTTTCGAAAAAAACTAAAAAATCTAAAAAACTACTTGACCAATGTGGACGAAAATCTAATCAGCTCTAAGTTACGACGGGGCACATCGATTGCATCATTCATCATTCAGATCGCATTGTTACTTTTTCAGAAAACGTTAACGAAAAATTTGATAACATAAAAACGGCCATACGCGCGCGCGCGCGCACACACACACACACACACACACACACACACACACACACACACAATAACAATTTGATAAAAATAGTCTAAAATGACTTCAATAACCATGAAACGTGAAGATCTGCTAAAAAATCGATTTTCGATTTTCGGAGTAATTACAGTAACTTCCCTATGAATCGGGAAGTTAACAATTTTGTTTAAATTAAAAAAATTTTTTTTTTTAAATTAAAAAAATTTTTTTTTTTAAATTAAAAAAATTTTTTTTTTTAAATTAAAAAAATTTTTTTTAAGTAAAAATGAAATATATATAATAACGTTCGTTTTTTCGGTGGAAAATTTCCATCCTCTCGTATAAATTGCATTCTTGAATGAACTTCTTTCGAAAAAAACTAAAAAATCTAAAAAACTACTTGACCAATATGGACCAAAATCTAATCAGCTCTAAGTTACGACGGGGCACATCGATTGCATCATTCATCCTTCAGATCGCATTGTTACTTTTTCAGAAAACGTTAACGAAAAATTTGATAACATAAAAACGGCCATACGCGCACACACACACACACACACACACACACACATACTAACAATTTGATAAAAATAGTCTAAAATGACTTCAATAACCATGAAACGTGAAGATCTGGTAAAAAATCGATTTTCGATTTTCGGGGTAATTACAGTAACTTCCCTATAAATCGGGAAGTTAACAATTTTTTTTTAAATTAAAAAAATTTTTTTTTTTTAATTAAAAAAAATTTTTTTTAAATAAAAATGAAATATATATAATTACGTTTGTTTATTCGGTGGAAAATTTCCATCCTCTCGTATAAATTGCATTCTTGAATGAACTTCTTTCGAAAAAAACTAAAAAATCTAAAAAACTGCTTGACCAATATGGACCAAAATCTAATCAGCTCTAAGTTACGACGGGGCACATCGATTGCATCATTCATCATTCAGATCGCATTGTTACTTTTTCAGAAAACGTTAACGAAAAATTTGATAACATAAAAACGGCCACACACACACACACACACACACACACACACATACTAACAATTTGATAAAAATAGTCTAAAATGACTTCAATAACCATGAAACGTGAAGATCTGCTAAAAAATCGATTTTCGATTTTCGGAGTAATTACAGTAACTTCCCTATGAATCGGGAAGTTAACAATTTTTTTTAAATTAAAAAAATTTTTTTTTTTAAATTAAAAAAAATTTTTTTTAAATAAAAATTAAATATAAATAATTACGTTTGTTTATTCGGTGGAAAATTTCCATCCTCTCGTATAAATTGCATTCTTGAATAAACTTCTTTCGAAAAAAACTAAAAAAACTAAAAAATCTAAAAAACTACTTGACCAATATGGACCAAAATCTAATCAGCTCTAAGTTACGACGGGGCACATCGATTGCATCATTCATCATTCAGATCGCATTGTTACTTTTTCAGAAAACGTTAACGAAGAAATTGATAACATAAAAACGGCCACACACACACACACACACACACACACATTCTAACAATTTGATAAAAATAGTCTAAAATGACTTCAATAACCATGAAACGTGAAGATCTGCTAAAAAATCGACTTTCGATTTTCGGGGTAATTACAGTAACTTCCATATGAATCGGGAAGTTAACAATTTTTTTTTAAATTAGCAAAAATTTTTTTTTTAAATTAAAAAAAATTTTTTTTTAATAAAAATGAAATATATATAATTACGTTTGTTTATTCGGTGGAAAATTTCCATCCTCTCGTATAAATTGCATTCTTGAATGAACTTCTTTCGAAAAAAACTAAAAAATCTAAAAAACTACTTGACCAATGTGGACCAAAATCTAATCAGCTCTAAGTTACGACGGGGCACATCGATTGCATCATTCATCATTCAGATCGCATTGTTACTTTCTCAGAAAACGTTAACGAAAAATTTGATAACATAAAAACGGCCATACGCGCGCGCGCGCGCGCACACACACACACACACACACACACACACACACACACACAATAACAATTTGATAAAAATAGTCTAAAATGACTTCAATAACCATGAAACGTGAAGATCTGCTAAAAAATCGATTTTCGATTTTCGGAGTAATTACAGTAACTTCCCTATGAATCGGGAAGTTAACAATTTTTTTTAAATTAAAAAAATTTTTTTTTTAAATTAAAAAAATTTTTTTTTTTAAATTAAAAAAATTTTTTTTAAGTAAAAATGAAATATATATAATAACGTTCGTTTTTTCGGTGGAAAATTTCCATCCTCTCGTATAAATTGCATTCTTGAATGAACTTCTTTCGAAAAAAACTAAAAAATCTAAAAAACTACTTGACCAATATGGACCAAAATCTAATCAGCTCTAAGTTACGACGGGGCACATCGATTGCATCATTCATCCTTCAGATCGCATTGTTACTTTTTCAGAAAACGTTAACGAAAAATTTGATAACATAAAAACGGCCATACGCGCACACACACACACACACACACACACACACACACACACATACTAACAATTTGATAAAAATAGTCTAAAATGACTTCAATAACCATGAAACGTGAAGATCTGGTAAAAAATCGATTTTCGATTTTCGGGGTAATTACAGTAACTTCCCTATAAATCGGGAAGTTAACAATTTTTTTTTAAATTAAAAAAATTTTTTTTTTTTAATTAAAAAAAATTTTTTTTAAATAAAAATTAAATATATATAATTACGTTTGTTTATTCGGTGGAAAATTTCCATCCTCTCGTATAAATTGCATTCTTGAATGAACTTCTTTCGAAAAAAACTAAAAAATCTAAAAAACTACTTGACCAATATGGACCAAAATCTAATCAGCTCTAAGTTACGACGGGGCACATCGATTGCATCATTCATCATTCAGATCGCATTGTTACTTTTTCAGAAAACGTTAACGAAGAAATTGATAACATAAAAACGGCCACACACACACACACACACACACATTCTAACAATTTGATAAAAATAGTCTAAAATGACTTCAATAACCATGAAACGTGAAGATCTGCTAAAAAATCGACTTTCGATTTTCGGGGTAATTACAGTAACTTCCATATGAATCGGGAAGTTAAAAATTTTTTTTTAAATATAAAAAAATTTTTTTTTTAGATTAAAAAAAAATTTTTTTTAAATAAAAATGAAATATATATAATTACGTTTGTTTATTCGGTGGAAAATTTCCATCCTCTCGTATAAATTGCATTCTTGAATGAACTTCTTTCGAAAAAAACTAAAAAATCTAAAAAACTACTTGACCAATATGGACCAAAATCTAATCAGCTCTAAGTTACGACGGGGCACATCGATTGCATCATTCATCATTCAGATCGCATTGTTACTTTTTCAGAAAACGTTAACGAAAAATTTGATAACATAAAAACGGCCACGCGCGCACACACACACACCCACACACACATACTAACAATTTGATAAAAATAGTCTAAAATGACTTCAATAACCATGAAACGTGAAGATCTGCTAAAAAATCGATTTTCGATTTTCGGAGTAATTACAGTAACTTCCCTATGAATCGGGAAGTTAACAATTTTTTTTAAATTAAAAAAATTTTTTTTTTTAAATTAAAAAAAATTTTTTTTAAATAAAAATTAAATATAAATAATTACGTTTGTTTATTCGGTGGAAAATTTCCATCCTCTCGTATAAATTGCATTCTTGAATAAACTTCTTTCGAAAAAAACTAAAAAAACTAAAAAATCTAAAAAACTACTTGACCAATATGGACCAAAATCTAATCAGCTCTAAGTTACGACGGGGCACATCGATTGCATCATTCATCATTCAGATCGCATTGTTACTTTTTCAGAAAACGTTAACGAAGAAATTGATAACATAAAAACGGCCACACACACACACACACACACACACACATTCTAACAATTTGATAAAAATAGTCTAAAATGACTTCAATAACCATGAAACGTGAAGATCTGCTAAAAAATCGACTTTCGATTTTCGGGGTAATTACAGTAACTTCCATATGAATCGGGAAGTTAAAAATTTTTTTTTAAATTGAAAAAAATTTTTTTTTTAAATTAAAAAAAAATTTTTTTTAAATAAAAATGAAATATATATAATTACGTTTGTTTATTCGGTGGAAAATTTCCATCCTCTCGTATAAATTGCATTCTTGAATGAACTTCTTTCGAAAAAAACTAAAAAATCTAAAAAACTACTTGACCAATATGGACCAAAATCTAATCAGCTCTAAGTTACGACGGGGCACATCGATTGCAATATTCATCATTCAGATCGCATTGTTACTTTTTCAGAAAACGTTAACGAAAAATTTGATAACATAAAAACGGCCATACGCACACACACACACACACACACACACACACACACACACACAACTAACAATTTGATAAAAATAGTCTAAAATGACTTCAATAACCATGAAACGTGAAGATCTGCTAAAAAATCGATTTTCGATTTTCGGAGCAATTACAGTAACTTCCCTATGAATCGGGAAGTTAACAATTTTTTTTTAAATTAAAAAAAATTTTTTTTAAATAAAAATGAAATATATATAATTACGTTTGTTTATTCGGTGGAAAATTTCCATCCTCTCGTATAAATTGCATTCTTGAATGAACTTCTTTCGAAAAAAACTAAAAAAACTAAAAAATCTAAAAAACTACTTGACCAATATGGACCAAAATCTAATCAGCTCTAAGTTACGACGGGGTACATCGATTGCATCATTCATCATTCAGATCGCATTGTTACTTTTTCAGAAAACGTTAACGAAAAATTTGATAACATAAAAACAGCCATACGCACGCACACACACACACACACACACACACACACACACACACACACATACTATCAATTTGATAAAAATAGTCTAAAATGACTTCAATAACCATGAAACGTGAAGATCTGCTAAAAAATCGATTTTCGATTTTCGGGGTAATTACAGTAACTTCCCTATGAATCGGGAAGTTAACAATTTTTTTTTAATAAAAATGAAATATATATAATTACGTTTGTTTATTCGGTGGAAAATTTCCATCCTCTCGTATAAATTGCATTCTTGAATAAACTTCTTTCGAAAAAAACTAAAAAAACTAAAAAATCTAAAAAACTACTTGACCAATATGGACCAAAATCTAATCAGCTCTAAGTTACGACGGGGCACATCGATTGCATCATTCATCATTCAGATCGCATTGTTACTTTTTCAGAAAACGTTAACGAAGAAATTGATAACATAAAAACGGCCACACACACACACACACACACACATACTAACAATTTGATAAAAATAGTCTAAAATGACTTCAATAACCATGAAACGTGAAGATCTGCTAAAAAATCGATTTTCGATTTTCGGAGTAATTACAGTAACTTCCCTATGAATCGGGAAGTTAACAATTTTTTTTTAAATTAGCAAAAATTTTTTTTTTAAATTAAAAAAAAATTTTTTTTTAATAAAAATGAAATATATATAATTACGTTTGTTTATTCGGTGGAAAATTTCCATCCTCTCGTATAAATTGCATTCTTGAATGAACTTCTTTCGAAAAAAACTAAAAAATCTAAAAAACTACTTGACCAATGTGGACCAAAATCTAATCAGCTCTAAGTTACGACGGGGCACATCGATTGCATCATTCATCATTCAGATCGCATTGTTACTTTTTCAGAAAACGTTAACGAAAAATTTGATAACATAAAAACGGCCATACGCACACACACACACACACACACACACACACAACTAACAATTTGATAAAAATAGTCTAAAATGACTTCAATAACCATGAAACGTGAAGATCTGCTAAAAAATCGATTTTCGATTTTCGGAGCAATTACAGTAACTTCCCTATGAATCGGGAAGTTAACAATTTTTTTTTAAATTAAAAAAAATTTTTTTTAAATAAAAATGAAATATATATAATTACGTTTGTTTATTCGGTGGAAAATTTCCATCCTCTCGTATAAATTGCATTCTTGAATGAACTTCTTTCGAAAAAAACTAAAAAAACTAAAAAATCTAAAAAACTACTTGACCAATATGGACCAAAATCTAATCAGCTCTAAGTTACGACGGGGCACATCGATTGCATCATTCATCATTCAGATCGCATTGTTACTTTTTCAGAAAACGTTAACGAAAAATTTGATAACATAAAAACGGCCATACGCACGCACACACACACACACACACACACACACACACACACACATATACTATCAATTTGATAAAAATAGTCTAAAATGACTTCAATAACCATGAAACGTGAAGATCTGCTAAAAAATCGATTTTCGATTTTCGGGGTAATTACAGTAACTTCCCTATGAATCGGGAAGTTAACAATTTTTTTTTAATAAAAATGAAATATATATAATTACGTTTGTTTATTCGGTGGAAAATTTCCATCCTCTCGTATAAATTGCATTCTTGAATGAACTTCTTTCGAAAAAAACTAAAAAAACTAAAAAATCTAAAAAACTACTTGACCAATATGGACCAAAATCTAATCAGCTCTAAGTTACGACGGGGCACATCGATTGCATCGTTCATCATTCAGAACGCATTGTTACTTTTTCAGAAAACGTTAACGAAAAATTTGATAACATAAAAACGGCCATACGCGCGCGCGCACACACACACACACACACACACACACACACACACACACACTCACACACACACACACACACACACACACACATATACTATCAATTTGATAAAAATAGTCTAAAATGACTTCAATAACCATGAAACGTGAAGATCTGCTAAAAAATCGATTTTCGATTTTCGGGGTAATTACAGTAACTTCCCTATGAATCGGGAAGTTAATTATTTCAACTAAAATACTATTTATAAAATTATTTTGTATGAAATTTATTCCTCAATTTAAACTTCATAAATCAAATACTATAAATAAAATTATTTCAACTAAAATACTACTTATAAAATTATTTTGTATGAAATTTATTCCTCAATTTAAACTTCATAAATCAAATACTATAAATAAAATTATTTCAACTAAAATACTATTTATAAAATTATTTTGTATGAAATTTATTCCTCAATTTAAACTTCATAAATCAAATACTATAAATAAAATTATTTCAACTAAAATACTATTTATAAAATTATTTTGTATGAAATTTATTCCTCAATTTAAACTTCATAAATCAAATACTATAAATAAAATTATTTCAACTAAAATACTATTTATAAAATTATTTTGTATAAAATTTATTCCTCAATTTAAACTTCATAAATCAAATACTATAAATAAAATTATTTCAACTAAAATACTATTTATAAAATTATTTTGTATGAAATTAATTCCTCAATTTAAACTTCATAATCAAATACTATAAATAAAATTATTTCAACTAAAATACTATTTATAAAATTATTTTGTATGAAATTAATTCCTCAATTTAAACTTCATAAATCAAATACTATAAATAAAATTATTTCAACTAAAATACTATTTATAAAATTATTTTATATGAAATTCATTCCTCAATTTAAACTTCATAAATCAAATACTATAAATAAAATTATCTCAACTAAAATACTATTTATAAAATTATTTTATATGAAATTTATTCCTCAATTTAAACTTCATAAATCAAATACTATAAATAAAATTATCTCAACTAAAATACTATTTATGAAATTATTTTATATGAAATTTATTCCTCAATTTAAATTTCATAAATCAAATACTATAAATAAAATTATTTCAACTAAAATACTACTTATAAAATTATTTTATATGAAATTTATTCCTCAATTTAAACTTCATAAATCAAATATTATAAATAAAATTATTTCAACTAAAATACTACTTATAAAATTATTTTGTATGAAATTTATTCCTCAATTTAAACTTCATAAATCAAATACTATAAATAAAATTATTTCAACTAAAATACTATTTATAAAATTATTTTGTATAAAATTTATTCCTCAATTTAAACTTCATAAATCAAATACTATAAATAAAATTATTTCAACTAAAATACTATTTATAAAATTATTTTGTATGAAATTAATTCCTCAATTTAAACTTCATAATCAAATACTATAAATAAAATTATTTCAACTAAAATACTATTTATAAAATTATTTTGTATGAAATTAATTCCTCAATTTAAACTTCATAAATCAAATACTATAAATAAAATTATTTCAACTAAAATACTATTTATAAAATTATTTTATATGAAATTCATTCCTCAATTTAAACTTCATAAATCAAATACTATAAATAAAATTATCTCAACTAAAATACTATTTATAAAATTATTTTATATGAAATTCATTCCTCAATTTAAATTTCATAAATCAAATATTATAAATAAAATTATTTCAACTAAAATACTATTTATAAAATTATTTTTGTATGAAATTTATTCCTCAATTTAAACTTCATAAATCAAATACTATAAATAAAATTATTTCAACTAAAATACTATTTATAAAATTATTTTATATGAAATTCATTCCTCAATTTAAATTTCATAAATCAAATATTATAAATAAAATTATTTCAACTAAAATACTATTTATAAAATTATTTTTGTATGAAATTTATTCCTCAATTTAAATTAAATTTCACAAAAATTAATTTTCATAATTTTTAAATAAAAAAAGTTTCCTCGAATTTTTATTATTTATTGTTTTTAAAATAAAAAATAAGTTATTATTATCTCCCTTATAATTTACCTTTTTTCCTCTCAATTAGTATAAATTTTTAGTTATTATAAGATAAACGTGTAAAATTAAATTTTATAAATTAAATATTATAAATAAAATTATTTTATATGAAATTCATTCCTCAATTTAAATTTCATAAATCAAATATTATAAATAAAATTATTTCAACTAAAATACTATTTATAAAATTATTTTATATGAAATTTATTCCTCAATTTAAACTTCATAAATCAAATATTATAAATAAAATTATTTCAACTAAAATACTATTTATAAAATTATTTTATATGAAATTCATTCCTCAATTTAAATTTCATAAATCAAATTCTATAAATAAAATTATTTCAACTAAAATACTATTTATAAAATTATTTTATATGAAATTTATTCCTCAATTTAAACTTCATAAATCAAATACTATAAATAAAATTATTTCAACTAAAATACTATTTATAAAATTATTTTATATGAAATTCATTCCTCAATTTAAATTTCATAAATCAAATATTATAAATAAAATTATTTCAACTAAAATACTATTTATAAAATTATTTTTGTATAAAATTTATTCCTCAATTTAAACTTCATAAATCAAATACTATAAATAAAATTATTTCAACTAAAATACTATTTATAAAATTATTTTATATGAAATTCATTCCTCAATTTAAATTTCATAAATCAAATACTATAAATAAAATTATCTCAACTAAAATACTATTTATAAAATTATTTTGTATGAAATTCATTCCTCAATTTAAATTTCATAAATCAAATTCTATAAATAAAATTATTTCAACTGAAATACTATTTATAAAATTATTTTATATGAAATTTATTCCTCAATTTAAACTTCATAAATCAAATACTATAAATAAAATTATTTCAACTAAAATACTATTTATAAAATTATTTTATATGAAATTCATTCCTCAATTTAAACTTCATAAATCAAATACTATAAATAAAATTATTTCAACTAAAATACTATTTATAAAATTATTTTATATGAAATTCATTCCTCAATTTAAATTTCATAAATCAAATATTATAAATAAAATTATTTCAACTAAAATACTATTTATAAAATTATTTTTGTATGAAAGTTATTCCTCAATTTAAACTTCATAAATCAAATACTATAAATAAAATTATTTCAACTAAAATACTATTTATAAAATTATTTTATATGAAATTCATTCCTCAATTTAAATTAGATTTCACAAAAATTAATTTTCATAATTTTTAAATAAAAAAAGTTTCCTCGAATTTTTATTATTTATTGTTTTTAAAATAAAAAATAAGTTATTATTATCTCCCTTATAATTTACCTTTTTTCCTCTCAATTAGTATAAATTTTTAGTTATTATAAGATAAACGTGTAAAATTAAATTTTATAAATTAAATATTATAAATAAAATTATTTTATATGAAATTCATTCCTCAATTTAAATTTCATAAATCAAATATTATAAATAAAATTATTTCAACTAAAATACTATTTATAAAATTATTTTATATGAAATTCATTCCTCAATTTAAACTTCATAAATCAAATACTATAAATAAAATTATTTCAACTAAAATACTATTTATAAAAATATTTTATATGAAATTCATTCCTCAATTTAAATTTCATAAATCAAATATTATAAATAAAATTATTTCAACTAAAATACTATTTATAAAATTATTTTATATGAAATTCATTCCTCAATTTAAATTTCATAAATCAAATATTATAAATAAAATTATTTCATTAAAATACTATTTATAAAATTATTTTGTATGAAATTTATTCCTCAATTTAAATTAAATTTCACAAAAATTAATTTTCATAATTTTTAAATAAAAAAAGTTTCCTCGAATTTTTATTACTTATTGTTTTTAAAATAAAAAATAAGTTATTATTATCTCCCTTATAATTTACCTTTTTTCCTCTCAATTAATATAAATTTTTAGTTATTATAAGATAAACGTGTAAAATTAAATTTTATAAATTAAATATTATAAATAAAATTATTTTATATGAAATTCATTCCTCAATTTAAATTTCATAAATCAAATATTATAAATAAAATTATTTCAACTAAAATACTATTTATAAAATTATTTTATATGAAATTTATTGCTCAATTTAAACTTCATAAATCAAATATTATAAATAAAATTATTTCAACTAAAATACTATTTATAAAATTATTTTATATGAAATTCATTCCTCAATTTAAATTTCATAAATCAAATTCTATAAATAAAATTATTTCAACTAAAATACTATTTATAAAATTATTTTATATGAAATTTATTCCTCAATTTAAACTTCATAAATCAAATACTATAAATAAAATTATTTCAACTAAAATACTATTTATAAAATTATTTTATATGAAATTTATTCCTCAATTTAAACTTCATAAATCAAATACTATAAATAAAATTATCTCAACTAGAATACTATTTATAAAATTATTTTATATGAAATTCATTCCTCAATTTAAATTAAATTTCACAAAAATTTGTGAATTTTATCTTATAATAACTAAAAATTTATATTAATTGAGAGGAAAAAAGGTAAATTATAAGGGAGATAATAATAACTTATTTTTTATTTTAAAAACAATAAATAATAAAAATTCGAGGAAACTTTTTTTATTTAAAAATTATGAAAATTAATTTTTGTGAAATTTAATTTAAATTGAGGAATAAATTTCATACAAAAATAATTTTATAAATAGTATTTTAGTTGAAATAATTTTATTTATAATATTTGATTTATGAAATTTAAATTGAGGAATGAATTTCATATAAAATAATTTTATAAATAGTATTTTAGTTGAAATAATTTTATTTATAGTATTTGATTTATGAAGTTTAAATTGAGGAATAAATTTCATACAAAAATAATTTTATAAATAGTATTTTAGTTGAAATAATTTTATTTATAATATTTGATTTATGAAATTTAAATTGAGGAATGAATTTCATATAAAATAATTTTGTAAATAGTATTTTAGTTGAAATAATTTTATTTATAGTATTTGATTTATGAAGTTTAAATTGAGGAATGAATTTCATATAAAATAATTTTATAAATAGTATTTTAGTTGAAATAATTTTATTTATAGTATTTGATTTATGAAGTTTAAATTGAGGAATAAATTTCATATAAAATAATTTTATAAATAGTATTTTAGTTGAAATAATTTTATTTATAGAATTTGATTTATGAAATTTAAATTGAGGAATGAATTTCATACAAAATAATTTTATAAATAGTATTTTAGTTGAAATAATTTTATTTATAATATTTGATTTATGAAGATTAAATTGAGGAATAAATTTCATATAAAATAATTTTATAAATAGTATTTTAGTTGAAATAATTTTATTTATAATATTTGATTTATGAAATTTAAATTGAGGAATGAATTTCATATAAAATAACTTTATTTATAATATTTAATTTATAAAATTTAATTTTACACGTTTATCTTATAATAACTAAAAATTTATACTAATTGAGAGGAAAAAAGGTAAATTATAAGGGAGATAATAATAACTTATTTTTTATTTTAAAAACAATAAATAATAAAAATTCGAGGAAACTTTTTTTATTTAAAAATTATGAAAATTAATTTTTGTGAAATTTAATTTAAATTGAGGAATAAATTTCATACAAAATAATTTTATAAATAGTATTTTAGTTGAAATAATTTTATTTATAGTATTTGATTTATGAAGTTTAAATTGAGGAATAAATTTCATACAAAATAATTTTATAAGTAGTATTTTAGTTGAAATAATTTTATTTATAGTATTTGATTTATGAAATTTAAATTGAGGAATAAATTTCATACAAAATAATTTTATAAATAGTATTTTAGTTGAAATAATTTTATTTATAGTATTTGATTTATGAAGTTTAAATTGAGGAATAAATTTCATATAAAATAATTTTATAAATAGTATTTTAGTTGAAATAATTTTATTTATAGTATTTGATTTATGAAGTTTAAATTGAGGAATAAATTTCATATAAAATAATTTTATAAATAGTATTTTAGTTGAGATAATTTTATTTATAGTATTTGATTTATGAAGTTTAAATTGAGGAATGAATTTCATACAAAATAATTTTATAAATAGTATTTTAGTTGAGATAATTTTATTTATAGTATTTGATTTATGAAGTTTAAATTGAGGAATAAATTTCATATAAAATAATTTTATAAGTAGTATTTTAGTTGAAATAATTTTATTTATAGTATTTGATTTATGAAATTTAAATTGAGGAATAAATTTTATATAAAATAATTTTATAAGTAGTATTTTAGTTGAAATAATTTTATTTATAGTATTTGATTTATGAAATTTAAATTGAGGAATAAATTTCATATAAAATAATTTTATTTATAATATTTAATTTATCAAATTTAATTTTACACGTTTATCTTATAATAACTAAAAATTTATACTAATTGAGAGGAAAAAAGGTAAATTATAAGGGAGATAATAATAACTTATTTTTTATTTTAAAAACAATAAATAATAAAAATTCGAGGAAACTTTTTTTATTTAAAAATTATGAAAATTAATTTTTGTGAAATTTAATTTAAATTGAGGAATAAATTTCATACAAAATAATTTTATAAATAGTATTTTAGTTGAAATAATTTTATTTATAGTATTTGATTTATGAAGTTTAAATTGAGGAATAAATTTCATATAAAATAATTTTATTTATAATATTTAATTTATAAAATTTAATTTTACACGTTTATCTTATAATAAGTAAAAATTTATACTAATTGAGAGGAAAAAAGGTAAATTATAAGGGAGATAATAATAACTTATTTTTTATTTTAAAAACAATAAATAATAAAAATTCGAGGAAACTTTTTTTATTTAAAAATTATGAAAATTAATTTTTGTGAAATTTAATTTAAATTGAGGAATAAATTTCATATAAAATAATTTTATAAGTAGTATTTTAGTTGAAATAATTTTATTTATAATATTTGATTTATGAAGTTTAAATTGAGGAATAAATTTCATATAAAATAATTTTATAAGTAGTATTTTAGTTGAAATAATTTTATTTATAGTATTTGATTTATGAAATTTAAATTGAGGAATAAATTTCATACAAAATAATTTTATAAATAGTATTTTAGTTGAAATAATTTTATTTATAGTATTTGATTTATGAAGTTTAAATTGAGGAATAAATTTCATACAAAATAATTTTATAAATAGTATTTTAGTTGAAATAATTTTATTTATAGTATTTGATTTATGAAGTTTAAATTGAGGAATAAATTACATACAAAATAATTTTATAAGTAGTATTTTAGTTGAAATAATTTTATTTATAGTATTTGATTTATGAAATTTAAATTGAGGAATAAATTTCATACAAAATAATTTTATAAATAGTATTTTAGTTGAAATAATTTTATTTATAGTATTTGATTTATGAAGTTTAAATTGAGGAATAAATTTCATATAAAATAATTTTATAAGTAGTATTTTAGTTGAAATAATTTTATTTATAGTATTTGATTTATGAAATTTAAATTGAGGAATAAATTTTATACAAAAATAATTTTATAAATAGTATTTTAGTTGAAATAATTTTATTTATAATATTTGATTTATGAAATTTAAATTGAGGAATAAATTTCATATAAAATAATTTTATTTATAATATTTAATTTATAAAATTTAATTTTACACGTTTATCTTATAATAACTAAAAATTTATACTAATTGAGAGGAAAAAAGGTAAATTATAAGGGAGATAATAATAACTTATTTTTTATTTTAAAAACAATAAATAATAAAAATTCGAGGAAACTTTTTTTATTTAAAAATTATGAAAATTAATTTTTGTGAAATTTAATTTAAATTGAGGAATAAATTTCATACAAAATAATTTTATAAGTAGTATTTTAGTTGAAATAATTTTATTTATAATATTTGATTTATGAAGTTTAAATTGAGGAATAAATTTCATATAAAATAATTTTATAAGTAGTATTTTAGTTGAAATAATTTTATTTATAGTATTTGATTTATGAAGTTTAAATTGAGGAATAAATTTCATACAAAATAATTTTATAAATAGTATTTTAGTTGAAATAATTTTATTTATAGTATTTGATTTATGAAGTTTAAATTGAGGAATAAATTTCATACAAAATAATTTTATAAGTAGTATTTTAGTTGAAATAATTTTATTTATAGTATTTGATTTATGAAATTTAAATTGAGGAATAAATTTCATACAAAATAATTTTATAAATAGTATTTTAGTTGAAATAATTTTATTTATAGTATTTGATTTATGAAGTTTAAATTGAGGAATAAATTTCATATAAAATAATTTTATAAATAGTATTTTAGTTGAAATAATTTTATTTATAGTATTTGATTTATGAAGTTTAAATTGAGGAATAAATTTCATATAAAATAATTTTATAAATAGTATTTTAGTTGAGATAATTTTATTTATAGTATTTGATTTATGAAGTTTAAATTGAGGAATGAATTTCATACAAAATAATTTTATAAATAGTATTTTAGTTGAGATAATATTATTTATAGTATTTGATTTATGAAGTTTAAATTGAGGAATAAATTTTATATAAAATAATTTTATAAGTAGTATTTTAGTTGAAATAATTTTATTTATAGTATTTGATTTATGAAATTTAAATTGAGGAATAAATTTTATATAAAATAATTTTATAAGTAGTATTTTAGTTGAAATAATTTTATTTATAGTATTTGATTTATGAAATTTAAATTGAGGAATAAATTTCATATAAAATAATTTTATTTATAATATTTAATTTATCAAATTTAATTTTACACGTTTATCTTATAATAACTAAAAATTTATACTAATTGAGAGGAAAAAAGGTAAATTATAAGGGAGATAATAATAACTTATTTTTTATTTTAAAAACAATAAATAATAAAATTCGAGGAAACTTTTTTTATTTAAAAATTATGAAATTAATTTTTGTGAAATTTAATTTAAATTGAGGAATAAATTTCATATAAAATAATTTTATAAATAGTATTTTAGTTGAAATAATTTTATTTATAGTATTTGATTTATGAAATTTAAATTGAGGAATAAATTTCATATAAAATAATTTTATTTATAATATTTAATTTATAAAATTTAATTTTACACGTTTATCTTATAATAACTAAAAATTTATACTAATTGAGAGGAAAAAAGGTAAATTATAAGGGAGATAATAATAACTTATTTTTTATTTTAAAAACAATAAATAATAAAAATTCGAGGAAACTTTTTTTATTTAAAAATTATGAAAATTAATTTTTGTGAAATTTAATTTAAATTGAGGAATAAATTTCATATAAAATAATTTTATAAGTAGTATTTTAGTTGAAATAATTTTATTTATAGTATTTGATTTATGAAATTTAAATTGAGGAATAAATTTCATACAAAATAATTTTATAAATAGTATTTTAGTTGAGATAATTTTATTTATAGTATTTGATTTATGAAGTTTAAATTGAGGAATGAATTTCATACAAAATAATTTTATAAATACTATTTTAGTTGAGATAATTTTATTTATAGTATTTGATTTATGAAGTATAAATTGAGGAATAAATTTCATATAAAATAATTTTATAAATAGTATTTTAGTTGAGATAATTTTATTTATAGTATTTGATTTATGAAGTTTAAATTGAGGAATGAATTTCATATAAAATAATTTTATAAGTAGTATTTTAGTTGAAATAATTTTATTTATAGTATTTGATTTATGAAATATAAATTGAGGAATAAATTTCATATAAAATAATTTTATAAATAGTATTTTAGTTGAGATAATTTTATTTATAGTATTTGATTTATGAAGTTTAAATTGAGGAATAAATTTCATACAAAATAATTTTATAAGTAGTATTTTAGTTGAAATAATTTTATTTATAGTATTTGATTTATGAAATTTAAATTGAGGAATAAATTTCATATAAAATAATTTTATTTATAATATTTAATTTATAAAATTTAATTTTACACGTTTATCTTATAATAACTAAAAATTTATACTAATTGAGAGGAAAAAAGGTAAATTATAAGGGAGATAATAATAACTTATTTTTTATTTTAAAAACAATAAATAATAAAAATTCGAGGAAACTTTTTTTATTTAAAAATTATGAAAATTAATTTTTGTGAAATTTAATTTAAATTGAGGAATAAATTTCATACAAAATAATTTTATAAGTAGTATTTTAGTTGAAATAATTTTATTTATAATATTTGATTTATGAAGTTTAAATTGAGGAATAAATTTCATATAAAATAATTTTATAAGTAGTATTTTAGTTGAAATAATTTTATTTATAGTATTTGATTTATGAAATTTAAATTGAGGAATAAATTTCATATAAAATAATTTTATAAATAGTATTTTAGTTGAGATAATTTTATTTATAGTATTTGATTTATGAAGTTTAAATTGAGGAATGAATTTCATACAAAATAATTTTATAAATAGTATTTTAGTTGAGATAATTTTATTTATAGTATTTGATTTATGAAGTTTAAATTGAGGAATAAATTTCATATAAAATAATTTTATAAGTAGTATTTTAGTTGAAATAATTATATTTATAGTATTTGATTTATGAAATTTAAATTGAGGAATAAATTTCATACAAAATAATTTTATAAATAGTATTTTAGTTGAAATAATTTTATTTATAGTATTTGATTTATGAAGTTTAAATTGAGGAATAAATTTCATATAAAATAATTTTATTTATAATATTTAATTTATAAAATTTAATTTTACACGTTTATCTTATAATAACTAAAAATTTATACTAATTGAGAGGAAAAAAGGTAAATTATAAGGGAGATAATAATAACTTATTTTTTATTTTAAAAACAATAAATAATAAAAATTCGAGGAAACTTTTTTTATTTAAAAATTATGAAAATTAATTTTTGTGAAATTTAATTTAAATTGAGGAATAAATTTCATATAAAATAATTTTATAAGTAGTATTTTAGTTGAAATAATTTTATTTATAATATTTGATTTATGAAGTTTAAATTGAGGAATAAATTTCATATAAAATAATTTTATAAGTAGTATTTTAGTTGAAATAATTTTATTTATAATATTTGATTTATGAAGTTTAAATTGAGGAATAAATTTCATATAAAATAATTTTATAAGTAGTATTTTAGTTGAAATAATTTTATTTATAGTATTTGATTTATGAAGTTTAAATTGAGGAATAAATTTCATATAAAATAATTTTATAAGTAGTATTTTAGTTGAAATAATTTTATTTATAGTATTTGATTTATGAAATTTAAATTGAGGAATAAATTTCATACAAAATAATTTTATAAATAGTATTTTAGTTGAAATAATTTTATTTATAGTATTTGATTTATGAAGTTCAAATTGAGGAATAAATTTCATACAAAATAATTTTATAAATAGTATTTTAGTTGAAATAATTTTATTTATAGAATTTGATTTATGAAATTTAAATTGAGGAATGAATTTCATATAAAATAATTTTATAAATAGTATTTTAGTTGAAATAATTTTATTTATAATATATGATTTATGAAATTTAAATTGAGGAATAAATTTCATACAAAATAATTTTATAAATAGTATTTTAGTTGAAATAATTTTATTTATAATATTTGATTTATGAAGTTTAAATTGAGGAATACATTTCATACAAAATAATTTTATAAATAGTATTTTAGTTGAAATAATTTTATTTATAGTATTTGATTTATGAAGTTTAAATTGAGGAATAAATTTCATACAAAATAATTTTATAAATAGTATTTTAGTTGAAATAATTTTATTTATAGTATTTGATTTATGAAGTTTAAATTGAGGAATAAATTTCATACAAAATAATTTTATAAGTAGTATTTTAGTTGAAATAATTTTATTTATAGTATTTGATTTATGAAATTTAAATTGAGGAATAAATTTCATACAAAATAATTTTATAAATAGTATTTTAGTTGAAATAATTTTATTTATAGTATTTGATTTATGAAGCTTAAATTGAGGAATAAATTTCATATAAAATAATTTTATAAATAGTATTTTAGTTGAAATAATTTTATTTATAGTATTTGATTTATGAAGTTTAAATTGAGGAATAAATTTCATATAAAATAATTTTATAAATAGTATTTTAGTTGAAATAATTTTATTTGTAGTATTTGGTTTATGAAGTTTAAATTGAGGAATAAATTTCATATAAAATAATTTTATTTATAATATTTAATTTATAAAATTTAATTTTACACGTTTATCTTATAATAACTAAAAATTTATACTAATTGAGAGGAAAAAAGGTAAATTATAAGGGAGATAATAATAACTTATTTTTTATTTTAAAAACAATAAATAATAAAAATTCGAGGAAACTTTTTTTATTTAAAAATTATGAAAATTAATTTTTGTGAAATTTAATTTAAATTGAGGAATAAATTTCATATAAAATAATTTTCTAAGTAGTATTTTAGTTGAAATAATTTTATTTATAATATTTGATTTATGAAGTTTAAATTGAGGAATAAATTTCATATAAAATAATTTTATAAGTAGTATTTTAGTTGAAATAAGTTTATTTATAGTATTTGATTTATGAAATTTAAATTGAGGAATAAATTTCATACAAAATAATTTTATAAATAGTATTTTAGTTGAGATAATTTTATTTATAGTATTTGATTTATGAAGTTTAAATTGAGGAATGAATTTCATACAAAATAATTTTATAAATAGTATTTTAGTTGAGATAATTTTATTTATAGTATTTGATTTATGAAGTATAAATTGAGGAATAAATTTCATATAAAATAATTTTATAAATAGTATTTTAGTTGAGATAATTTTATTTATAGTATTTGATTTATGAAGTTTAAATTGAGGAATGAATTTCATATAAAATAATTTTATAAGTAGTATTTTAGTTGAAATAATTTTATTTATTGTATTTGATTTATGAAATTTAAATTGAGGAATAAATTTCATATAAAATAATTTTATAAATAGTATTTTAGTTGAGATAATTTTATTTATAGTATTTGATTTATGAAGTTTAAATTGAGGAATAAATTTCATATAAAATAATTTTATTTATAATATTTAATTTATAAAATTTAATTTTACACGTTTATCTTATAATAACTAAAAATTTATACTAATTGAGAGGAAAAAAGGTAAATTATAAGGGAGATAATAATAACTTATTTTTTATTTTAAAAACAATAAATAATAAAAATTCGAGGAAACTTTTTTTATTTAAAAATTATAAAAATTAATTTTTGTGAAATTTAATTTAAATTGAGGAATAAATTTCATACAAAATAATTTTATAAGTAGTATTTTAGTTGAAATAATTTTATTTATAATATTTGATTTATGAAGTTTAAATTGAGGAATAAATTTCATATAAAATAATTTTATAAGTAGTATTTTAGTTGAAATAATTTTATTTATAGTATTTGATTTATGAAATTTAAATTGAGGAATAAATTTCATATAAAATAATTTTATAAATACTATTTTAGTTGAGATAATTTTATTTATAGTATTTGATTTATGAAATTTAAATTGAGGAATGAATTTCATATAAAATAATTTTATAAATAGTATTTTAGTTGAAATAATTTTATTTATAGTATTTGATTTATGAAATTTAAATTGAGGAATAAATTTCATATAAAATAATTTTATTTATAATATTTAATTTATAAAATTTAATTTTACACGTTTATCTTATAATAACTAAAAATTTATACTAATTGAGAGGAAAAAAGGTAAATTATAAGCGAGATAATAATAACTTATTTTTTATTTTAAAAACAATAAATAATAAAAATTCGAGGAAACTTTTTTTATTTAAAAATTATGAAAATTAATTTTTGTGAAATTTAATTTAAATTGAGGAATTAATTTCATACAAAATAATTTTATAAATAGTATTTTAGTTGAAATAATTTTATTTATAGTATTTGATTTATGAAGTTTAAATTGAGGAATAAATTTTATACAAAATAATTTTATAAATAGTATTTTAGTTGAAATAATTTTATTTATAGTATTTGATTTATGAAATTTAAATTGAGGGATAAATTTCATACAAAATAATTTTATAAATAGTATTTTAGTTGAAATAATTTTATTTATAGTATTTGATTTATGAAGTTTAAATTGAGGAATAAATTTTATACAAAATAATTTTATAAATAGTATTTTAGTTGAAATAATTTTATTTATAGTATTTGATTTATGAAGTTTAAATTGAGGAATAAATTTCATACAAAATAATTTTATAAATAGTATTTTAGTTGAAATAATTTTATTTATAGTATTTGATTTATGAAGTTTAAATTGAGGAATAAATTTCATACAAAATAATTTTATAAGTAGTATTTTAGTTGAAATAATTTTATTTATAGTATTTGATTTATGAAGTTTAAATTGTGGAATAAATTTCATACAAAATAATTTTATAAATAGTATTTTAGTTGAAATAATTTTATTTATAGTATTTGATTTATGAAGTTTAAATTGAGGAATTAATTTCATACAAAATAATTTTATAAATAGTATTGTAGTTGAAATAATTGTATTTATAGTATTTGATTTATGAAATTTAAATTGAGGAATAAATTTCATACAAAATAATTTTATAAATAGTATTTTAGTTGAAATAATTTTATTTATAGTATTTGATTTATGAAGTTTAAATTGAGGAATAAATTTCATATAAAATAATTTTATAAATAGTATTTTAGTTGAAATAATTTTATTTATAGTATTTGATTTATGAAATTTAAATTGAGGAATAAATTTCATATAAAATAATTTTATTTATAATATTTAATTTATAAAATTTAATTTTACACGTTTATCTTATAATAACTAAAAATTTATACTAATTGAGAGGAAAAAAGGTAAATTATAAGCGAGATAATAATAACTTATTTTTTATTTTAAAAACAATAAATAATAAAAATTCGAGGAAACTTTTTTTATTTAAAAATTATGAAAATTAATTTTTGTGAAATTTAATTTAAATTGAGGAATTAATTTCATACAAAATAATTTTATAAATAGTATTTTAGTTGAAATAATTTTATTTATAGTATTTGATTTATGAAGTTTAAATTGAGGAATAAATTTTATACAAAATAATTTTATAAATAGTATTTTAGTTGAAATAATTTTATTTATAGTATTTGATTTATGAAATTTAAATTGAGGGATAAATTTCATACAAAATAATTTTATAAATAGTATTTTAGTTGAAATAATTTTATTTATAGTATTTGATTTATGAAGTTTAAATTGAGGAATAAATTTTATACAAAATAATTTTATAAATAGTATTTTAGTTGAAATAATTTTATTTATAGTATTTGATTTATGAAGTTTAAATTGAGGAATAAATTTCATACAAAATAATTTTATAAATAGTATTTTAGTTGAAATAATTTTATTTATAGTATTTGATTTATGAATTTTAAATTGAGGAATAAATTTCATACAAAATAATTTTATAAATAGTATTTTAGTTGAAATAATTTTATTTATAGTATTTGATTTATGAAGTTTAAATTGAGGAATAAATTTCATACAAAATAATTTTATAAGTAGTATTTTAGTTGAAATAATTTTATTTATAGTATTTGATTTATGAAGTTTAAATTGAGGAATAAATTTCATACAAAATAATTTTATAAATAGTATTTTAGTTGAAATAATTTTATTTATAGTATTTGATTTATGAAGTTTAAATTGAGGAATAAATTTCATATAAAATAATTTTATAAATAGTATTGTAGTTGAAATAATTTTATTTATAGTATTTGATTTATGAAATTTAAATTGAGGGATAAATTTCATACAAAATAATTTTATAAATAGTATTTTAGTTGAAATAATTTTATTTATAGTATTTGATTTATGAAGTTTAAATTGAGGAATAAATTTTATACAAAATAATTTTATAAATAGTATTTTAGTTGAAATAATTTTATTTATAGTATTTGATTTATGAAGTTTAAATTGAGGAATAAATTTCATACAAAATAATTTTATAAATAGTATTTTAGTTGAAATAATTTTATTTATAGTATTTGATTTATGAATTTTAAATTGAGGAATAAATTTCATACAAAATAATTTTATAAATAGTATTTTAGTTGAAATAATTTTATTTATAGTATTTGATTTATGAAGTTTAAATTGAGGAATAAATTTCATACAAAATAATTTTATAAGTAGTATTTTAGTTGAAATAATTTTATTTATAGTATTTGATTTATGAAGTTTAAATTGAGGAATAAATTTCATACAAAATAATTTTATAAATAGTATTTTAGTTGAAATAATTTTATTTATAGTATTTGATTTATGAAGTTTAAATTGAGGAATAAATTTCATACAAAATAATTTTATAAATAGTATTGTAGTTGAAATAATTTTATTTATAGTATTTGATTTATGAAATTTAAATTGAGGAATAAATTTCATACAAAATAATTTTATAAATAGTATTTTAGTTGAAATAATTTTATTTATAGTATTTGATTTATGAAGTTTAAATTGAGGAATAAATTTCATATAAAATAATTTTATAAATAGTATTTTAGTTGAAATAATTTTATTTATAGTATTTGATTTATGAAGTTTAAATTGAGGAATTAATTTCATACAAAATAATTTTATAAATAGTATTTTAGTTGAAATAATTTTATTTATAGTATTTGATTTATGAAATTTAAATTGAGGGATAAATTTCATACAAAATAATTTTATAAGTAGTATTTTAGTTGAAATAATTTTATTTATAGTATTTGATTTATGAAATTTAAATTGAGGAATAAATTTCATACAAAATAATTTTATAAATAGGTATTTTAGTTGAAATAATTTTATTTATAATATTTGATTTATGAAGTTTAAATTGAGGAATATATTTCATACAAAATAATTTTATAAATAGTATTTTAGTTGAAATAATTTTATTTATAGTATTTGATTTATGAAGTTTAAATTGAGGAATAAATTTCATACAAAATAATTTTATAAATAGTATTTTAGTTGAAATAATTTTATTTATAGTATTTGATTTATGAAATTTAAATTGAGGGATAAATTTCATACAAAATAATTTTATAAATAGTATTTTAGTTGAAATAATTTTATTTATAGTATTTGATTTATGAAATTTAAATTGAGGAATAAATTTCATACAAAATAATTTTATAAATAGTATTTTAGTTGAAATAATTTTATTTATAGTATTTGATTTATGAAATTTAAATTGAGGAATAAATTTCATATAAAATAATTTTATTTATAATATTTAATTTATAAAATTTAATTTTACACGTTTATCTTATAATAACTAAAAATTTATACTAATTGAGAGGAAAAAAGGTAAATTATAAGGGAGATAATAATAACTTATTTTTTATTTTAAAAACAATAAATAATAAAAATTCGAGGAAACTTTTTTTATTTAAAAATTATGAAAATTAATTTTTGTGAAATTTAATTTAAATTGAGGAATAAATTTCATACAAAATAATTTTATAAATAGTATTTTAGTTGAAATAATTTTATTTATAATATTTGATTTATGAAGTTTAAATTGAGGAATAAATTTCATATAAAATAATTTTATAAGTAGTATTTTAGTTGAAATAATTTTATTTATAGTATTTGATTTATGAAATTTAAATTGAGGAATAAATTTCATATAAAATAATTTTATAAATAGTATTTTAGTTGAGATAATTTTATTTATAGTATTTGATTTATGAAGTTTAAATTGAGGAATGAATTTCATACAAAATAATTTTATAAATAGTATTTTAGTTGAGATAATTTTATTTATAGTATTTGATTTATGAAGTTTAAATTGAGGAATAAATTTCATATAAAATAATTTTATAAGTAGTATTTTAGTTGAAATAATTTTATTTATAGTATTTGATTTATGAAATTTAAATTGAGGAATATATTTTATATAAAATAATTTTATAAGTAGTATTTTAGTTGAAATAATTTTATTTATAGTATTTGATTTATGAAATTTAAATTGAGGAATAAATTTCATATAAAATAATTTTATTTATAATATTTAATTTATAAAATTTAATTTTACACGTTTATCTTATAATAACTAAAAATTTATACTAATTGAGAGGAAAAAAGGTAAATTATAAGGGAGATAATAATAACTTATTTTTTATTTTAAAAACAATAAATAATAAAAATTCGAGGAAACTTTTTTTATTTAAAAATTATGAAAATTAATTTTTGTGAAATCTAATTTAAATTGAGGAATAAATTTCATACAAAATAATTTTATAAGTAGTATTTTAGTTGAAATAATTTTATTTATAGTATTTGATTTATGAAATTTAAATTGAGGAATAAATTTCATATAAAATAATTTTATTTATAATATTTAATTTATAAAATTTAATTTTACACGTTTATCTTATAATAACTAAAAATTTATACTAATTGAGAGGAAAAAAGGTAAATTATAAGGGAGATAATAATAACTTATTTTTTATTTTAAAAACAATAAATAATAAAAATTCGAGGAAACTTTTTTTATTTAAAAATTATGAAAATTAATTTTTGTGAAATTTAATTTAAATTGAGGAATAAATTTCATACAAAATAATTTTATAAGTAGTATTTTAGTTGAAATAATTTTATTTATAATATTTGATTTATGAAGTTTAAATTGAGGAATAAATTTCATATAAAATAATTTTATAAGTAGTATTTTAGTTGAAATAATTTTATTTATAGTATTTGATTTATGAAATTTAAATTGAGGAATAAATTTCATATAAAATAATTTTATAAATAGTATTTTAGTTGAGATAATTTTATTTATAGTATTTGATTTATGAAGTTTAAATTGAGGAATGAATTTCATACAAAATAATTTTATAAATAGTATTTTAGTTGAGATAATTTTATTTATAGTATTTGATTTATGAAGTTTAAATTGAGGAATAAATTTCATATAAAATAATTTTATAAGTAGTATTTTAGTTGAAATAATTTTATTTATAGTATTTGATTTATGAAATTTAAATTGAGGAATATATTTTATATAAAATAATTTTATAAGTAGTATTTTAGTTGAAATAATTTTATTTATAGTATTTGATTTATGAAATTTAAATTGAGGAATAAATTTCATATAAAATAATTTTATTTATAATATTTAATTTATAAAATTTAATTTTACACGTTTATCTTATAATAACTAAAAATTTATACTAATTGAGAGGAAAAAAGGTAAATTATAAGGGAGATAATAATAACTTATTTTTTATTTTAAAAACAATAAATAATAAAAATTCGAGGAAACTTTTTTTATTTAAAAATTATGAAAATTAATTTTTGTGAAATCTAATTTAAATTGAGGAATAAATTTCATACAAAATAATTTTATAAGTAGTATTTTAGTTGAAATAATTTTATTTATAGTATTTGATTTATGAAATTTAAATTGAGGAATAAATTTCATATAAAATAATTTTATTTATAATATTTAATTTATAAAATTTAATTTTACACGTTTATCTTATAATAACTAAAAATTTATACTAATTGAGAGGAAAAAAGGTAAATTATAAGGGAGATAATAATAACTTATTTTTTATTTTAAAAACAATAAATAATAAAAATTCGAGGAAACTTTTTTTATTTAAAAATTATGAAAATTAATTTTTGTGAAATCTAATTTAAATTGAGGAATGAATTTCATATAAAATAATTTTATAAATAGTATTTTAGTTGAAATAATTTTATTTATAGTATTTGATTTATGAAATTTAAATTGAGGAATAAATTTCATATAAAATAATTTTATTTATAATATTTAATTTATAAAATTTAATTTTACACGTTTATCTTATAATAACTAAAAATTTATACTAATTGAGAGGAAAAAAGGTAAATTATAAGCGAGATAATAATAACTTATTTTTTATTTTAAAAACAATAAATAATAAAAATTCGAGGAAACTTTTTTTATTTAAAAATTATGAAAATTAATTTTTGTGAAATTTAATTTAAATTGAGGAATTAATTTCATACAAAATAATTTTATAAATAGTATTTTAGTTGAAATAATTTTATTTATAGTATTTGATTTATGAAGTTTAAATTGAGGAATAAATTTTATACAAAATAATTTTATAAATAGTATTTTAGTTGAAATAATTTTATTTATAGTATTTGATTTATGAAATTTAAATTGAGGGATAAATTTCATACAAAATAATTTTATAAATAGTATTTTAGTTGAAATAATTTTATTTATAGTATTTGATTTATGAAGTTTAAATTGAGGAATAAATTTTATACAAAATAATTTTATAAATAGTATTTTAGTTGAAATAATTTTATTTATAGTATTTGATTTATGAAGTTTAAATTGAGGAATAAATTTCATACAAAATAATTTTATAAATAGTATTTTAGTTGAAATAATTTTATTTATAGTATTTGATTTATGAAGTTTAAATTGAGGAATAAATTTCATACAAAATAATTTTATAAATAGTATTTTAGTTGAAATAATTTTATTTATAGTATTTGATTTATGAAGTTTAAATTGAGGAATAAATTTCATACAAAATAATTTTATAAGTAGTATTTTAGTTGAAATAATTTTATTTATAGTATTTGATTTATGAAGTTTAAATTGTGGAATAAATTTCATACAAAATAATTTTATAAATAGTATTTTAGTTGAAATAATTTTATTTATAGTATTTGATTTATGAAGTTTAAATTGAGGAATAAATTTCATATAAAATAATTTTATAAATAGTATTTTATTTGAAATAATTTTATTTATAGTATTTGATTTATGAAATTTAAATTGAGGGATAAATTTCATACAAAATAATTTTATAAATAGTATTTTAGTTGAAATAATTTTATTTATAGTATTTGATTTATGAAGTTTAAATTGAGGAATAAATTTTATACAAAATAATTTTATAAATAGTATTTTAGTTGAAATAATTTTATTTATAGTATTTGATTTATGAAATTTAAATTGAGGGATAAATTTCATACAAAATAATTTTATAAATAGTATTTTAGTTGAAATAATTTTATTTATAGTATTTGATTTATGAAGTTTAAATTGAGGAATAAATTTTATACAAAATAATTTTATAAATAG
>OZ020501.1:1200000-1532269 GCA_963971365.1 Lasioglossum villosulum
GCCACGATCAGGCGCCTGGTTTCTTGGCCTAGGTCGGAGAATGACTAAGGGATGAAGGCTAAGTTGTCGCAGAAAGAGCTGGACGACCTCTTCAGCGAGGTAGGGCTGAAACGACTCGCTTGAATCTTTCGCTCGTTACACGTTTAATTATGCTTGTTACTCGGCCGATTTTTAATGATACTGCGAATCCTCGGACATCCTATACGTATAGAATAACTAACGGTTAAGGTTTTGTATTTCATCTTCGAAGAATATACACATAACTTGATACCAGGATACGATTACGTTTCCAATGAAAATTAATAAAGAAACGAAGGTGTGCTCGCGATTACAATATCTTTCCATCTCAAACTTGGAAGTATTTGCGCCTTTCGAGAAATTTTTTAACAAAAATCTCCCAGCACGTTTCCCTAACTGCGGACACGCCAGCGAAAGGAAGTAATACTTGCCCCAAGCGACACGTCACTATCTACAGCCAGCTATCTAGCTTCTCCGAGGAACGGCCGTCTAATTGACACGCTATCATCGATTTCCAATCGGGCCGGTGTAATTAATAATAATTGAATCTAAAATGTAACGAGTCGAAAGGCATTGATAAATTGATTACACGATTGCGCTCGATCTCCCTGCCTCTCCTCTCCCCTTCTTACAACCCTTCTTTTTACGCCCCCGGAATTAATTAGGAACACGGCTCAGTGAACGTTTCCTCATTGTGCCCGGGGAGAGAACACGTTGCTCCACATTCCCTCGTGTTTTCCTTTATCGACGTCGATATCTGGCCATTCAGATCACACTATAAGATCAACCGTTATCTATCCACGTAATTCCCTCACACATGATCGCCTCTCTCCGACTGTGTGCGTCGGTATCCGTGAACGAGACAGCACACGCGTCTGCACACACATGTGCAACACGGTCAAGTGACTTACGAGCAACACGGAAATTGATTGCACCGCATTGACGCCTGTGTGCAACTGAACGAGCTCTCCTCCAGCACGGCCACTTTTTTCCATCCTTCCAGCACGGTGTCTGTTATTGCTGAAACGGCCCCCTGCCACCCCCGATTAGACGTAATTCGTCCTTTTTCCCCTTTTCTCGCAATCGTTCGCTGATACTGCCAGCGTCTGTATATCGTTTCATTATCGAATAATTTAATTTTTTCACTGATCCCATCTTCAAGAGCCAGAGCTGAATATGCGACAGAATACTGACGCAATTGCGTGTATCTCCCGACACAATTTGCATACCACGCCGATCGCGAACGAAACACGTATCTAGCACGCCTCTCGTTTTTACAGCCGATCGACGATAAGCTTTTACGACGCGCTCTTTAATGGAACACGCCGGCAGACTCTCGTAAAGATCTGTACTATGACCCCTGTAATTGCTCGCTGGACATCCCTACCACTCGTGTCAAGGTTAGGCTGTTTTCCCCGCGACGGACACTGTTCACAACTACTGAACGCGATTAGGCGGCTGTTCTGCCGAATTCGCAAAGCGCCTAGCCCATTAAGATGATCAAATCTGCCCTTAGAGATTTTTCAATAACCACCGAACCATTCGAAAGTCGATCAAGAAAAACCCCTCCGAATAAAATTTCAACCCTCTAAACCTTGCCAAGCATTTTCCGGTACGTGACGCGTTCGAAAATTTTGAAACATGTGACATATTTTGGATCCTAAGACGCATTTTCGAGAATTTTTGCAGATTTTTAAAAACTGCACTCGTAAAAATGAACCGCCCACTATGCATTTCATTGTCTCTTCCACTCGGTGCAATTTAGATAAGCCATCCGACAAGCGCGTTATCGGGAAGATCGTAATCCCAACGATTATCACCAGCGATGATCTAAATCGAGTCTTATCGATGCATCTTCTATATCGACATTGCGTCATGGAACGCTCTCGTTATGTAACTGTTGTGCGTGCGTTTCTTCCGTTGACTTCCTTGTTGCTTAATTAAAACCACGCCTCTATTTACACGGGGAGCAATCGTGTGCCGGGTGTAAATACGGTGCACCGGTATCCGGCGAGCGACCCTCACGATCGAGGAGATCGATACCGGAATACCACGGTGGAACAGGTATCTGTTCGATCTCGATCGTGCTGGATCACCGTGGGCGCGCGGTGGGAAGTCGATCATTTTCGCAACGAAATCCCACAACTTTCGATAAAATTTTCCTTATTCTGTCACATTTTAGCTGTAGCTCGAAAACGCTTTGATTTGAAAACGACCGGGCGTGCCGAAAGCGAATATCAACGAACTTTGTCGAATTGAGAGGCTTCTGGAAACTCGCGTTGCCGCTAACCCTCTAATTCGTTCGTTTGTTCGGGTTCTGCGCGGCGTAACGCGTTTCTGTAAGGCTGTCTGGTGGAAACAATCCGGTTGAACGGTGTTGCAGAACGATAGAGCTGAAACGGTAATCCACTTTACACCGAAAACGGGGAAACCGGCGTGCGGAGTAGAACGAAAAATCTTCTGTAATTGGATTTAAAGATCCCGCGCCCGATAGCCGCGACTCGATCAAATTGTACCGTAGATGCCGAAGAGGCAGTCATGCACAGAGTGATCTACAATGGGAAATCTAATCGTTAGAAAGTGATTCTTTCGTGAACGTACGGTAGCACGCTGTGAGAATTTCTTTCTGCTGCAACCTTTTGTTTCTTAGCCACTGGATTTCATAAGAGTAACGCCTACCGTTAATGGTCTCGCGAGAATCACGAATTTAGCTAAAATGAAAAAATTGGTGCATTATTCTTTTTTGTTCCGCATGCCCCAATTCGTACGACCTTTAAAACAAAATAACATTTTTATGATTGAACCAAATGTTGCGTAAGCAATTAGAAGCATTGGTTTACTAAATGATGGCCAAACAAATTTTCCGATCGTGTGGTACAATTATAAAAAAGTTTCTTAATAAAAAAGTCTGTTCTAAAGGACGTACGAATACTTACGGGACTGACTGCATACATATTGCGCCAGTGCAGTTCATATCTTATGTCGCTCGTGTCATAAATAATGGAAATCGAGCTTGTAAATTTTTACAGCAGTGTTGCAAATGCGTTTAACGCCCCATAAAGTTTCCCGAGTGGTTTACAGTATACGGATTGTCGATTTTTATGCAGATCGATGTAATTTATAATGGGACCTTTTCATTTAAAATGCGATAAAGAATCTTGGATAATACATTTGCTGCAATGCATAAAGTTGAGAAAATGTGCTTTGACAATTGCGATACAATGTAACTTGGGGAATGGTTAAACGGTTTGTCCTGCAAATGACATACTCGTAGACTTTGCTCCGTTATTCCAATATGTAATTAGGAATCGTCGAGATACAAAGACACAGAGGTACGCTGTTATAGACTCATTGGATTAAGTTGTCTCTGCAGTTGGGTTCCATTGTATTAGGATTAGAGAGGAATTTGCTGATGGCCTAGATCGTGCTCGCTGGCTACAACATTCGTCTCTCGTTGCTTCTCTCCACGGCTCCATACGAAATCAAATTCTTCGTACGTCCCCTGCTCGTACACGGAATACCCTAAAACTTGTTTCGAAATGCAACACGGAGGAAGATTGATCGCTCCCCGTTGCGGGCGGATTTTAAATGCAGAAAGATGCGCGAACAGATCGGATTTTAAAATGAGGCTCTCTCGACGGTTGCACGTGAATTAATGAGGCGCGCATAGAAATTCACAGGGGCCGGACCGAAAGAGGAAAACAGGCGTGCGCTTCGCTCGAGTGATCTATTATTTGCTCAACATACGGGAACGTGTGTGCTTGCACAGCTCTCTGGAAAATTTATTAATTGCTCTTAACGCCCGCTGGCTAAGCGAAAGTTGCGTATTATTCGGGCCTCCTGCATCTCCCTGTTTCGCTCATCGTTCTGTTCGTTCCGCGATCGGTCATCTGTTCAACGTTTAATTAATTTTATACTGGAATTTACTGATCGAACTTTCGAGTATATGCAATTCTTTTAGACTCCGTGAAATGTGAATACAGAGGGAAAGTCGAAGATCGTCGAAAGAAGCGAGATAGGAATTTTCCCTTCAAAAGAATTGCCAGGGCATTGTTCGCAGAATTTTTTGCTCAGTTCGAGCTGATTCGGGCCCGATAGAAAAATACGTTTCGAGCGTGCCGGGACTTTCAAGCTGCAGTTGCAAATCGAACGTTCGTTGAAAGCGTAGACTCTCTCGAGAAACCCAGCTCGAACGGTCCTCGAAAAAAAATCGTAACTTCTCTTTATCCGGAGAGCGAGGACGGCGCAATTTCGCGAGCAATTAGCTGCCCGGTGAAATTGCAAGCATTGTGCTGGCAATTTTTAAGGTAAACAGAAAACGGCTGATTCGTCGAGGGATTAAATCGGCGAGGAGAGAGCGGCGACGCTTTCGATTCTTCGTTCAAGGGGAGAACAGCTCAATCCAAGACGCTCGAAAGCGAACGACCGTTCGGCGGATGCGAACAGCTTCATTTACGCCTCCTATTATACTCCTGTGCTAAACGTTATTATGGCAGGTCGTTGCATAACTGCAATTACCGCACCGCGAGGAACAACGTTTCTTCGGATTGCACCGTTGCACGCGATATTCTGGCCTCTCAGGGTCTACGACCTCCCACGGCGATGTTTCTTTCGTGTTCCTCTTTCCAGAAAAATCCTAACACTCGATACGATGATTTATACACTGTTTAGCTGTCCGTCCCGAAAGCGATTTATTGCCATTAATTTAGTAGAAACATTTCTTTTCGTTACTGAATCCACCACAGCGTGTTTTTATCAAATATATTTCTCTCGTACCCGGCAAACCTGCTCGGAATACAATATTTATGGTCACGAGAGTATGCACATGAACAGTTGTACGGCCACCGGAAAAGCAATAAGAGCAACCGTAATTTATTTTCTCTCTCTCTCTACCTCTTCCTGAACAACCGTTTCCCAAGGATGGTTCTTATATTCAATTACGGTTGAAAAACAGCTAATTACTTTATTTTTTCTCAGGGGAAAAACACCAGGCATTTTCCCGTTAATTGCATCGGGAGCTCCTATTTTTTCCTGTTGTCTAATTAAATTCGTCCTCGTTAATTATAAAACTCGTGTAAATGCGAGTAAAACGAATTCTTGTTTCTCGAAGTAATATTCAATTTTTCTGAATTGATAATGAAGTTTCCCGTGAAGACAAAAAAATACGCGAAACCAGAAAAACACCCTCAAACACGGAAACGTGCCGAAGTATTTCGTAGGAATAGGATTTGCAAGCGATTCGCAGTTTCTCGTCGTAATTTTCGCGCAGCTATCTGCTCGTAGACAAATGCGCTGCATTGCGAAGGAGTTTTTCAGTGGAGCGTGCAGGCCGATCGTTTGCGATACAATTGTTCGGAGGCAAATATCCGCGACTAATCGAACTGTGTCATCGTTTCGATATGATGCATGGGACAACTGCGTGCAAGCAGTTTGCGCGGTCTGATTCTTCAAGGATGCGAGCGCGCGACGTTGCGAACTATTTCTAGACAATCGGCAGCTAGATGAAGACGCTTTTCTTGTCTGATTCCAGGGAGCTAGATTCCGGGATACCTCCCAACAAATCCATAAGCAATGGCAGGTAGATCCGGCGAGAGCATTCCCAACAGTTGGCACCGTTACCACGGGCTCCGTCTCCCCTACCTCAGGGGAGATTTCAACCCCCAATTCGACGCCCAGTCCGAGTCCTAGCCCCACCAACAGTCAACAAGTCGTGGTGAGTACCAATCACTTGTCATCGATTTGCTTCCCTTCAAGGGTTTCCATTGTTCACGGCTGCGAGCCACGAAACGACTTCGCGAAGCTTTCACAAAGTAGAGCCAAGGCACAACGACTCGAATTAAAAAATCTTTTTCAGAGCGTCTCTTAGGGCGGTTGCGTCTAAATGCGAGATGCGCCACCTGTCACGATCCTGAATAATTAGAGAAAATGGAGTTATGTTTCAAAAAACACCAATGATCTTGATAACTTCGAAAAAAATGACCTTGGGAAAAAATATTCTTGCCAGATATTGATCCATTGACACCATGCACATTACGTAACAAATATTTTTTAAATCACAATAACCTGAAGAGATATGTAGGTGTTCTTGTTTAAACTCCCTGTATATTATTGTAGTATTTTGTACTAAGGAATATAATAATGTGAAGGGTTGTACATTCACGGGTCTCAATTTACACACCCACATACATAACAGCATCCGAATATTAATTCGAGTCACCGTACGCATAATCGTAGATTCAGAATTATGGTTGCGGTCTGTCAAAGAAAATCGTGTTGCTCTTCGTGTCGGAATAATGGCGAGAATTAATAAACGGTGTCCAGAAGAGGATGCTGTTTTCAATAAGGAAACGGGTTGAATAGAAGCCCGACACGCGAGAGCCCAGAAATCCAGCCCCGTTTCACAGGCCAATAAGATTTTATCTCCGTGATTCACGAAACGACGAAATCTCGATATACACGCGCCTTCCGGGCGTAAATCTCGGCGGAAGCTGCGAATACCCTTTGAAACTCTCCAGGGGTGTATCAACCACATCCACCATACTCCTGTACATGTGGGTCAGGGGTTGAGAGAGCATTGTACAGAGTGTATCGACGAGTGATAACCGATTTCCCGTATCATACATAGAAACCCCAAGAATTCCATCGAGCCATTCCCATTTTCACCGTATTCATTCCGGGTTGTGTGATATATCGAAATTTTCTGCTAGCGATTCAATGAATTCGGAAATATACGATCTACCGAGGGAACAATTATATTAATTTATATTGAGATCCCGAGTGGTGTGAAATATTTTCTACAATTCTTTCCCTCGTTTTTGGTGTCCAAAAAAGAAAAATGGAATACGGAATTTAGAGCTGATCCATTATATATGTATGTATAGCGAACACTTTTTCGACCCTTTGAAAGCATTTTTCGGATGGAATATACTTTTTCCCCGACTCCTATTCAATTCGAAACACGGAACTAACGCAATCTAACTAAAGTGAAACAAACTTGGAACACGGCGCCTGTTTAGAGGCACTTTCGCAGAAGGGAAATGCCGAAAATACTTCCGCGAAGTGCAATTCCTGCGCCCGTTTTCAATGAACGCTGTACAGAGCTGAATGAACTTCTACTATTACAAGCCTCGGTGCACGATGCACACGTTTTCCAAATTAATTTGCATACAGAATCAGAAATATTTATCTTGCGAAGTCGTTTTGCTCGAAGTAAAAATGATTTGCGGTGAATAGTAACGTTGTCTCAGGTTAATTACTTCATTTCAATATGATGTTTCGGTTGGACAGCGTTTGCGATAGGGAGGTATTATAGTTGTCGAGAATGAAACGAAAAGGGAACGAGGGTGGTCGGCGCGGCGTTTCCATTTTTGTGCTATTACGCCGATTGCCGGTTTCCGGCGCGGTGCAATCCGGTGCAACCCGGTGCATCAGCAGAAAGAGCAGATATATGCCGCGCGGAGTGTGCATACAACTAAACGCACGGCATTGTTCGCGGCGGACTATCGGTATGCGAGCCGTACATCCAATTGAACCGGTCGAGAAGTCGGGGGTTGGGGGCGCAACCCCTAGCCTACATCGCCATTGTACTCCCACGACTCTGCTGAGTTTGATTCTAGGTCACCAGGACTTAATGAGAAATTACTAGCCGTATATGGAGACTTCCGGACGCGGACTCGTTGCGTTCGTACCGATAGATTGGACCCTGTTTTAATCATCCACCAACTAGTTACATCCAAGAGAAACCACAATCAGGTCCGATCACATGCTATGAAATTATATTATATATAATTTCATATATTAATGTTCCCGATACACGGTTCAAGTTAATGCCAGCTTAAGATTGTTATTCTGGAATAATCTTTGATCCGGAATAAAAATCGACAGATAGCCAACGTATGTCTTGTCCATTGGTGGAAACTGGATCATTGGGACAGTATCGCGATAATGTCGCAATCATTCGAGTTAATCTTGTTTTCCGTTCACGGAGATGATCTTTGTCGCAAGGTCACCGGCTCGATACCGTGGTGACGTCGAGAGCAATTTGTATATGCCCCGGGCGGAATCGTCGATGATCCCATCCTCAGTTTTTGCCGGTGCTGACCTAATTAACCGACTGCGACCGACCCTCGTAGATTACTATCGCCGCGCCGCACCACGAATTCGGGCTCCCGTCCTTCGTGTGAAATAAAATCGCTACGATGCAGCCTGGCGGCTACTGGCCTGATGATGGCGATGGCGTGCTCTTCGACATCGGTGTGCCCAATTGGTGTAAAGTCCAATCAGATTATCAGCGGTCGTTCAATTGTACGCGCGATCGGAGCTCGACATTATTATCGCATTAACGCCGATTAGTCGATGCCCGTCCGATCTCGGACGGCCCAAACATTATGACACGATTAACAGGGGAAATTGAAGTCATTAAGGCGGTAGACTCGTTTCCAGAATTCCAAGGGAGCTGGATCCGCGTTCTCATTTCTCGAGAGCACAAAGATAGGATCTATTTTTTCGTTTACGAGGCGTAATTTGCATAATTCGGAAGCATACAACTGCGCATATAGAAAATTATATGTATAATTATATTTAAAATATTCAAATGCAACAATAAGGAAAATCAAAGAGTCCCCACATGAATTTCTGCGATTGCGCGAAAATATGTATCAAAAGATGAACGAGAGGCGTTGATTAATTCCATTATCAATCACGAGAGCGTTTAGCATGGATTAAAAAGTGTTCTCTCCCCTTTCGTTGCAATTAAAGCAACAGTGTAGCAGTCTTCGCTGAAAGGGGATTCAATTCGAGAATTTAGTGCGTGAAAAGTAGATCAACAGCGGCAGAAGCTCGCGTAGTTGGACTGTTCGCATCAAAGATCCCCTTTCATCGTTGGAAATCAGGGCGAAGAAGGCGACGCCGCGTCGCGTCGGGTCGCGTCGGCCGGTTGCTTACCTTCCGGCATGCAAAGAAGTCACTACCCCCGACTTAGGCGAGTTCTATAAGCAATTTCGCTGGCTTCCCTGACCATAAAATCTATAACTGTCCTGATTTTCATGATATGAAAGGGACAAGTTGTCAAGTGCGTAGAACACCTCCAATCTTATCAATTTGAATTCTCGAATAAAATTTGCTTATATCGATCCTGGAAAATCGCGATGGGACTCACAGCGCGGTGGGAAGATCGAAATCGAGCACGGAGTCAATCTTCTGATAATTAACGTCTTAATCGGTCGATGTTATCTCGCAATTACTAGCACCGGATAAACTCTTCGGTATCGTCGAGTGAATCTGCACGATCGCGAGTCTCCGATAAGACAAGGTTCCCGGTCCAACGTGTCCGGGTTGTTCATGGAAAGCAATGAATCGATGAAATTCACGACGAACGTTTCGCGTTCCAGCATCGCTTTCGCCCCGCTGGAAATCGGTTGCTACTTATGGTAATGGCAGGGGAACAAGAAAACCGGGAAGCCAAGGGTCAAGAGGGCCTCTCCAAGAGAGACCAGCGAAAAAAAGGGCTACGAACAAGTCCTTGAGAATCCTGCAGCTGCCAGTCGTCATCGGTTCATTGAACGCAGCGAACTGCCAGCCAAGCACTACCTAAACATTTTAGGGTTGATAGAAAACACGGTCCCATTCCTCTTTTTTTTATTGAAGCCCTTTAGTATTAGTAGTAAATAGGTTTATTTTATGCCTTTTGGCCTTAAAATGTGGGCTACATGTGTTATTGTGTCAATGTGTATTTATATTAATATTTACAAGTTGTCTTTCTTCTTCTTCCTCTCTGTGCTCTCTCTGTCTCAGCTAAGAGTTAAATAGGTAGTTTACAATTCGTGAAGTCCCATTCCTTCTCAGGGCAGCTACATCAAATATCGTTTTGAAATAAAGCCTAACGACCCGGAAACATCAAAGTGAACGACACTTTTCGAATATGCTTTCTTTCGAACGAAAATATTCAAAAATTAAACTTTGTTCTCGAGGCGACTATGAAGGCGCAGTGTAATGGTATCGCACGGTTTCTGGTTTGAACAGGATTGTTATTCAAAGCGTACTCGTCGCCGGCCAAAATCTGCCGCTCGTTATAACAGAGCGTAGTCACGATCAAGCGGATCCCGGCCAGAATTTCGTTATACAAGCGCGTGTTTCCAAGGATGCTTAGCTAACAAAGCAGCCCGTGCAATTAAGTTAAATAAGATTAATGCGCGGCTTGATGTAACGACTTCAATGGCCGCGGTGTGTATCTAGCGCCCCCGACGCGAATTCGTGCGTCCGTTGGTACACGGGCCGCGCAAGACAACGTAAGATTAATTGCATCGAAAATGCGGCGAGGGTCGCTTTGCCGAAGGAGGAACAAAGGTGCACTCTGTTTACTCCGACGCCTTATCTGAAACTGCGTTGGTTTTCCACTTGAACATGAATGACAGTAATACCAAGCAAGAATAATCACTAAATTTGTATTTTTGTAATAAGGATCACTCGAACACGATGCACTTTAACATTGCGCACAATGCCAGATGCATTCTCTTTGTTGTTTATTACTTTTGTAACACATTATCCATCATTATTTCACAGATTGTAAACTATCTTTTTTATTTTTACCTGCATCATTGTAACATCAAATTGCAACATTGTAATCCTAAATTGTAAAGCGAAATGGACCCATCTAAGGGCCTACAGAGCTTCAATAAAAAAAAATTGCGTAACACTGCCGGAACACATTCTGTTAAAGTCAACTACAAAAACATTTAATAATGGCTGACGACAGATGTCGGGATTATGATCTTTCCGAAGATTCGTACGCTCTTGAAGGACTGCATAGTCGAACGCACTCGAGGTCTATCGACCGCAGACGTAAACGACCAAGATAGCCCACATCCATTTTTTTTGACGGAAGTTCTCCAGCTTCCCCACCACTCGACCTTGTAAAAGTGCATAATCGAGCATGTCGAATAGCCGTCCGAGCAAAGGATGTTTTCCAAACCGCTTGTGTTTTCCTTTCGCCACCGAGACACGAGTGGCGGCTGACATCTGCCATGGCACGTGTTAACGGGGCATGGATTTATTTACGGTGTCGAAGGGGTTGGTCTGGGTTCGATCTTTGGCGACAGAAGGAGAAGAGCGAGGGAGAAACTGGCGAAGGGAGGAAGCACTTCCAGGCCAAGCACTGGGCATAATCTCTTCTGAGCTGTTTCTTGTATCGACCACCTAACTTCCGGTTAATCTTAGACGTGCGTGGCTGCGAGGCGAAGCTCCGATATTCCACTCACCTTTAGATATAATTTATGATATAATTGAAAATAAATTCAGAAGATTCTTTTTCCTTAAACTCGTTTTCTTTATTGCTTTTCCGTACGAAGCCCCGGTGTCACCAGCTGCAAAGCACAAGCTAAACAAATTTCGCGAGCGGGAGGGGACCCAGTTCAGCTCTTCGAATCGCTTCGCGAGTTCCGGAAGCGGGAGGATTCAGTCGAGAGAAGGATTACAAGCGAAACTGGATTCGCAAAAGCGGGAGACCGGTAATATTGACTCCGTTTAATATCCACGGTAGAACGAAGGATTCGAAAACGATTGCGTTCCCGGACAGGCGCGCGCCAATCCCTGATCCACTTTCAGTTCACGAAACGCCTCTCGGTGCTCCGGAACTGAAACTTTGCTGTGCTAGCTTTTAAATAAACAGGGGAGAACTCCTTAACTCTCGCACCTAGTTTCTGCAAAATGCTTAATCCGTAAATAATTTCCAATTCCAATTTTTATGAAATTGTATGTTATAATATACGTATCTCTAACACGTTTTGTCTTAGTTTTTCGGTCCCCTACACGCTCCTGAAATTTTGCCATTAAAATTCGGGACACCCTGTACATAAAATCTAGCGCTAACCAAATTAATAATTATAACACTGTATTGCGCTCGTCATTCACGAAAGCGACGTTTTTTCACACGGAAAAAATCAATTTTAGTCGCAAACGACAGCTAAATCTTGTTGCGAACCATTCCGCGCCATTCGGCACGCATCTGGACGCCCACTCGAGGAAAAAGAATGGCAACCAGTCAGAGATCCGCGTCAGTCTCGCGAGAGAGAAGATTCATTTGTCGGCTATCCTTCCGTGCGGACGATTTGTCATCGTTCTATATCGTGCGACTAGGACCTCGTTCGTCCCTCTTCTTTCCACAGTCTGTTTCTCCCGCTCTCTTTCCCTCTCTTTCTCCGTTTGGTCGAATGCAGGGTAGCTGCAACGGGCTCTAAGTGCATCGAAATTTATGAACCACCGTCGCCGAGCCCCTCGCCGCTGGCGCCCGAATCCGCCGAACGATTAATGTCTCGCTTCTCGACAGAATTTTACGTCGGAACCGTGAAAAATGCTGCCGCCCGTGAATCTTCTTCGAAACACACCCGCCGCGGGCGATTTTTTTCTCCCGCGGATGGGTTTAATTGCTCGCCAACGCCGAATTGCTTAGCCCACCGCGCACCGCGCCTCATTTCGAGCACGCAAATTGGGATATTCGTCACGGAGCGCCCGACGCAGTTTTTAATTTTAAACTGCTTCGCGTACGTTGCTACGGCACTGACGCTGGGTCTACGAATCAGTGAAAGTACCTGTTTTATTTCAGAAAAATGAATTCCAAGTTGATTGCCATGCAAATCAAACAAGATTTTCAGTTCTTCATCAATTCTTGAAAGGTGTCCGATAGACTCTCGCAGAACCTGTACTTGCAGCCTGACGAAAAAAATAATGTTCTCTCGGCCCACGTTAATTTAATCCGCAAACATATCCAGTGGCGGCAATCAAAGGTGCCATTTGCACACAGTTGCCGTTAAAACGCGATAAAAGCGCCTCTTCCACGTTCGACAGAAAAATTCATAAAAGAAATTTGCACGCGAAGCTGGCACGTTCCGAAACATTAAAATCCAATCGACGGGAACCGGAATTAAAGCAAAAATTTCCTGGAGAACTGGTGTTCCCCGTAATTCGACCCGGACAAAGACAGTAAAAACAAACGAAGCCGATGGGATAAAAAGCGTTAAATAAAACAAATCGGATTAATTAAAAGCAGCGGTGGCGCCGCGTACAAAGCTCCGCGACACGCGAGGAGGGGAGAATGGAACGTTATTACAACGGACCGTAGACTCTAATTTGCGCACCTGTGCCCGCTGGGACCGTTTCGTCAAAAATTTCCAGCTCGCCTTCCGCACCCCGGTAATAAAGATGTATCGTTACGATTGTCGCCAATAAATACCATGCGGAAATATGGAGAGGTCCATCGCATAAACGAGATTTAAGACCAGGGAAAAAGGACCAATTTCTCACATTTTATCGGTTTGACATCTTGTAGAGAATATTTTGATTTGTAATCGCTAAAGAGATCGGTATTCGAGATAAACCGGACGAGCAGCTCGATAAACTCGTCCTTCGTCGATTCGCGTTTCCTTTGTCTCTTTTTTTCTGCGACTGCGTGGGTGGCGAGGCAACGCCAGCGTCTGCGTGTCCTTTTTAACCAGCCCGCTACGATTATTATTGTTATCGACGTCGAGTAAACGCCGATCGTGCTCCATTAACACAATGGCTACAAGAAATGGGTTGGAAGTGTCCGACGATATTGTTACCAGTTGCGTTCGCTCCAATTCCTGACCACCATTGTTGCACCCGATTTGAACCCTCACAGGGTGGGGGATGAAATGTTTGTGTTATGCGAACGGCTCGCTTTGCTTCGCCATTGTGCTGCCGAGGCGATAGATACGTCGTACTGGACCATTTAGCTCTGGAAGAACACGGTTGACGCGTTTCCTTTTTACCGAGACTGTAAGCTGAAGATTTATAAACTATTCCCTCATTTTACTCTTTCAGTGTAGATTCTATACGCAGCTAATGTCTCTGGATGAAACACAAACGAAAATTCGCATTGCTTGAACAATAACCTGGTGGCTCCGGAGCCATGTTTCCAGAACAGGGTTTACGCTGATTAAAACGAAACAGGGAGTCAGTTTCCGCAAATATAGAACGACTGCAAATACCACAGAATTAAACAGACAGTGTACGTATTTTCGTTCTCTGAAATCACGGCGAATCGTTGGCGAGAGACAACTTGCCTCGCTCTCTCAAGCTTATTAATACAAACCCTGTTAACGTGTCCACGACGCGTTATTTCTTCCCTTTCGCCGACAATTATCGGAGTCGCACGCATGATCGATTAAACGGATACAGAACCGGACGAATCCGTCGGATCCCCGGCGGCCTCGAGTCATCGTAAATTACAGGGACGCCATTAGACCGCGTGAAAATTTTCCAAGTATTTCTACCGTGCGGTATCGCGACGCATATGTAAATGCGGCGATTACGTCGCGCGGAAACGCCATGGCAACCGTCAAACGGGAATTATTATTTCTTCGTGTATCGGAGACGATTATCGATACGAATTCAATCCGTTCTCTACCCCTCCCCATCCCTCTGTCGCGGTGCCAGTCACATTTATCGAACCGAAACCGGTTCGAGGAGACGGATCATTTGTCGGGATCCTTGTTCGATCTCCTTCGTCTGGCGGCGTGTCATCCTCGTCCTTGATCCTCGATCGCACACCGATTCGAAGGTGCGATCAAAGAAATCCTGGCCGAAAGTTCAATTAAAAAGGGCTGCATTCTTTGCGGTTGTTAGCGTTCGTTCCGGATCATTTTAAGGAGACGTTTCGCGCATAATATTTTGACGCTTTTGAAACCCTTGCTGTAAAATGAATTCTCACTCACGAATTTAAAGAATAAGCGACGCTATCCTCCATCCGACGCGCGAGCCAACTCAAATTAAATATCAAGCGTCGCGTTATTGTGCACGCTGTAAATTTATGCTCGCTGTAAATCCAGAAAACCTGCAGAGTGGTCTTCCGCCGTAGCTTATCTTAATACAGCCATTGTTCATTTAACGAGAGACTATCTGGACTATACATTATTCATTCCTTTGAGCGTGGAATCGCCAAGGATCGCAATAACAACTTGCAGTTTCGCGGATCGTCCTGCGTTCCAAGCTTTTTTCCGTTGGGAACGGTCTCTCGCATTCATTCGCAGATGAAGCGGCCCGAGATCTCTGCAGTTTTATCGTCTCGAAGAACCCGTCGGGTCTCGCGTAATAGTTCCACTTAAGTGTATCGCGACGCCGAACGTCCCACCTGTTTTTCACCATTGGCGAATTAAGCTGGAAGCCGGCTTTAATTAAATATGCGGAATTCATTTCTCGCGCGTACGGATCGATCGTCGACCGCGTCACGCTTGTTCCCGACGATGACTGTCAAGAACGCGAAAACGACGCGCGAGAAAATGGTGGCAAGGTGCGAACACCGATCCCCGAAATTCTTGGATAATTTTGGGAATTCGGATGTAGGATTAGGCCCTTTAAATTTTGAGATTTCTGAAAGAATCGGCGAACAACGTACACAATGTCCAAGTACTGAGCACGCAGTCAGACATTTGTTTACATTAGATCACACGATTCCTAGAATCGTGAAAGAATGTTGTTTACGAAATTTTCGGAAACCGACCCAACCCGACTCGACCTCTTCTCGACTCGTCTCGACTATCGGCTTCCCGATATTTCGGGTTCTCGCACACCCCTAGAAAATGGTCGATCGCGCGTTGGAAGATCTCGATCGGTATCTCGGGGCAGCTGGCGTAGGAAGGGAGCGCAGAAATCGCAAGTGAGCAGCTCGTTCGGTTTATCACCGTCGGCCGTGCAAAAGAAGGACGAACGAGTAGGAAGAGAGACCAGGGCGAAAGAAGTGGAAGAAGTGGAGAACAAGGAGAAACCGAGCGTGGTCTTGGGGCGCCTTAGCCGGGGCACGGCGCAAGCGCATTCCGTTCTACCTAAACCTATACGTTCCGTGCGTGATCCGAAAGACACGAGCTCCATTCGAGTTCCGTCGGCTTTTGCCATCGAACGTGCTGAGCGCGCGCGTCTTTCCTCCGTCTCCTTACACGATATAAACCAAACAAGAAAAGTAGAATCACTATTTAAAAAAAATACAATAATCCTCGATCCTCCGACTGGGATCGTCGCGATGCGTCCGCGCGTGCACGGGCATGCATTTCCGGCGGGCGTGGATTTAAAACGAGTGATGATCGAATCGCTGCGGCGCCGTTGACGAAAATGTCGCGCCGCTAGATCGTCGATCCTCGGTGTGACGTTCCCGGCTCGATCATTGATTCGTTCGTGCCCCGGTTGACAGCTGTCAGCATGCTCTCTACCGTCCAGTGTCACGGCGACGTGCACCGCAGGAATTACCACGTCCCATACACGGTGAGTTTTTCGAGTTGCTCTCTTTCTCCGTTCGATCGAGCTTAGGCGATCGACCGGCTGGAAACGCGTCGATCGCGCCACACGAAACCCGCAGATAATTAACCCCCTTCCTCCTGACCCTCTCGGACGAGCTATCTCTGGAATGATGTAAGTGAAACGGATGTAATGTTGTTCCAAGAAATTCCGCTGTCGTGTAACGCCGCTTGAAATAGAGATTACTTCAATGAACACAGAACCGCCGCGCAAATATTCTTCGCCCGTACACGTACCCCTCTCTTTCTTTCCGTTCAATAATATCCAACTCGGAATGCGCGGATAAAAATAGTGGATTTTTGCGGGGCTTTTTGTTGCCCGGCGCGCCGTCAACTTGAATGACAGCTCGACGATAAAATAATGTTGAACGCGACTACACGCTCCGCTCAGATGAAACGGAGATTACTCCAATTATAGATTCCCACTTTCCTCTACACATTCTCTACTGGCCATTCTCCTACCGATAAACATTGCAGCGAGGGGACGGTTTATCTACGAGAGCAATGATTTTTATGCGCTCGTGTGCTGTAATTTCATTTTGTTGAGAAACCGGGGTATGAGGAATCGAATATGACTCTAGATAATTATTGTTTATTTGACACTCCACCGCAGGAGGAATGTGCGTGTATACAGTGTGAGATTTTATTGGATATTGCACATAGAAATAGACAAAACTATTGAAGTGATTGACACGACAGGCTGACTCGGACTGACGGTCCTTAGGCCCTAGGTACCTTCACGTTGTTCTACTCTTACGTCTGCTCTGTGCACCTCGGTGTACACTCCAACACATTTTGCAAGAAAGAGATGCAACAGGGATGTTTCTGAGAAATTCCACCACAGCAGCTGTTCAAAATCAATGTCACACGAGCGCAGCCACTCGGTTTTAGAATCCCGTCTTATTGTTCGCCCGTTTAGGCCACGTGTTGCGCGGCGTCCATCGGCATCAACGACCGTCCGCTCGAATTGCATCGTTTTTATCGCGAAAATGCATTATCTTGTACACTCGGCGAATATGTATCGTTCGAATATCGCGACCTCCCGGCGCCTCGCGTCATTCGTCTATTCTCGGTTCGCACGTTATCGCTCGCGAAACGAGCGCGTTTCGCTCGGATCCGCAGCGTAATTTTCAAGCGTGTGCCGACGCGCAGGGTTTCCACGTTGTAGAAAACCCGTGGAAATGTCTGGCCGTCACGGAGATTAGATACCATAAACGCGTACCTCGGACATACTTGTGTCCGCGTTTCGCAGTCGAACGTGCTTTGTGCCTCAACGCGAGCGCATATTAAATTCCCTCGTGCTTCGAATCCCGAGATCGATGCTTTTCGAACTTTCTCCGCGTGAAATTCCTCGCGCGAAAAGACCGGCAACTTCACCAATTGCCGTTCCCGGTCATAGAAATTCAATTTCTTCTTCTCACACTTCGCGCGGCGCAGCTATTTATGGGCGGGCGTCGCGAAATTCTTTTTAGGCTACGCTTGTGAGAATTTCAACGGGTCATCTGTTTACGAACATTTTCATATTGAATTGATATTTTGTATAGATTTTCTGTAGACGTAAGTTCAATTTTTCGATCGTAGAAATTTGGTAATGAACGGGTTTTGAGAACGAGAGCAGGATTTCAAACAATGAAATCCAAATCCTCATATGTAGGTTAATTTTAGGTAAAGACTTTTCTTTTGTTTTTATCAGTTATACTGTAAATCTGTATGCAAAATAAAAATGATTGCAAGAAATACAAACCAAATAATATGTTCTTTCATCTCTTAATAATTTTGAGATAGGAGAAATCATACGTACATCGACATCCTCAATTTTGAAAATTTTTCTATAAATGCATAAAGATCCGCAGTCTAATAATTATTGTTTGACCATTCTTTTCCGCCAGTGAAAAGTGACGAGAGATTCTCAGGCCCGTGGAGCGATGAAATTAAACGGTGCGAGTTAAATGAAATTATGAAAGGTCCGCCACCGTTCGATCATGCTTCGGCCAGCATGATTCCCTATCAGGCGAAATTATAAGGCGGCGCTAAATGGAACAGCGCGGAGATCGTGGTCCAAGCTGTGAAACTTTCAGTAATTCCGATTACACCGGGCATTAGCAGGCGTTAACCTTAATCGAGGAACGCGTCTGGTAGTCGGAGGTAATCGAAATAGAAAGGAGCGCCGGGATTAAAAGGAAAAGGGCAACGGGGATTAGCGAGGGGGGCCGCGCCTCTCGATCAATTAATCCGCGCTCAATTTGTTCGACTTTAATTCGAACGGCGTGATTCGTCCGCGAAACACGAGAATCAGGAAACGTCTCTCTGTTCTCCTCGTGTGTTTCTCTTCGTTTCCACGGGCGAAACGAACGAACGAAGGCGTATGAACGGCGTCGAGTGACTCTTTCGCGGAAGTACATGTGTACCGTGTGAGCCGGTAATCGGATTCCAGGGTGTAAGGGACCCGACAAGCCTTCGGGAGGATCTTTCGAACCCTAGCGCTTATACCGGTACGTCGAATCGAGAGAAATTCAGTTGGAGAACGGCCAACTGGGTGACCAAGGTCGACGTGCCGGGATTCGCACTATACCCGACCCTTTTGGGGCGTGGCTAGCCTGCACGAAGGGTAGTTTGAATATTCATATTCAAACAGGATTGCGGAGTTCGTTTTCATGCTTGGAAAGTTGCTCTCGCCGGAAATAGTATTGACTGTGGCCAGTCGGATGATCGTTGCTTTGTATTTCACTTTGAGGGCGTGGCTAGAGAGGCTCCTGGTGGGAGAAATGTTTTTGGAAGCTTCGTATTCAAATTAGTTCGTAAAGTATTGTTGGAGTTGCGTTTGACGTAAAAGTGACTGGATAATTAAGGTCACGGAAAGACTTCTCGTTCTGTATTAGCTTTGTGGGCGTGTTTAGTGTGAGTTATGGTGGGAGAATGGCCTTTCGAGTCTTCATATACAAAGCAGCTCGTAAAGTATTGTCTTAGTTGCGTTTGGCGTCGGGATATAATTGAAAAGGTTCTCTGTGTTACTTTTTGGTGAAATTAATGGGAAAACACCAGAACGCATGAAGATGATTACAAGATACGTAAGACGCGTATTTCTGCCTTGTGATCTAGCGTAGAGGCGTGTCCAGCGTGATTCACTATAGAAAAAGTCCTCGCAACTGTATAATTTCCTGACTCACTAGAAAACCTATGCATGAATCAAGCCTAATTAGATCATTGGGATGGTTAAGGCGTGTCTGACACGTCACAAAATTAAAAATACATCTTACTGTATTCTAATCAAAACCGATTCGAACGACCTGCCCAATCTGATCCAAGGGGCGTGTCCGATACCTCCGGCAGTGGGAGTAGCGACCTTGAACGATCATCTGATCGCGCTCTAACAACTTCCCAGGCTACTGTCGCATCTCTTGACGAATAAAATGCGTTTAAATCCGTACTGCAGCAACGATAGTCCCAAGAAGATATCTCGGATCGCATTAACAAGTGTCTCAAGTGATATTTATGCGACAGGTTGACGTCACCGGCTTGGAGCGATTTTGGCGAACGCCTGAATCGTCTTTAAATTGCGGGTAGGTTCAGGAACGCGTCGATAAATCAACCGCTGCCGACGATAAGACCGTTTCGACGGTGATTTATTGAAATCGGTCTATCAAACGCATTCAACAATAGTTGTGCGCTCGGTTTGGTGGCTCGCGACGTCGCTGCCAGCCGACTCACGGAAATATACTACCAGCTGACGATTAAAAATCCAGGATTAGATTGTATGAATTAGCTGGCATCTGGCGTTCAACCGCAGGCCGCTCGTGTTTGTTCATTGCGCGACGAGGAATCAGGGAAACGCGTGGCCGCCGTTAAATGAGCGCTCGCCTACTTTCGGACCAGAACCAGCTGCGTCTTTCATCACAATTGCCGCGGGATTCCCGAGCTTTCCTTTCATATCAAAAGCAATTTATTTCGAAATTTAATATTCGGACGGTCAAGGATCTTATCTTCCACTCACCCCTTCTCCGATAAAACGGGTCCACGAAATTCGAGATGCGATCCTCTGCAATCTTCGCGATATCCAATTTTATCGTCCTTGTCCCGTGTACCTGGAATTTCAATATTTTTAATTAATTCGCAAGTTGAAAGGATTTCGATTAAATCGTAGGAATCTTTGGAAACAGAGTGTATTCCGGTAGTGTGTATCCCGCGAAAAATGCGACTGGGTGTTTAGGATTTTAAAAATGTTCGATACTAAGCACGAAGTACGATGCCCAGAAGCCGTTCAGAACCGCATAACTCCGGGCAATGGGTCTCCACAGAAGTATGTCCTTAGACATGAAGTGGACAGGAAACTTCCTACTCGAGGGACATCATAAGAGGCTCGTCCGCCTCTTTTCGGAACGCGAGGGCGTTTATTTACGATGGCGAACGACAAGTTGTCGCCGTTCTACTAATTGATGAGACGAGAGAGGACGCATAAGTGGACAGAGAGAAGACGGGGAAGATGATCGGTCGCGTCTCGATTTGTGCCTCCATTTGTTCGGTATGGCGTGTATAGGGCTAATGTCGCGGTCAATTACCGTACGTAACTGACGAATCGAAGAGCACCGACGAGGAAACCAGTTTAGCACGTGTATGGTATTGCCAACGACGTACCAGTCCGTGAGCCTTCAAGTTCATCGACTTGACGCAACGCGAATATCTGGTTCCCGATGCACGCGATACGATTCCGTTGCGTCGCACTATGTGCCAAACCGACGAAATCTGTGTCAAAATCAAACAACTTCTGATAGAAATGAGGCGGAACGATTAAATTTTTTTTTAAATTGATGCTGAAACTTTTGAAATTTTGCAAAAAGACGACTTTGTGAACAAAACTAATGTAATCATTTTTTAAACATTCCGTTTTGTCTGTGTTGAGGGGCGTCGATTCGGTAGAACATTCTAGAACTAGTTACCTTATTTGGTTTCGGCCCACTGCTGGATGGACGGAGTCTTGTTTTGAAAATTCGCAACAACGAAATCAGCCGAAATCCAAATTCACTAGCGACGGGACACTTTGACCGCTGCGGGGAGAGTCGACGCGAGCTTTGTTGATTTTACGCAGGGGCTGGAGATCGTGATATTTTACTGTATAGTGGGGGGTCGAGCCGGCTGAGCAGACGGGGGGGGGGGGGCCACGATCCACGATTCTGGCAACATTGCACTGAGCTCCTTCGGTGCGAAGTGAGTTACTGGAGTGGGGATGAGTCGAAGTGGGAACGCGTAGTGGAGTAGGAAGCGCTGTTGCGCGGAGTGGGGATCACTCAACATTAGCAAATACAAAACAAACCTGTCGATGAAAATATGCCAACTATTTGACCGTGTCGACGAAAACAGTGTCGACGAACACATGGTAACCCGCATTACTTAGCGTCGCGTGGCGAGGGGCGAAGGGGAATATTGAAATATTTTTTATTTTCTAAACGCACAGTTTTTAATAAAAATTTTTTTTTAATTGCATTGTCATCCAATTTTGAACTATGTGTAAAGTTTCTAGCTCAACGGGAAGTGGTTAAAAATTCGATTTCAACATTTGACGCATACAACAACAACAACATCGACACGGCAACTAATGTAAGCGTGGTAAAAAAGATCTCGCAAAACAGAGAGCCTTCGTTTGCGATTAGGAGCAGCGGAAACGGTGTCAAGTTCCGTCAGAGGCAAGGTCTGCATCACCTTGACATCGGTCAGTGTGACCAGATGATTTCCATGATTCGAGATTAGATTACCGGGCAACCGGGACCGGGAGAGCGATGTGGGTGACGCGCGCGCTTGTCTGTGTACAGTATCTAGAACACGGCGAAAAGTTTGCGGTGTAAGCGTGGTAACCGACTGGTTCCCGATGCTGGTTTCGATTCGACTGTTGGCCCTTGGCCAGCCATCGAAATTTCCTTTGCGTCTCGTCGCGGAACCGGCTCCCTTCTTGTGTGGTCATGGGGGCAAAAGAGAAATAAGAGTGGCCCCCGGGGGCTTCTTTATTAAAGCAACGGGCCGCGTGCCGCAGTGGAAACTCCTTCCAGATGGATGTAACGTCACGGACGTTGGATCACGACCCACTTGTACCGCGTGCTCTCTCGCGTATTTCGCTCACGTTCGATATTCTCTCCCCGCTTTTCTCCCTTCGACTCACTTTCAGCGGATCCACGGCGTACGTTCCTGTCAACGGTACATGTGTGCGTGGGAGGAGAGATAGAGAACGAGGGAGAAGGACTGACAGACAGACGGGGGAAAAAAAAGATTCCTTTCCGGACAAAGTGGAACGCAACCTTTTGCATCGATCGATGTCACCGTGGTATTTAACACTGGGTTTACGGGACCCGTCATTTCGACGGATTTCAGACTTTACGAGCAAAATTACAAAAAACATAACTCTTAATTCTTTCATACCAATTTATGCTGACAATTATTGGTGTAACGAGACGAATATAGAAAATGTCACGTCCTATTGAACAATTTTTTAAATTTCAACACCGAAAATAAGATTAATGAATCAATTTGTCCAACCCACAGAAATTCTCGCAATCGTCCCCGTGATCTAGCGAGAGAAGGGTAAAACCGGCTTGTTCGCCATCGGGTTCAAAGGTCAAAGATAAGTCCATTCCCTCGGATAAGCTTCGTCTCGTCTCGCTGTTCCATGGACGATCTCTATCGCGTATTACACCGCGGTTACATGACTTGTATCTTTACGTAAACACATGGAAAACAACCGTCGCGCAAGAAAAATCGCTTTCTTCCTCGCCTATGTACTTGTCGTGTGTATGCACCACGGATATTTATAACGATGAACGTGACGGTTGACGCTTCCTGTGAGGTCATACGAGAATCTCGATCTAAAAGAAAAAGCGTTCGCCGATTCCCGCAAATGCCACGCTATGTTGCGTAACGAAACGGCGATTAGGCGTTGCTAGACTTATGCGTGTGTCTGTGCAAGTCTGTACACCTGTCGCAAAGTTTCCCTGGCACGAGTCAAGGACGCAAAATGACAAAGAATACGCGTTTTTACGACCGTTTCGTGATTGAACAGGTGTCATCTGCGACACGGTACTCGACTATCGAGGATTAGAACAGTTACTTGTCTCGGCCAGCTCCTTCCCTTGGCCTCGTTCCTTTAATCCTTTATTCTGTCTCTTAACCCTGTTGCTTTTGTTGCCGCGTCGCGTAGTTAAGAACGCGTGACGTCATTCTGGTATTGTCACTGAATGTGTCAATATTCATTATTGGAGAACTACGTGCGATTATGATGCAAATGAGTAGACGAAGCTGAAAGAAGTGTGGCGAACCAGGATTGAGATGCACAAATAAATTTTTCAATTCACAGATCAATACCAAAACTCTACGCGTTCGTTTTACCCATCAGCGTGTTCACTTCCTGAGAATTCGTTGCAGTCATTCCGTATTCTTAACGTGATTGCTTCACTATGAGTTCACTGACGACCCCTTGAAATCAGAGAAATCTTCGATTTAACAAACCTGAAAGCCTTCCATCGAACAGGAACGATCCAAACTCCGAATAAATCCGCTTCGAATAAAAAAGTTATAGAGAAATAATGCTCAATCATGATCCACACTAGATCTTAATCAATTTTCTTAACGGCTATCATATACTCGAAGCTAACAGTATTTTATTAATACAAGACCCTCATCAAAGAGATCCGAATCAGGTGGAAATAGCAATTCCATCTAGCTTGAATTCGCGAAGCTCATCAGGCATTCTGTATAAGGAGTAGTCGAATAGAGAGAAAGAGAAAGATCTCGCAACCAGGTATATTTCCGTAATCCTCGAAAACCAGGCTGCCCTGAGGGCCATTTCGCAATTTGTTCGTTAATGTAACGCGACGTGACGTTGTTCCAACACTTTCCTAACGCCACGGTCACGATCCCGTCTCGAGTCTCGAGCGCTGATTCCTCCGCAGCTGTGCTCTCGTTGAGTGTTTAGACGTGATTCTCAATCGCGACGCGCGCTACATCACGGGGCATAAGTCAATTAAACCGGTATTAGCCAATCGGTTGTCTTTCTGTCGAACAGCTTGCCTCCGAAGCGATTATACCGTTCGTTAAACCGACTGTGTTCAACCGCGTTCAGCAATTAATATTTACCGTCGATCAACGAGACTCGTTTCCTCTTTCTCCACGAAATTCGCAAGTTTACTCATCTTACGAAGAACATTGTGACAAATGAAAAACAGGAGCCACAGAGAAGTGAGTTACCATGCTGCGAGCGTGCAAAAGAATAATTAGTTGTTAAATAATATTAACCCTTAACTGGGCACATGGGGTCTATTTGATCCCGAGTGATATAAAATAGTATATAAGTTTTTTAGTTTTAAAAACATAAATCACATACTTTATTACATCCATAATAACCAGTGCGCCAATAGTATTAATATTATTTACCAACAATTGTCGATCGAAATAAAGAGAACTGTTGTAATAATTAGTGGTCTCCAGATGTTTATGCAAAGTAAAAATGTTTGTGCATCGATTGCAAGACGCAGGTGCTAAAAATAAATTTATATTCGTCGTTAATAATTTGAATGTGGTGAAAATAATATATTAATACTCCTGAAGTCTTTCTGCGCAACTTTCAAAACTGCCAGAGTGCCTCGCTTTTATTATCGCGAAGGAATTTGGACTCTAAGCAGTCAGTTTTCAGCAAAACCGAATTATAATACGCCGGCTGACGTGGCTAATTAGCATCGCGAAAAGGTTAAACGTCGTCGAAGACTCTTGCAATTTAATATGCGAATCGTTCGGCGCGCACCAATGGCATTTTTAATGTCTTCGACTGTTTTCGCGATCCGAAACGTTTCGCGATCCCTGAAACACGAGCCGCACACCTAAGCAATTCGTCCAGCTGCAGGCCACGTTCGCTCGATCACCTATTCCCTGTATATTACGGTGGAACTTTGCTCGAACAAAAATACCGGCTCCCGTTCCCTTCAATATTAAACTCGATTCCTGTTTCACCGCGGACTTTCAACGGAACGAATACGCTCTCTCATTCCATTACCTTTTTTCAATCGAATCACGTCTCACAATCGAATTTTCTTCGGGCTTGCTTTGACGTCGGAAAAGCCTAGTCGCGCAATTTCCCGGATATTTTCAGCTGAAACAATCCCGAAGGCTTTTTAAGACGCTCGGGGAACACCGTGATGCCTCGCAAATTCCAATAACATTTTAACAATTCACTTTGTCAACGTTCAAAATAGAAAAGTCACCCGCCCGACTGGTTAGTTTTTCCAGCGATAATTACAGCTCCCCGGTGCCACGCCTGTTTCCTTCCAGCCGAAATTCGAAGCATTACCAATTTAGATTAGGCGCCAAAGGAAATTAGAGGTTGCTCAAACTAATGATTATACCTCGGAATTAAAACGTCGATTCATTCGTACCGAGGCGTGCGCTTAATTAAGATATAGTTTACAGTGATTTACGATCTAATTGCCTCTAATAAGACATTATTTCGTCAGACGGTTTACGAACACCCTATGCATTACCATAAAAGTGTGCGGCAACGGTTGCGGTACACTTTCCCGGTGTCAAGTGAAATTTATCGCTACTCGATTTATCAATAATCACGGTTGCCGGTGCCTAACACGCTCGGCGGATTGAAACATAACCAGGATATATCCCAGGCTAAAATCATAGACTCTCCATGTTCAAGATAAAAATCGCGTTTACTAATCCCCGCGCTGTGGCCGAGGCGAATCTGAATTACTATGTTTCGCATCTTTATTCGCGCCGCTCTCCCGACAAGGACACTCGTCTATTTATCCAGCCATCTAGTCCTGGTAGAACGTGTTCCGACGCCGCGAAGGCCTATGGGCTAGTTAAAGTGATTTATCGTGCTCGTAAAATATACTTCGTGGTCGCGACGAGCCGCTGGATGCAAACAGGGGCCAATTCGATTTCGATTCCACGAGAAGCACAGCCGAATCCTGCCCAAGGATTTTTGCCTGCAGCCATAGGTCTGCGAGCACGTCCGTTGGAACCCTGACTGCAGACTTTTGGGTGAAGTAGAAGAACTAGAAAAATTGGTAAGACTTCGGAAAAGCCCCCCGTCGTTTCGAAACAGGACTCGAAAACTATTCATTTCCGCCAAAAATGACAAATACATTTCGTATTCGGCATGTCAAAACGAATCGAATGACGTATGTCCTGTTTCGAAACGACGGGGGGGGGGGGGTCCGAAGTTGAGCCGAAAAAATAAAGTGAACGAGAGGGTGCGGCACGTAGCGGTGCGTCCAGCAATTTTACGGGGAAAAGCAGGGGTGTATTTCGAAGGACCTGGTACAGAGCCAGTCTAAGGATAGCCAGAAAAAGTAAAGCGGACAAAGAGAGAAAGAGAGACGAGGTGAAACAGGGTGCGGCACGTGGTGGTACGTCCAGCAATTTTACGGGGTAATTATATTTACAGGGAGTGGCACTCGACCTACTCGAGGAACTTGTCCCTTCGACGAGAACTCGCGCGATCCTGGCTAACCCGCGGGGCGCAGGCTTGCTCCTGCGTGCAACTTGCGAACGCTGGTCGCGGTTTCCATGGTTACTTGTCGGCGTCACCCTTGTCACCCCCGCAGCCGAGATGCAGGGTTTCATCCCTCTATCCGGCCGCAGCGCCGGGGCGGCTCCCGTGCGGCGCAGACGTTCGTGCCGGTTGACCCAGGTCGCGTGATTCCTCGCTGCTCCCTCAACGTTTATTCACTATTTTCTCACTGATCATTTCGGTGTCCTCCCACGCGTCTCTCGAACCTCGACAACAATCGTACAACCGTGTTCAAGCGACGCAATCGATGCGCAATACTCCAACGATCAACTGCGACGCGCGGAACGTGCACACCTGAGGGTGGATACCCACTGTGACCTTGAGCCGCTCAGCCGGACAGGTGGAGCCCGCGAGGATTCAGGACACGAGATCGATGGGCTTGGTCTTTCGCGAGAACATTCGGCGGCGATCCTTTTTTCAAGAGCAAAGGATCGTTGGAAGTGTTGATCGCTTATCTTTGTACGAAGCTTGATAAGATTGACGAAGTGGGTGGTTTCTGCGCTGTCGTTTGGATTGATTTAGATGATCGGTAAAACTGGGAGGATCGATGATATCGTATCTCTGTGTGGAATTTGATAAGATTCAGTGGGGACGAGAGGGTTGGTGGTTTCTGTGGTCAGAGGCAGAAGTGGTGGGAAACGGCGATGAAGAAGTTATCGGAAGTGCAAGCTGATCGCTGCTCGATAACCTCGATGACATTGAATCCTTCCATGAAACTGACAATCGACGATTGAGAGAAGCGATCTATGAACGAGTTCGAAGATGTCCGCGTGTAGTTTAGGATGATCGATGATTCGAAGCGAAGGAGATCGTGCGTAACAGTGTTGAGAGCCAGAGGAAGTGGCATGGTTGGAAGTGGTTCAATTAGCACGGCGAAGTTCCTAAGAGAGAGAGTGTGCAGGTCGAAGTGCGATCTGTCCGGCAGCTTTTAAGAGGATGCATCGTGGGGGCAGCGACATCCGACAGGCGCCGAGGGATTAGCAGCAAGATTTTCTTTGCTGAATCATCGCGACGGCGGCACCAGTGACTGCAGTTGGCAAACGTCGCGGTCTCTTCGCCAAGAGGAAGATAGAAGAAGAGGCGGTGCCCGATGTTGCGGAACAATTCGTAATGAGCACGGGACCCCACGGCGCCGACGTCGAACGAACACGTGCTCTGTCCCGTACCGTGAACTCCGAATTCTCGAACTCGGCTCGTTCCGAACGAACTTTCCCAGCGACGTGAACGGCATAGTAATCGAAACTGTGATCAGCGAGACTACAGTCTACGGGATCCCGGTTGCTTCTAATCGTTGCTGCTCTCTCGGTTGCTCAATTGTGATAGATTTATTTTCGGCAATGTAGAATTTAACAGATCGTTAGAAGCGTTAAGAATAACACAGGGGAACCTCAAGATGCTGATAATCGATGGATAATTATTGAACAGAGGAATTCGTTGTTTGGAAACGTCTGCTCAAAGGCTCAATTTGCTCTCACCTCCTTCGACATCGACGCAACATTTACGATTTACTGAACGTGTGCTCAAAGTTCGATCAAAGCTCGAACCACCGGATAAGAGCGTCGAACGTAGTCCTAAGTCGTGATAACGATACCGTCGCCAAATATTCACCCTCTCGGTGATAGTTCCAGAGTGATACTTTGGACAAATATGGAGCACCTTAATTTTCGATAAATCGTTGAAGAAGTAAAAGCGTCGCTCGCGTATTTACGAATGAATCGAAGTTCCTATGACAGAAATAAATTTATTAGAAATCTCGAAAGATCTGCGAGTTATTTTCGAGTTCCGGGTGGATTGTATTTTTTGAGAACGACAGAATGACAAATTCGAACAGCAGCTCGTTGTCGCGAGCCTGGCTCCGCGCAAATTGCTGTCGTTGCGGAGACCTCCGGCAGGATAATGTTAATAACAATTTGAAGGAGGACGCACCACTGCGGGAAGAGACGGAGACGCTTCTGCACCGCATCGCGTTCACGGTTTGGCACACTGCCCTCCATATCGAGAGCGAGGTGCGTTCGCGTGGGTTTTGTTTGCAAGACCGTTTTGTTGTTTCGACGCCTGTTCTTCCGCTGAACGCGACAAATTGCGCCTCGTCACGTCCCACTCTTAGGAACGACTACTTCCAGCCGAGATTTAAGCTACAGTGATCGATTGATCGCTATTAAACGCGCGGGATACGAAATGATTGATCGGGTCGATTGAACAGGAATTTTATTTCTCGATGGATACGGTAACTCTCAATATCCTGGGAGATTTGTCATATCCATTTGTACCGTTTTCCAATCGAAATATTACAAAAATAATTCTAAACTGCTTACTGTTTTCATATAACCCACTTTCCTCGAAACGAGTTTCGTACATTTTTCTAAAAATTCAATGAAACTACGGTTTCTAAAGGCGGTGGTTTCTAGGCGATGTAATTACGTATACTTCTCTCTTTGTTGCAGCACAATGGGGGCTACGAAGCGCAGCCGAAGAGTGTCAACACCATCGCTAGGAACAAGCAGCAACAACAGGTAGAAATTCCAGCAAACCATGTCTAGTATTATCTTAGCTTTAAGGGGGCAAGGTACCCACCTTATTCGAAATAATTTCACACATTGGCAAAAATCATTGAAAGCAAAACCGAGGCGAGATTTTAATTCACGAGCCCAGTTTCTCAAACACAACGAGTCGCGGCCATAAAAAAGCTATTTCCAACGCGACTTGCAGCGTACTTTCGCAAAGATCATTGAATTACAGCTGGCCTGTTATTCGAACACAGGTTTTGCGACGCGTAATGCACAGGGACGTGAACAGAAGACGAAAAAGCAGTCGGAAGAAAGGAATCGAGGTCAGGTGTGCGGTTCGTAGAGCTGGTCTCGTTGAAAATTTCACGAGGTAGCCGGTACGCACGTGGCCGGATGCAAATGGTCGCGCTCGCGTATGGCAATTTCGAAGCCGGGGCGAGCCGAGTCGGGCGATTTTGCATACAGGATCGTTTGCAAAACGGCGGGTCGTGACGGTGGCGGGAACAAGAGGCCGAGAGACGACGGAGGCCGTTCGTTCCTCGACAAACCAGGGCCGTTCCGAATGTAAATAGGACTCGGCCGTGTTTTCCCGCGGAATAAATGAAGACACGCCTGATGCAATCGGGGCACCAGCTCGACCAATGCCTCGCACTTGCCGTACGGTTCTTTCAATATTAAATATTTAGAACGGCTGCCTCGTAAATGGTACAAATCACGGCTTCTTATCGGCCACGATGTACCCGAGCCCTTTTTTGCATAACGATCGTTCGCGTATTTCCGATCTTCCGAGGAATAATTCCGCAGTTTACAATACCACGCGATTTTACTTTCATGCCTCGCTACCTCGTTCCTTACCACCTCCGGCGATACTCGAGCTACCCTGCATAGTTTCCAGATCTTCGGCACGTAGACTAACGCTTTTTAGTGCTGCTACCGAACGGATTCTGTGTAAATATTCTTACGTCAGTTTTTGACCGTCTTCACCATTCACGTCGCTTTAACAAAACAAACCTACGGATATCTAAAAGGTAACTCAGTGGTAGACGTAATTTATACCTTAAAGTTTGCCGATCGTAAAAAGAGAAAAGTTGTGGTAGTACATTATCTACCAGCATGGGTAACGACGTTCTCTTTTTGAATTTACATTTTGCTTTCATTTTTCTTTCACACAGCAGACGAAACTTTTCTCTCGAAAATGGTCCGGATCTGGATCGAAACGTCGAGAATTTATTGAATTGCAAATTGCTCGTTTTTAACCATTGAGTGAACCTATGCACCGAAAACGTCATACATTTTCTGTAATCTACACCTGAGTACCCGAGTGTTTCACGAACTACCAGACCATAAATTTAAAGTTCCAGTTAAAGTCGCAAGAGATTAAATAATGGATTTAGTTAGGAAGGTTGTTAATCGTAGGAAGTACCATTTAAAAAGCTCCGGGTTCTCGTTAATTTGCAGAGAACCTTCGGGGGCCGTACTTTTCTCTGGATAATAAGTACACATTACGGTTAGCATTATTAAAGTACGATTACTCGAGATAACGATCCGAGGACGCAACACGTGGGAGGATTAAGACTAACACCAGCGGGGAATTAAAGCAGACGTTGGATAGCTTTCGAGGTAGCTCGTGTGCTTTATTAGCAGACCTTTTTCGTACTTGTACACCGAGGTGTGCAAGCTATGGGAAGCATTAATGCCGCGACCGGTGAGAATTAGTTGGTAAAATGGTGGTAAGCGGTGCATCGTGCGAGCAGCGCCTGCATCGACTGATGTTCCCCCGAGATAATCCGAATATATTGACGATGACCGTGTAATGTATTCGCTAGACCCTTACGTGGGTCCAGGCTGTGGCCATTCTTGGGAAAATGAATCCCAGGATGAAGCTCTGCTACCATACTTGAAAATGTTGTCAGTCTTTGTCGCAATATTTCACGTGGAAGTCGATGTTTCTTGGGAATTGGGTAACAATGTCAATGGAATAAGAATTGCTGTGATGTAACAGGTCATAATCGTGTGGTAGTGTCGGCGCACGACAGTGAGAAAGTTTAAAATAAACTTGTAAAATTGCTTTTACGTATTTACCGGATCGAACCTGTGCGCCGACACCACCACACAATTATTATCAAATTTCTACGATCGAAAAATTGAATTTATATGTTGTAATAGGTCCTTTGTATTTTTACAATTATCGTCGCAATACTTCTGTAAAGAGGAAGACAAATTCTGCACTGAACTAAACATTGCCGTGACATAATAAGATTTTAGTATCGTCGGAGTACCGCAGGATATTTCTAGGACAGCAAGGATATCGAGGCACTTCGAGGTTTATGTCATTCCAGCAAGGCACTATAGTAATCAAATAAAGAATGACACTATTGGATGTATTGAAAGTTACTCGAGACTCGATATTGATTTTACCGGCACGATATCGAGACTGAATACTGTATTTCTATCAAGAACCTACAGTTGGTGGAACGCGTAGATATCGATCGGATCTAGACTGCTTCGTTCGGCATCCAGAGCGCACGTCCAACTGAAAGAAGTCGATAACGATAAAGCCCACTCTCACTTGGCGCTATACTCCCAATTAGAAATTAGCCACGGCAATTACGCGTATTAACGATAATTGACATGGCCGGCGCGACGCTGTCCGCGCCCTTTTAGTAGCGCGGTCGATAATTATCGTCTTCGCATCACGTTCATACTCTGAAACTCAGTGAAAGTCTATTCCATCAAGGAAAAAACACAAAAATCCCATTTATTAACGCTTCTCGCATGATTCTCAAACTCAGCACTGCACAAAAATCACTGTCAAGCCGGAATCCCGGCTGCTTAAAATTCCTCCCACCTCTGGAGCTTCCCCGAGGCTCCAATTTCCAAGCCAAAGCAGCTTTCTCACCCCCGATTTTCTCATCCCCGAATCTCGGGGCGCAATCCGCCCACGCGTGACGCCGCGCCGTCGCAAATTGAAAATTTAACGATCTCTCCGAGTGTAAAAAAAAGAATGGCTGGCACGGCAACGGGGTCCGGGCGTTTGGCGAAAAAGAAGCGGTCTAGAGAACAGGAGGAGAAGAACGAGGAGAGGGCGGCTCTAAAAATACGTTTATAGGATCATAACGCGGCGGGCTGGATTCTCGCGGGTTGCAGCCGGCTTCGGTTTGCTCGTGCGTCGCGGTCTTCTACGGTCGTAAATCCCTCGCAGCGTTAGGCTCACGTGTGAAATTGCTATTACGCTGGCCCACGGTCCTACCGCAGCTGTCGTTCCAAGGAAGCCGAGGACTGCCCGCCACGCCGACGCCGTGTCCTTCGCATTTCTCACGCTTGCTTAGGATCCTGAGGGGTCCACGGGGGTCCTGGAACTATCCTTGTTCCTCCCACTAGTCCACAGAGTTCTCTTCTTGTTTCCATTCGAAGAAGAGAGAGAGGAAACGGGGATATTCGCGAGCATTTGTCAGACGTCCCGCGTGCGAATAAGTCGTAATATCGTCTGACGAGGCGCATTTTTGCCAACGGGATGAGTATCACCCGCGGTGTGCAGCTGGATCTCTGGATCTCTGATGGCGTTACGGGACCCGAGCCTCGTACTCAACTCGTCCCGTTAAATTATTACGAGCCGCGCCGCTGCAATTGCCACTGGAAACGGGAACGTATTGGTCCGACTTGTCTGGAAACAGCTGGGATGATCTACTGCTGTCGATCAGCGGTGATCCAGGGGTCCGCTTTTTGTGAGCAAAATTCAATTTTTCGACATATATACAGGGTGGGGCAATAACTCTGTCCACTTTGAATATTGCCGTTATTTGTAATAATATGAACAAATTTTATATACAAAATTCAAAAGTTTTGCGTGGGTGGAGGCATAGAGGAGATTTCAAGGTCATCTTGACCGCACTGTGCGAGGTTCTTCGAGTTGGATCAAATTCCTCGTGGTTCCTCGAGGTTCCCCAATTTTCGTCACACTTCTTCAAACTTCCCCAACACTCGAAACAGTGACTCAACACACGATCGTTTCGCCGCAACAACGTCAACATCGCGCTCGTCATCCGAAGAAGCCGATTGTGTTAGCCAATGTTCAGAGCTTGCAACGCAGTTTGCCGACGTTCGAGCTATTCAAATTGGCGTTCGCTTGCACGTCGCCCTTGAAGTCGAATTACTCACGCACAGGCTTATCGCGTACTCCATAGTGATTTGAACATCGCTGTCCGCTAATGCTACTCGCGTCTAACGACGAGCGTGACTCGGTCTGAAAGTCACGCCGCCGCCTGGGCGAATTCGTTGCATCACGGAAATCGGCGGCACGCATCGTTGGAAGTCACGATGGTGGGAGTCCACACACGTCAGGTGGACGAAGAGGAAACGCAGTTGCATCTATCGGACAAGACTAGCGACCACTGGTTACTCCTGGGTCCGAGTGAAACACAATACGAGGCAGTCTGTTATCCCGTCGTGGCGAGTCGTCCTCGTCCGTAACCGAGTAGTTCTCCAGGATAATCCAAGCGCCAGGATTTCATGTCGATTCGCTTTGATAAGGACCCTCCTCTACAAACACCGGCATGCCGGACAAGATCGTCGTCAGGATCCTCTACGCGCCGAAGTACTCCAAGGTTCACTCTCACTCGAGAGACTTTCTGTTATTCTTGACTCGGCGGCTTGGCTTCTTGCGCTCGTCGGATCCTCGATGAATAATTTATTGTTTCTTTAATGAGGCGACGCTGCGGCTCGGAGAGCCCGGAATTGGTTATTCTCGTGAAAGTGGATCCGGGGGTGGAGGGTTGTACGCGAGACTGTCCTCGTTATGAGTTTAAAAACGACGATTCGGGAATGAATTATCCGTGTCGCGGTTCTTTCGAATGCGGATGAATTATTTCGAACTGGTATTCCGGTTCGGTTTGATTTTTCTAATTCTTGATTTGATGGAGGGCCTAGCCTAGATCTTAATCGGCTAGGCCTTTTGTCTTACCATTTTCGACGCGTATGATTTTTTTTATTTAAGACTAGCTCGCGAATTAGGCTTACAGCCTGCCAAAAGAAGTTTCGTTTAAAAAATTGTTTGATCACGGTGCGAATTGTCTGATCGACAGGTGCAGACGTCCACGGCGCCGACGGCACCCGCGAGGACGCCGGGCGTCGGTGCGGACGCGGCGACGACAGGTGTGGGTAAGGTCGGAGGTCGCGTGACGGAAGTGATGGAGCTCTGTTATGTCACGGAGAGGATCTACGCTCTTTGGTACAGAGAAGATGCTCAGGGAGTGCTCGAACATGCCACCACGTTGCTCCGAGGGAAACACGCCGATAATTATATGGTGAGCTACCTGGCGGACCGATCAATTAATAGCCGCTTAAAATTGCACAGCTCTTTCTTAAACAACGATCGACGTTAAATTGATATCTCCGGTAACATCGGCGTAAGGTGAAACTTCATTCAACTCGATTACGCAACGCTGTTACATTAGCCATTTGATTCGCCAGGATTCTACGGCTTCTTCCCTAGACTTCGCGGATTTGTAGAACTAGCCGAGAAACAAGACTGCGATTACAGCGAAGCAAACTTTTCTTAAAAGTTCAAATCCCCCGCGTCGACTTTAAATTCATTCCTAAATTTTTTTTTGTAAACACGCTGTGAAGATGAGAGAGATAACAGGGTCTCACTCTATGTAGGATAATACATATTATATTATATTTGTAATAGCGATGCCTCCTCGCGTTCGTTCGGAAACGATTAACTAACTTTGAACCTAACCGTCTCATGTTTCAGATATTCAACCTATCATCGCCTGGTCGACCAGGTGAGCCGAATACGAGAGAAGCAGGCTGGCCTCAGGGTTTAGCGCCCAGTTTGGAAAGGTTGTGCGCCCTGTGCAAGGAGCTGGACTCCTGGCTGAACGGCGCACCTAATCGCGTGGTGGTTTTGCACGCCAGGTTCGTGTCTGTTTCGCAAAAATACCCAGATGCCCGGCTTAATTATTCAAAAAACGAACATTCTGATGCAGGGGGAGCAAAGAACGATTAGGTGTGGCGGTGTCCGCGTACATGAACTACAGCAGCATCTGCGGCGGACGCGATCAGGCTCTGGACAGGTTCGCTATGAGAAGATTCTTAGACGACAAGATCGGATCTCTGCAGGTTCCATCGCACCGAAGGTAATCGCATGAGAAGCATGACGTTATACTGTCGTCGTATCACGATAAAATTCATTTTATCGCCTATTAGTCGCGAGCCAGCATCCGCGGGCGTGGCTGTATCGCGACGAGTATACCCTTCGTCCAACGAGTCGAGTCTTTAAAGGTAAACAAACGCGCGTAGTAGTTCCTAGCTTCTTCAGCTGGCAGAGGACGAACGACGACTCGTTGGATCGAGGACAGACAGTTATTAGCAGGACGCAGTACCTATTTTAACGCAACCATCCCGTCGCCCATCACCGTAAACCTGACCGTTTGGCTGCTCTTACCGTTTCCCGCGTCACGTGAGCTGTTATGTCATAATTAGTATGCCGATCGTTGACGGACCCGTCGGAATTGGCATTTACGATGCTCGGAGCTCGCTTGATGGACGCAATAACGTCGGGATTGGTTTATGCGCTTCCGGTACATACTCGGGAATCAATCGCAGTGCTGATTAGATCTCTGTTTACTTTTCTGGTAGAACTCGTGAAGGAATAATTAATTAATTGAAGAAATTGCCCGATAGCGTGTTCGAGATAGTTTCACTGAAACTACAGCGAACGTACGCGAATAGTTCGGATAGTTACGACGAATTGTTGTAGTTGAAGGAGTTGCCGAGTCAGACTGTGCAGCTCAGAATTCATTAATTAGCTGAAGTGTTCGAAATAGCTTGGCTCTGTTGCGGAAACGTTGCACGCTATCATTACTTGAATCGTGAGATTGTATAACTATTCTCACGCATAGAATGGATCGTATAAAACCAGACTCGTGCAATTCTAGCCTTGGCTGTCCATTGGGTCGGGCGTCAAGTTTAGTGCCGCGTGTCCGAGTTGCATTAATTGTTTCGCGGAGCGGCGTTCCCTTAAATTGCGTCAAATTATTCAAGGTCGCTCTCCCCACTTGAAATTCTCATTTCTCCGGACTTCTGCGTTAACCGTTCGAAGTTGCAGAATTTATTCGTCACTGGTTATAATGCCGCCATCCGAAGTCCCATTAAGATTAAAAAAACGCCCGTAGGAAAATCCCCCGAGGATTTTCCATAAATCAATATTCCTCGACGCGTTCCAACACTCGCCGCGCCATAATCCCGATGCATATCGGGTCCGATAATCCCTGGCGTGAGTTGCCTCTGCCTAAAAATCGTGGAGAAATAACCCCATAAACCTGCGTCACGTAGGTAGACCCTGTCCACCTTGGCGATCCATTCGAGGGGAACGATCTCGCAGCACCTATTACACACTGTCGATCCGTTCGCGTTTAGTTTTCGTTGTTTGTCGGTCTCGGGGATTCTTGGATCGTAATGGTGTCCCATAGGCTCGTCCTTATACAGGGAAGATTCCCTTTAGGCGTCGTCCTGCCTCTTCCTAGAGCTAGCCGCCATTAATTCTACGAGCAACGAGCATTAGCATGTCGTTAGCGTGGCCAGGAGTTGCTCGAACGTATGAATCCATTATCCGTTGCTGCGAAGATCGCGGCCCGGTCGAAAGACTCGCATAACCAACCCGCACACCTTAGGTGCCACCAGGAACAGGTTTTTTTCATTAGAGGATCGGTCAGCCGTCTCGGCAGATCCTATCTGGTTCGTTACGAGCGACACGCGAGGATTCGTGAGCGAGCCCGCGAAATTACGGCCGAGCGAGATCACGATGCCGCATAATCGACAGGTACCCAAGGAACTCGCTCGCCACGCTGCGAGTCCACTCTCTTCCGTGTTTCGACGGTGTATTACAAGCCGTCGAATTAATCGACACCGAACGCTACATTCAACCAGCCAACCTTTGCCTCATCGCAAACGAATAATTTACTCGCGACCTCTTCATCCTATACGCCCCGCCGCGCCGGTCGTTTCTAGTTTGTCTCACCCGGAACGAAGTTCCATACAAAGTAGAAAATTCCATTAATGGTCAGACACGAAGAAACAGCAAGGTGTTCATTAGAAGTCCCACAGTGTTACGGCAACATCCTCGCGACGAGAATCACGCCGAATACGGTTCTCAGCGAAGTAGAAATTCTGTCCATGGTCAGACACGCGTCGAGGCATTCGTTATAGGTTCCCCCATCGGTTTTCTGATATTTTCACACGCCACGCTCCGCACCGAGTAAGGATTAAACTCTTTAGTCCACTTTTCGAAACTGTGGGAAGATGGATAAATGTTAAAGAGCGGAGGGAAAGGAAAGGAGAGTTTCGCCCACGAAGATTACATCGATATAATTCGCTCCACGCTTTTATTTATAGTCAGTAATTTAAAAACTTTTTTGTATACTTTTTATTTTCTACTTTTTAGTCTTTTTTAAATGGAACGCAAGATATAGTAATACCGGTGTGAAATAGTAAGATATAGTGTCGCAAGATATGGAAATACGCGAGAGAGAATGAGGGGATGACTCCGAAAGACGACATCGAAATGGAACTGAATGAACGGAACACCACACTGAGCTCCTTCGGTGCGAAGTGGAGTGGGGATGAGTCGGAGTGGGAGCGGGTAGTGGAGTAGGGAGGGCTGTCGCGAAATTGGTTAACCACGAGCCAGCAACCACGAATTGGCTCGTGCTTTCGCAGTTACGGGAGTTGCGTGTGGCGCAGAATGTCCATTGGCGTATGTCACGGTGAAAAGCTCGGCTTACCTTGACCCGGCTAACATAAATGTTTCCTGAGAAACGCGGCGGCATTAATTGCTTCTCTGTGTCGCGTTTAGCAATGGGAATTTAGAATTCTGGGACACGAGAGCAGACGGAGAGGCTGCCGTTCTTCCGGTAGCGTTTTCCCTGTCATCGCTATTATCCAATGGCAGGAGAGGGGAAAGTTAAACCGTTCTTCTGGTTGCAGGTACATCAAGTACTTCAGCGGGCTCCTCTCGGGTTCTTTAAGAATCAGCCAGTCACCTCTCTACTTAACACACCTGACGGTCCTCGGGGTGCCTCTGTTCGAGCCGACGGGTTGCCGAGCGTTCCTCAAGGTCTACGAAGGACTCACTCCAGTATACACTTCAGACCTGTACTCGGTAACAAACGCGCGAGAGTTCACGGTGAACCTCGGTGGCCTTCGTCTTCGCGGAGACATCCTCGTGAAATGTTACCACAGGGTCTACTCGAAGCAGAGCCGGGAAGTCATGTTCTCTCTTCAGGTAAGACGATAATTCCGCGAGCAATTAAACCGTACAGTAGATTATTCTCCAATTAAGGAGAAGTTCGATGTAAGTTCCACCGTCGAGCGAGTAAACCGTAGCCGGTAGAACATGAATTCCGATCCCTTCAGGCTTTAACTTTCTGATTTTTAATCGCGTTGGAAATTCCTTTGAAGTACGTTCCCCGAGATCCTGAATGGACGGGTTCGAATCTCTAGCTCTTTCCAGATATTTCTTTTTTTGTCTAACGCTGTCACAGATTGTTTATGAGTCGCGGTAGTAGAAGTTGCTGTTTAAAAACGTCAATCGGCCCAGAATACGAGAACCATGTAATTACCAAGATGTTATCAGCTTTCCGAGTCTCGTTACACGCGAGACCGCTTGGAGGCATCGCGATTACGTAAAACGCGATCGTTACACGGTGTATCGCGATCGATCTGAATGCTTGTTGTTTGGCCCCGCAGTTCCATACGTGCGTAATTACCGAGAACGTGGTGTCCTTCCCTCGATCCGAGCTGGACGTTGCCTGCGACGATCCTAGATGTCCTCCGGACAGCGTGGTCACTCTTTACTTCGCTACTGATGCCAAACGTCAGGACGGACCTATTCCAGCGCCTACACCTGCTGTGCCGCACACTTCGGCTCATCACGATCCCATTCTACACTGGGACAGCTACACGAATCTCGAAATCAGCGATGACGGTGAGTGATTTTCAATGTTCCCGAGCTGTGTCTTCTATTTTACACTCCCGGCTCATAAGTCTCAGGATCATTAGACAGCGGATGTTTCTGCAAGATACAAATTTTCTAAGCGAATGTAGGATTGGAAATTTTTGACAGTAAATCAGTAAATTATTAGACTAATTCGAAATTCCACACGAATTGCAAGAAACAGGAGTGGAATAGAAATTTGAATTCTGTCTTAGTGTAATACGAGATCAAAAGTGTTAGTATAAGACTTATGATCGGGAGTGTACATTCACCTGCGATCATTCTTTATCGACGATACTTATTATTCATTCCCTACTACCACCTACCATGTCGTCCCACTGCCAGAAGAATTTCAAGAAGCTCGCTCCATTAATAATCGCTTCTGGGACTTCGCGGGATGAACGAGGCACTCGATTAACTTAGATTAGAGTAGATTACAACGCGACCGTCCAATTTGGTACAGTTGCTACGTATTAGATCGGGTTACCCGGGTAGGTCAGCGTTAGAGGAGGCTCCTGACGATGATGAATCAGGGAGACCACCAAAAAGGAAGACCGAGTTGATTTCCACGTTAGCCCGTGTCCAACGATCATAATGGATATCCCCGAGTCTGTTGGAAAATGACGCGCTACGAAGATTAATGTGGCTGTCGAGCTGGGCTTTTTCGGCTATCGCGAAACTTTTTCTCTCGCGGGCTTAAGTTCGCGGCGATTAATTAACTGATAGCCCGAAACCGACGTGACGTGGACTCTAGCGACGGAACTCATCGGCCGGCGACTAATTCGCGCTAATTCCCAGTCCTAATGGTAACCAATTAACCTCGATTTACCGATGAGAACCAGTCAGAAATACAACTCGCGTCGGAACGGTTGCACAGGGCTCTTCAGGTGGATAAGCTCCGCCCGAAAATCTAGTGGTTAACGCGGCGGATTTAAACCGGCTGACTAACGCCGCCGGAAATACGTCCTGCCAAGCCGGTCTATCGCAACGACACGCCGGAAATAGATCAAAGGTCGATGGGTCTGCAAGGTCCGAAAGCTCCGAGAAACACCTCCTATCGTTCGATTTGCCCCGCGCTCCCTATCAAAACCCAGCCACTCTGCAACTCTATATGCTTGACGGTCACCTTTAAAGGGTCCGAGGAACTGTTTACGCGCGTCGCTTCGCCAAATTTATTGCGGTTCACGCTTCCGACCTGCTCGTTCCGCAAAATTTACCAGCAAAGGCTCTCTTAGGTCGATGTAGAAGTCGAGGAAGTCTTAGGAAGATTTATTTCCTGATCATTCGAGCGGTTCTCCTGGCGCTCTGGTCATTGACGGAACGATCTACTTAGTTTTTTCCTCGATGTTCGCAAGATGTTCATTTATCTTCGAAAACACTGTCAGGAATGTCACAGTGGACATTTTTTGGAATAGACGAGTGCTTTTTCCATCAGCATTTATCATCGCATGAAAACCGTTCGCGTTGGACAATTTCGTGACCGTCCGTCGGAAAGAAAAGTCAGAAATGAAAAAACTAGTCGTCGGACGTTGACGTCGCCTGTCGATATCAGGAAGAAGACCGGCGTCGCTAGATACAATCGAGGTATCCTGGATGACAGCGATAGTTTCCGTTCTTTTTGTCCTGGGAAAAGGCTCGTCGGAATTGATTTCGATTCGGTCACACCCAAGAGGTCATCGCCGGCGGTCAATCCGTTCGATGTGCAATCGACCCAACCCATCTCGCCACCATATGCGGGGCTCTTTTTCGTTATTTCCTCGTGGATCGAATGGTTTCGATTTCTTTGCGATATTCAAAATCAAAGCCGAAATTAATCGACGCTCTTCAATTTTTCTAATCTTTTCGTTGTTCACCTATTTTTGCTATTTTCTGGTGGATCACATAGTTTCACCTCCGGTTTCGTGAACGAGCAACATCGCAGCGACCGTAACTATCGCGGCCAATTTGGGTCAGGAGCTTTATTGGAAGCACGGGCCGTTCGTTAACGGAACGAATTGAATCGGAGTCGCCCGTTCCTTTTTTCCATTTGCTTTTGACGGACGCGTCGCGGTGACGCAACCGTTCCGAATATGTTCGGAACGGTTCGGCGAACCGGGCAAGGAGCCGCGTGGGCGGCCGTTCGCTACGTTTCGTTTAACGTAGGTCGGAATTCGGCCCGGGGAAATCGAGGCAACGACTCGGCACGATTATGGTTGGCGGACTATCACGAGTCTCCCCATCGGGCTCGTTCAATGATCATTGGACCGGGAACTTTGCGCGTTTATGGTGAACTGGCAGGCAATTGCCGATACACTGTCAGGTACAACGATAACAACTTCGTTTTCGCAATTGGCCGAACCCTCGCACAGTGGGACGAATATACGAAAACCCGCGACATCGACTAGACATTTGTTATCAGGTCATTCACAGATAGAATGTCGAAAAAATCTTCTCCATTGATTGGCGAGAAGATTTTCCAGGGTGTGTAAAAGTGATTCCAAGCACCGTTGCGTTAATACTAGCAAGTCCAGCTGGATCCAAGAGCACGTTACGCGTCACACGAACCCACACGTCGCACCCACGCGATAGAAACGAAGATTCCACGAGCGGCGTTCTTCACGAACGATCGACTTTAACAAGCCGACGAGCTACGCGCTCTTCCGGCGCTCCGGGAAAAGTTTCCGTGCTCCACGAGGAACTCTCCTCGCCTAATGAATCTTCGTTGTTTCCAAGTCGTTTTCCGCGCCATTGAGGACTGTCGGTATTTCTTATTATGTCTTCAAACATAGTTCTCGCCTCTCTTATACATTTTTACGGCGTGTGATAAAAAGTTTCGCTTGGAAAAGTCGCCCCACCGAAGAATTCTCATTCTGTCCCAAGTCGTTTCGTAAATCATTCAGACGGTGCAATATTTTTTATGACATCTCCAGACAGGGCACTCTACAGTTTATTTATTTCTCCGCCGATAAGTATCTCATTCTACTTCTTCGGAAACTGTCTTGGTCCCGTATCGCGTGTTTCAAGAAAGGGGCCGTTGAAGACAAGTTTTAGGGATCGTTTTGCGGATGATTCAGGGCTTATAAAATTTTTATAACAGGCTGAAAGATCGTTTTATACGTTTTCTTATTATTTCTCCGAGTAAACGGTAACTTTTTCATATGTTCAAAGATAACTTCCACTGGTTTATTCGTTGTTTATTTCTTTCCCCACCGTTTGCGCTACGAAACTTTCCGAAGCGAACCGTCTACTTTCGCAGTTTGTTTTCCACCCGATCAGGGTGGGGATGATATTTTCCTCGGGCATAGTTTCCTCTCTATTTATTTCCCGAGGAAGTGCTCCATTTAGCAGAAGTCTCTTCCCCGATTCAACAGCGAGTTTTTATTTGTTCGAAGCGCTGCTGGGTGCTAAGCACTCTTCAGGATTTGTTTTTCCGGGCGCGCTCGCCTCGCAAACTTTTATTACATCTGCTCTATCAATTTCTCATAGCCGAGTCGGGCTGCCACGGGTCTAGGGGGTGAAGAGGAGCAGAGGGTTGGCGCCTTATGGCAACGTGGAAATCTAAAATTAAGAGCACGCCCCTTGAATCAAGGAGCTCCGGGCGGAAACGGCGCGGCGAGCTCTTTGGAACTGTGTTTTTCGCGCCGCAGGCGATTATTACCGTCTGTCCCCTTTCATTTCCTCGTCCCCTTGCATCCCTTATCTTCCGCTGTTCTTCCTCCACCCTTTCTGCTAACCCAGCCACAGGGTCCTATTGAAAAGACGCTGTACAAGCAGCGGTAATCACCGATTCAATTTAGTCGCTTCTGGATAAACTCAATCCTCGTATTATTATAAAGGAATATACATCGGTCACTTTAGATCGATCGATCTTCACTGGAGTTCAAATTTTAGTCGAGGGTATTGTGAGGCTACATTGGATATTCTTAGAACCCTTTTAACGTTCTTTTTAAGTGCCGTTACGTGTCAAAATATTTTGAAACGTCATCAGATGTTAATTAATTATTTTCAGAGACTACCGAATAAGTGGCTCTGAAGATGTTCATGTATCAGGTCGTAGGATAATGATCTCCAAAGATTTACCTCGTTAGAACCAAATCCTGTTACTAGATAACAGGTCTGCGAGAAAATATGTCGTAACTCACAGCTGAAGAATTTCTCTTTAAAAAGGACGCAGTTTCGGTACTACCCGGTCCCTATCTTTCTCCCGAGATTTTTAGGAGGCTTTCATTCTCCAGTCTCCATTTTTCTCCTCGTAATATTTCTTTCTTCGCGCGTATATATCTTCGGCGAGGCCAGGGCGCGGCATTTTCGTCTGCGAAAGAGAGGCATCGATCTAGGTATCGTTTCCAGCGAGCTACACGGAAGAGGAAGCGATCGTTAAACGCCTCTTGCTCGGTTTCCCTTCGAATTTATAGAAAACGATTCCCTTTCAGCGCCTCTGTGCACAGACGATAAACTTTGACGTGGAAAGGGACCGGTGAATATCGGATGGAAAGCTGATGAAAAGTCTGTGAGTCTCAATTAGTAACTGGTTCGCGAGTAAAGAGACTTGAAAATTTGCGAAGTCCACGAATTTTTACCGAGGTAATTACCGGATGAAAAATTCGAACTTTTCTGTGGTGTAAAGACTTAGCTTTGAGCTCTGTGTGTTCCTATTTTTTTATGTCGTTACGCAATTTTTGTGTTCATGAAACTTTTGGAAAATTAATCGTGAATCGTTGGGTCTCGTTAGACGCCATAATTAGCACTCTGAGAACGAGTTTCGTGAAAGAGGGACGAAAATCTTTAGAACCAGCGCGCTAGAAGGTGGTTCCGATGGTGGGGCAGACTTAGGTTTATTCTTGGCGTCGGGACGCGTAGGGACGAGAACGAGCTTAATAGTTTTCGCGCGATTCGACGCCGTCCACGTCGGCCAGACCCGATCTTCGATCCTCCGGCGACCAATTGTGCGCGAGATTCTGTGTTTACGTTTACGCCGACCCCTGGAACCGAACATTGTTTCCACGATATATCAGACTTCGTTTGTGCAATCCGATCGCAGTCTCGAAGTTGATCCCAAGTGTTGTATAAGGAGCTGAGCAACGGCGATCCTCGTGAAACTGTGCCACGTACACTGGTCAGTGAATTGTTTTCTTATCACACTCTAACAAGTCTTAAGAAACATCTAACAATTATCATTTTCAAAGACAATTTTATACACGAACGTACAGTCTGATCATTAGACTGCGGATTTCATGTATTCACGCGTAGTCTAAAACAGTCATAACATTAAATCGATTTAAGGAGGTCCATATGTTATCTTCAATTTATTAAAATTGTTGAAGGTATGAAGGACTCATTTTTGCACGGTTCTTGAGTCTTATATTTGACGAAAAAATGTATATTTCTGATAAATCAACGGCACTTTCCACTTCGAAGTTGATTCTCATAAGGGGTCGAGCAACAGCGATATTTAATGTATCGTAACTTCGTAAAAAATGATCGTAGAACAATCAACTAGGACTTGTTTTAAATCTTGAAACCTCTGCTTTTACACCCCATGGTTTGTATTCCTCTACGATTCTTTTTCATAATATGGTGACAGCAAAATTGAAGGCACGATTCCAAAATCGGAAACCTGGAATTCTGTCGCAACTCTCTAAGAGCCCGCATTCAGCGGAGGAAAGTCTGTTCCTGGAAAGTGTCGGCGTTCATCTTTGGAAAAACATCCCGTATATGGATCTCGCGGATACGGTCAGCTTCCGTTCGCGGCGCGAAAGATTTCACCGACCGGTGGGACCGAACGGTCCGTCGATATTGTCAACGAGAATGTCATAATTACGGCCGCTTTCCTCTCCGCGATTTCTAGTCCCGCTGCTAATGCTAGTTTCCCGACTATCTGCGCCGTACCTCGATGGTAATATTTCTTCGATGGTATACCACGAGCACAGTGTTGCCCATGTTCGGAACGCGGACCGCTTTCAATTTGTCGCTGAACGTCGCCGGCTTGACCTTTGGCATCCTTTAGAAATTGCATCTCTCGTGATCCGCATCGGCTAACTCATTGTCGAACGTTTGAAACGCGTTTTTACCGCTGCAGCGATCTGCACGTTGTGAAAATCCTAGACCAAAGAAATAAATTTGATAAATAATTCCGCTGGGAAGTACGTTTACAATTTTAATAATAGCAAATTAAGAATATTAGGACCCGTCCCGTAAACCTAGCGTTAATGTAGATGAAAAATGAAATCCTTGGAGGATAACGAGAACTGCGGTAGGAAAAGGATTCGTCGAAACGGCGAATCGGTTGCACAATGGGTATCGAAATGACGAAATAAAAAACACATCGTCGAAGGAATCGTCGGGGTTAGAGTAAACAATGGTGACGTAACAGCAGGAAGACGTACGACCGAGCGACAAGACAATGGCCTGTTGTCTCTGTCATCACCCCATCTCTCTGTCTCGCCGGAGCGCGTTTTCTCTTCTCATTCTGCCGTGCAATTTCTTCTTCGACAGCGTGGCCGAACAAAAGGCTGGGGTCGAGCCGTGGAAACGATTTTTTGAGAGTCAGCGTGCAGCCGCTTTGTTTCCCAACGGGCGGGGACAAAAATAATTCCCATCGTCGAAACCCGGGCCATTTGCTCGGGGAATCCGCTATACGTGACAGAGAACGGGACAAAAGTATTCGATTCCGACAAACGAACTGTTATCAAACTTGCTTTCCCCTCCACCTCGTGTCGCGTAAAATATTTTCATCAACGAAAATGGAACGGTCCTTTACTCGCATCGCCGGTAAATCATACTATAAAAGCGAACAAGTCCCTTTATTCGAAAAAATACCCGGTTGGAAAATTGCGAACGTTGACGCGAGAAAACCGTTCAATCACCCACGGCCATACCACAAACTCCCCGGGAAATTTTCATCCCCTTTGTTCCGGCTAGTCAAAGTTAATACTTTGATAATTCTCTTTCGGATGGGCGCAGTTTGTGTTTTTCATTCGGTAAGCTGCTAGCATTTTCCTTTCGCGTCGTCGTTTCTCCTGTTATCGTTTGTACGTCCAGAATCTTGGAAAACATAAAATTCAAAAACAAATTGGAAGTTGAGACCACGCGCGTCAGAGGCACGGCAGATTTTTCTGCGGGCGGCCATGAATCAAAGCTCTGTCAGTGCGGGAATAAAAAAAATCAGCAGAAGCCGCGAAATAAATTACGCGAAACGTTGGCTGGATGTGCGATGGAAAAGAAATTGCCGACGTGCAGCGATTCGCCTGGTGAAATATTGCATCGATTTCGCTCCGGCGATGCAGCTGCGCGTATTTGTATCGACGACAGACGATTAGGATCCGGTTCCCACAATGTTCCGTCTTCCCGTGTACATCCCCGGACCGTTCACGCATTCGTTCGCCTTACGCACGATTCGCGCACGCGTCCTTGTCCCAGATCGGCTACCTAGGAATACCACCACCACTTGCCAACGCAACGGTGGCTGACCAACTTTTCGTTCTGTCCTCGTCACTGGCCGACAGTAGAAATAGCCGGGACACGCTCGGACGAGCATGAACCGGCCTCTGTGTTGGTGAGACAACGACCGATCTGGATTAGCCGGTGGTGAATCATCCGCGCCGATTTTCGATAATCGGATCGAGGTGTTTAACCGAGAGAACTGGTTCCTCTGGAACCCTGCTCCTTTCTAGCTGCCGTCTGTCGTCGAAATTGTAATGCAATCTATCAGAATGTAGACAGGAAACTGGATACCGTTAATAGGCTTGCGAAACTGTAGTTTACAGTGTAGTCTCGATCAATCCGAAGATGAGCAATTCGCGGCGAATTACGTAGGATTATCACACCTGGATCTTCCGCAATCAATACACCGAACGAAGTAACGATTGTACAGAGCTAGAGAAACTAGTACTTTAAATAGTAAACAACAAATAATTCTATTTATTTTAAAGTATGCGTACAACTTTGAAAATAAAATATTTCCATGTGGACCAGGGCCGTCCTAAGATGTTCGGCGCCCGTGGGCTACTAAAAATAATGCGGCCATCTTCATAAGAGAATACACGGGATGGCTAGCTTGTGCGGGATGACCGACAAAGTTATGCAAAAACCTCGGAACTAGAAAAAAGTCAATTTATTACCATTACACTAAACAAAACATTATTTTCCTAGCTTTTTCTTTTGCAAATTGATTGATAATATCACATGTATGTAAGTTATTAGATAAGTTATCAGTGAAATGATTTTCAATAAAAATAACTAATAATAACAAAAAATATAACATCCATAATATTGCCGCCCCTAAAACGCTTGGGCCTCGGGCCCATTCGGCCCTGTGGTTAGGATAACCCTGGTCTGAACGATTCAACAGCTGACTCCTGCGTAGACTACGATGGTGAAATGATTTTAACGAGCCTTAGTTGAATGTGCATTTTGAGACATTTTAAATCCTCCAGTTTATGAGTAGACTGAGCTCCTCGCAGTCCTGGGATTAGACTCCATCGGAGCTCATGAACTCTTGAGTTTAGAGGTAAATAAGCTACTCGAGAAGCCGAATTTAGAACTCATCGAGATCCTTAGGTCCTCGGGAGCGTGCAGCTAAGTAGCTCGTTTGATCTTTTAAATTGGGATATCGCTGTGCGCTTTCTAATCTGAAAATTTAGGATCCCGTAACGAGCTCCGACTTCAGAACTTCGGGTTCTCTTCGTTTTTCGTATTTAGGGGCTTGTTAACTCTTGAATTTACCTTGGAAACTAGCTTCGGATCTTCGTATTGAAAATTTAATGGACCCTCCTGAATGCCACAGTACGACCTTATGGCACGAACTTATCCTTCCAATTTAACACGAGGAATAAGTTTGGACAAAAATTGCGATTTGTATCAGCCGCTAAACAGACCATTTGCAAGATGAGAGAGGCTGAGATACCGCAGCTGTCGCTGGGGAGCCCGTTGCAAGGAAGAAGTGCACGCATGCACCGTTGGATGCACCGCGCGGTCGGCGATGCTCATCAGCGATCTAGTTGCCTCTCGCGGTGCATTTATGTAAATTTCCCGTGACATATGAGCCTATTATGCGGCCTGACCTCAGCTTCTAGCAGACTATTATTAGGCTACTGGAGAGATCCAGCCAGTCCTGTACTTATTTAACACGGTTCTGTCCGGCTCTCGTTCCGAACAGCTACACGTGCACCGGCGTACGTGATTAGTAATCGTTACGAGTGTCACGTATGATCCTTCTGAATGCACGTTGGCATACTTGACAGTGTTGACACCGACTCGTTACCTGCACGTTGTGCTTGTAGCTCGCGGCACGCGTCTTTTATTGCGATGAACGATCGAATTACGTGATCACCACGGAATCAAGGATGATGATAGATTAGAACTGAAAGCGGCCGGAATATTCTATTACACTGTTGCAATGCTTGATTGCAATTGATGGCGTTACTACACGCTCGTCCTCTTTCAATTCCGCACGTCATAAATCTGCATAGTCCCAGGATGGACGCTAATCAGGAAAATTATAGAGAAATATGCACTTCTATCGGCAATATGTCCCGCGTAAATTAATCTGCGATCATGATGCGCCGTCTGAGGAATGTCTACTTCATTGTACCGACAGCTTCCGTAAAAACCGTGATTGAAATGCAGGAAAAAATTAGAAGTAATTGTGAACAACCAGGCTTGCTTATCACGATCACCAATTAAAAGCAACCTGTGTCCACGCATACAACGCGTTATGGCACGTGTCCTTTATCGCAGCCGGTGGAACTACCCGTTCTTAGACGAACGCGTGTGCGCGGCCTTATAGCTCGCAATCGCACCGACTCGGATGATGAATTATTAATTGCCCGGCCATTCATTTGCAGCTCGCTACCGGTCTCCGCAACGGTTCGCACGTCGATTAAAACGACGCGACTAACACAACGCTTGTTCGAAGAAACACGATTGTGTTTTACGTGCGTTGAACGCCGACGATCATTGCGGGCGACGGCCGCTCGATTAATCTTCGTTTTATTCCGCGCGGGAATCGTGGCAGTCAAATCGAGATTAATCTTGATACACCCGGGACTTTTACCGGAATCAATCCGGTTAAACAGTTTTCGGTGGGTCACGCGCCGGCGAAAATCAACTCGATTTATTTTACGGGTAGCCTGCGGCTGCCCGAAATCGTTGGATAGCTTGGATTTATCACGTCAACGGAAATGCAGGAAATCCGATGTCTAGTGATCGGTTGTGTTCCCAACTGTAACGCGAGTTTTGATATCCGATACGATGAGTTGATACTAAATATAAGAATGTACTATTTTTTTCCTGCAATAAACATCTTTTCTCGGTTGTCCAAGCGGTTAAGGAGTTGGACTACCAAGCGGGTAGACCGGGATTCGACTCCCCGTCGGGTAAGGAAGATCTTTTCTCCGTTAAAAAATGTTTCGTTTCATTTGACTTCCGTAACGCTAGAAAATTGTAGGTCTCGCAGCAAAGAAATTTTACTTGAAAAAATGTGTGAATTTCGATCAAACAAAATGTAAAAATTTGTACGCAAACGGTAGCGTCGAAAGGAGTGTTCGGGTCTCGACAGACCCGGCCTTGGACTTGCCCACGACAGGTGACTGCCGTTAGGTGTTCGGAGAGGGCTCGATGGACCGGTGACCGGCATTGTATGTCACGAATAATTAGTTTCTGCGTTCGGAGCCTGTTTCGTGTCCGGCTGCCCACGTGTTACGACACCGTTCGCATTCGAAGAGAGACGGTTCTCAGTGTTGTGCTGCGATGTAGCATGCTGAAGTGTCGAATTCAGCGGCTCAGGCACGTCGAGAGTACCGTTTCCTCGGTAGGCACGGCCGCGCAGCTCGCTTGCGTACACGCACGAAATAATCGACTTGAACGATCGACCACGGCGAGGACAACGACGCGACGGGGCCGGGACAGAGCTCACCGAGTCTTGCCGTAGAAGGACTGGAGACTGGAGGCCAGTCGAATGGGTAGAGGGGCCCACTGCGAACACGCAATGCCCGTACACCGTCGCGAAAGCGCGCCTCACTCGCTCGCACACGCTCACCTAGGTCAGGAACTACGTGAATGGGTCGTGGGCATCTAGTATTTATTCCGAACAGAATCAGAAATCTGAAAATCAGACTCGAAAGTCGGTTTCTTCGGGATTATTTTTTCGAGCATTTTCAAGTTGCCTTTTCAGATGTTTCGTTCGAATTGCTACGGCGATTTCCAAATACGATGCTATTTCGTTTCACCTGCTTTGGCATAATTTCGCGTCACCAGACAGCAACGAGCTGCAAACGAGCAACCACTGACAGCCAAAGGGGCTCATTAAAATCCACGTCTTCGCTGAATATCGTGCACCGAGTCATGGACGCTAACAATAACTACGTCAGACGGTACCAACACCGTCAACTACTCTGCTCGTCACGCGTCTATTCCGTGCGTGGACTCAACCGGCATTCGTTTATAATTGCATCTCGCCGGAGAGACAGACACGCACACGGAAGCTTTGTCGAGCGGATTGCACTGAGACAAACCCGCGACACGCTTCCTTTCTTGCTGCGGGCTTGTACGATCGACAGTGTTTGTCGAAATCTGCAACACAAATTCAAATATACAAATTCACTTATATTTATTCTGTAAATTCAATTTTTTCCGATCGTAAGACAGTTTCTTATATATTATATAATATTTTTACAATTCGATTACATTATTTTAATTCGCATAATGAATTCGTTGTCGGTCAAAATCGTTGTCGATCAAAGTCGTTGTCGGTTAAAGGTGTTGTCGGCCAAAGTTATTGTCGGTCAAATCTGGAGTCGGGGGAATCCGTGTCGGTGACTTCCGTAGGACCTCACACAATTATATTTATTTTGTCTAGAGTAAATTGTAAGAATTCAACTGGAGGTCCTTCCGTCGTAAAATCGTGGACGAGCCTAGTTGCGAGTTAGACAATCCTAAATAAAACCCTCGCCGACAAGAATCACTGTCAGCCGTTGTACAAACCCGTGTTTATTCGCCGTCGAGTGCGGAGGCAGAGAGACCGAAACTTTGCCAAGCCAGCGTCTTGCGTAGGATGAAAACGAGGCCTGCCTCCAATGATGACGACGATAGCCCGGTCCACGGTGCTGGTGAACGATGCCGATGGTGTGACGTAGCCGGTGGTAGTGGTGGCTGATGGCGATCGCGATGACTGTGCCGATGGCGGTGGTGGTGGTGATCAGCATCGTGCAGCATTTGCAACGTACAGTGCCGTTTCTGTGCTCCCGGTGAACGGAACACGCGTTTCTTCTCTCGCTCACCAAGTAGAACTCGATCCTAGACAGTGATTTTCGTGTTTTTCGTGCTGCGATCGCTGCTGCCATAAATCACGATCCAACACTGCGAATTCGCTGAGAAAAATCAGACATTTCCTCGCCGAACTTGACAATCGATTTTTGTTACCATTTATTTAGTAAATTATTTTCCGCTTTTGCGTTGACGCACAAAATTTTTATTCTGGTTAAAAATCCGCAGTCCGATAATAATCAATCTTAATATTCGATCAGTGGTGTGGTTCAGTGAAATTTCAACCCTCTTGAACAGGTTCTCGAGGACACGATAAATTTGTAAATTTGTTGGGGGCATCGAGGATTTCTAGTGCAAAAGAGCAGAGTTCCCGTGAGCCACCACGCCCCCGCCAGGTCCGCATTTCTGTCTCCGATCCCGAAGAAGGTATATTCCGTCTGGATCGTTGCCCACTTCCCATCGGCGTCTCATGAATCTCTATAAGGCCGTCAAACGAGTAATTCGTTCGTGCGTCTCCCTTTCTCTTTCTCGGTTTTCGTCTCTTTCTGTCGTTCGCCGTTCCTCTTTCTCGCGTGGCCGGTTCTTTCTCCGCGCGGCGAAAGATAATGACGGTCGCATGAATAGAAACCGGCCGATGGCAAATTTTACTACCATAAGCCGGGGCCTTGTCGCGTAATCTGCATCCTTTCCGTGAATGGCGTAGAGCGGAAGAGGCGGGCAGAGGAAGGGGTGAAAAATAAAGAGCGGTGAAATCGAAGAGAACGGGGAGAGAACCGGCTGGGACGATGACGTTCCCGAGCGGGAATCTAATTATCATATTCACCGCGACGAGTTACGCGAGAACTCGCGAGAGAGCTTATTAATACACGGTTTTATGGGTGCGTGAGAGAGGGAGAGAGAGAAAAACGGAGCGCGTCGACGCGTCTCAATGGATTCCAACGTTCCGCACGTTGCCGCGGAAAATATGGCGCTTTCTAGCGGCGCCTGGATACTTACTCGCGTGCCATAAAGACAAGCGGCCACGACGCGAGTCCATTAAACAGCGTGAAACGAATCTGCCCGATGGGATCGTTGCCGAGAGTACACTGCCTCGCAAAACTTTCTGCCGACCGATTCGCGTGATAACAGAAATTTTCAATGGTTCTTACAAAATTATTAATCCTGCTGTATTCTTCGAGTCTATACGACTTTTAAGTATTGTTTCGTTCAAATATTGCCGATAATGTTTATAAAGTATCACGCGTTTTGTTCGTTGGGTCACCCAAAGGGATACGAAAGTGAAATACAAGCGAGGAGGACAGCAGGATCAATCAGGATTTTCTATACTCAAAATCAATTGTCAAGCGCATTTCTCTCTTCAAACGAACTGCACTAAACTTTTGGTTTGCGACTCACGCGAACCCCACCAGAGGTACCAAAGTTTCGGAGCAAGTTCCGATTGTCTTTTAAACCGCACTGTATCGGGCCGCTCGGATATCAGCGGGTTGAAACTTCCTGACCAGTCGAGAAACCAAGGAATTTCCCGCAGATGTTTACAAGTTCCCGAGGCCAACAATCGACCGGTGGCGGCCGTAAAACGCGCGAGCAGAGGAGCATTAAACTGCGCGAAATGAAACTGGATCGGTCGGCACCGCTTCGGAAGGCCGACTCTCGTTGCGATGTTCGTCCCACCGTTAATTTCATCGTTTACTTAGCGAGGTGCAACGAGTACCCCGAGCATCGTGTTCGAACTCGATTGTTTCCCATGCTTCGTAGAGACTAGGGCTGTAACTTTCCTCCGAAGGTCGACGATTTCGAAGCTTCGATTTCATAATCTTCAAATCTTCGAAGTTCCCTTCGTTCCTTCGAAGGCGATGAGAATCAAAGTTTCTAATTTCGAACCTCCGTTTTTTTCAATTCATCAAAAATCATTTGGTATGTAACTCGTAAGTTACAACTTCATACGTTTCGAAGACTTTGAAATTTCGAGTACTGGGAAGACTTCGAAGCTCGGAAAAGTTACAGCCCTAGTAGAGACGACCGTTCCCGTCGAAGCACTTTCGACCCGAAACGGTCGCAGAACGCTTCAACTTGTTCCTCGAGCAGATACGGTTTATCGCTTCCGATATTAACCCGATTTAATGCCTTAAATTATTATCTATGCAATGTTTGACTGCTGCTGCTGGATTTACGGGGCTACTGTGAACTTGTTGTTCTAGAATTTTTCATGAACGAATATTGTCGACACAGAATTTGAATCCATTTGTTTCCATTTATTTTTCGATTGCAATCGACGATTGAATTTTCAATGGCAGCCGCCGGCGCAACGAATTGGTGCATGACCATCGATAACTCGTCGAATCGAAATATTGTGTGCGAGGATCGAAGTCGCATACAATATAAGTTTCGCTCGAGTGATCCCGTCCTTGGCTCGGATCGGTATTTTCGTCGTTGGAAAAGGAAACGGCGAGTCCGCATTAACAGACGAGCAGAAACGTAATCGTTGCGTGGACGTATCATTTGGCGCAATAAATCCGCGTGGATCGCGAGCGGCTATTGGCCAAAGGCGACACCGCTATCCCGCGGACAATCTGCGCGAGTCGCAGTTGCAGTCGCAGCTGCAGCTTGCACGTGTTAAGTGCTCCTCGTAGATCGCCGCGATCGCCTCGATCCGGACGTGTCAGTGGTCGACGGGGTGATTAGTGCGCTCGCCGTGTTGTCGTATCGACGTCCATCGATCCGAATACCAAAGTAACTTTTTCGATCATTTACACCGCCGTTCACTTTCAACCAAAAAATTGCCAATTTTCCAATAGGAAAAATATTCATTCTGAAGCGGGTTTCACAAATTTTGGTTGAATGTATTCAACGTTAGACCCCTGGTCTCTGCTTCTGCTTCGAATTAACCTTTTTTACCACGTTTTATTTTCTACTAACGTCCCACAGAATTTTTTTAAGTCCCTTTCACCCAAAGAAAAAGCAAGAAACCTGGTGTCTAATTTTACCTTTTGGCACACGGTCTAGTTAAAATGTATCTTCACCACGAACGGTGACACGTCGGTAATTTGAGGTTCGGCTGAAAGAAGGAAAATATCCGCGGCTCATTAACATTAAAATAAATGAGGTCTTTACGTTTGCTTGAATGAGTTGGCAGAGTTTAGCCTGTCTCATGATACCGCCGACGTAATAAGCGGTCGGCGTTATAGTTTGAAACCTTTTCGAAGGCTTAATGGATATCTCGAAACACGCAACGCGAGCGCCATCTTGCCGGAGGGCGTCCTTTTCAGTCAGCGTCGTTCAAAACCCCCTTCATTAGCCTGAAATTCAGCCTTCGAGCGAGTATCGTTCCCCGAAAAATTCCAGGGTGGTCCTCTGTAGGTGGTGCACCATCAATTCTGGCTACCGAGACTTATTTCCTCCTGCCAAACGGTGATCGATCACCTCCAACGATTGGTAACTGTCGCAAAACTTTGCTAAAACGCTTCTGAAATATTGTAATCAATCTTTCATCGCGTAAACCATAGATAAATACATACAACACGTTAATAAACTGATATCAAGCTCGCGGTATTATTACCGAAGATTATCTATGTTTCATAGATACTCAGAGAAAGATATTAAGTCTTTTAATTCCCTTGCTCTACAATTTATTTTACAGTTTCAGTAATTAGAACTTTTTCGAGAGCTTTACCTCGATGTTTTGACGATTATCGGATTATTTCCGCGAAATAAATGTCAGGTGAGAGGCCCGTTCATTCTGCAATCGAAGTCACGCCCTCGATAACGATATCTACGTCGCAGAGCAGCTCCTTGCTTATCGTGTGCGGCAAATATTCACGGGATTTACTGCGTCGTTAGAGTCTCACGTCGGACATCCGCGATATCCGATGCCCCTTTAGATTCCTTCTTCTTCTGAAAGAAGCTGTACACGGCCGGCTAACAATCTGACGATCTCGATCGACCCGCGATCTACTACAATCCAGCTCGGTGTGTTTGCGAGCCGCGCGGGTGTTAAACGCGTTCCATCTGCCATGCCGCGCCGGAGAGATTAGCCGTCATTGATGGGAAGAGAGAAAGATGCTGTTCGTGGCTCTGGCCTGCGAGCATAATCGAGAAACGCTTGAATAAAAATGATTTATACCTGCCGCGATGCGCCGCGCAGATAGCAGATTCAATTCAGCCGACGATGTCACGCCGCGTATACACAAGAGCTAGGGAAAATTGTATTTTCAATAGCGAATAGTAAATAATCCTATTCATTTTAAAGTATTGCATGCGTACAACTTTAAAAATAACATATCTAATAAAATCTAAAACATTCAATAGTAATTGTGTGATAATTACGGCGCACAGGTATGATCAATTATTGAAACAAGCAATTTTGCAGTTTAGAAAATTCTCGACGTTTCGATCCAGATAATGAACATTAAACGTGGCGGGATAATAGCCAAACAAAAGCTTGTCATAGTTGTTATGTGTAAAATTCAAAAACAGAACGCGGTTGCCTCCACGCTAATAGGTAATGTACTGAATCTATGTAAACGTTGAGGAAGGGACCAAATAATATACAGAGGAACGACGTCTTTCGACAATAATGCTGCGTGATATTCATGAATCTTGGGCGTTTCACTTCGACACGTCTTTGGTATACACGGTGTTCGTAAATTTATCCTTTTCACTGCTGCGAATGCTCTACTTTCTCGCAATTGAATCCAATAGAGGACTGTTAGGGTTCTTGAAAGATGTGGGAATGTTTGATCGTCGTCTAGCCTCGAGTTAGTACGACGGAGTTAAGATGATTTATCTAGTTGAGAAATGTGCGAGGAATGTTGCTCGTGGCTAGATCAGGCTGTCGGATGTTTAGATTGAATTGTATTGCTCCGATTAAGAGGTCTCGAAAGTACTTACATTTGTAATTGGAGGAACGTGTCCTGAGAGCGTCTAGCATGTAGCATAACCGAAGTAGAAGATAACATCCTTTACAATTCAATTCAATTTCCCGAGACTTTTCTCTACTTCGACGCTAACAAACTAATGGAGTTTTCAAGCGACAAATTTTTCAACTTTGACAATTTTCTTACAATTTCTGTCCTCGAACGTGGAAGCAAACACGGCTGGCATGAATAATCCCGCCAAGGCGAAGCGACCATCGCCTTGGAATGTTAAAGCGGCGGGTAATTTGAATTCTTAATCGTGATCCGCGTAGCCCACGCGGTTTCTTCGCTACCAAAAAAAGCCACGAGCACGGCTCGCCGCCGATAAAAGAAACCACCTTTGCATCTTCTCGTTATCCGGGGACCGAGGTTCCGCGAAAGTCGTTTCGAATTTTGCAACAAAAACGTAGCGTAGCTCGCGCGAACATCCGCGAGATACGGTTTCGCATAAAGGAGGTTCTCATAGAGCGAGGAAAGCATCGGCGGGACCGTCTACTTGATGCTAATGGCGTGTCCACGAGTGCCGGCATGCTTTAAAGCGCTCTTCGCCGGTGCACTTTCGTTGCCAGCCTGTTTTGTCTCTTTTCTCTTATGGATAGCGTGTTCTTTTGCTTTTCAAGCCGCGTGGAAACTCTATTAAATCCTCTGTGACGGGCTACGACGAGTTTGAATGGCCTAATAGAGCTGGTCGATTCCAATCTTCGAGATTCCCGGTTCGTTGATCTCAATCTTCAAACGCATTAAATGCTTCCAAGTTTGTCTGCCTGGGAAAAATAATTTCGTTGACATACAGACTGCTTACGGTAAAAGTAATCTTGTAGAAACGTCGCTTTTAAAGCTCGAAGCTGGATCTCCGGACGTCAGAACAATTTCCTGCTAGCAACGGCAACTCAGTCTACAGCGATAAGCCTCACGTGCTCGCCTTCGTTTTCAATTCATTGGAGATCGTAAAAGCGGCATCGGCTGTAATCGATTATTCCGCGGAGTAGCTGAAGATAAGTCGCCAGCAGGATGACAGTCGTGAGACATTTTTCCCTGGCTCGCACCGGTTCCTCGTTAACAATCCCATCACGAATTCCCTGGAAGATATATTTTAGCGGTCGTGGGACGAACGTTCCCTGAATCGCATTTCTTAAGGGGACACTTTCCGACGATGTCATTTCGAAACGAGTTTCGGCGTGCAGAATCTACACTGCAGATGATTTCTTTGCTCTTCCGAAGTAGTACAAGATGATGAGTAGACTGCGGATCTTTACGTATTTATAGAAAAATCGAGTAGATGCAATAGAGAATTGCTGATTTTTAACCGACTTCGAAAAAGGAGGAGGTTACTCGATTCGACCTGTATGTGCCTTTTTTCTCGTTTTTTTATGTATGTTCACCGATTACGCCGAGATAGATGGACCAATCGGTATGAAACCTTTTTCATCTTATAGAGTACGTACAAAGCTGAAGGAAATTATTTCATACTTTTTACAGAATTTCTTAGTGCGTTTCGAAGTCGGTTTAATTCTTTTTTTAATAATATGAATGATTTCTCCTCTATGAAAATCATTACGGGAAGAAATAACATTCAATTTAGTTTCTACTTCTTGCAATCGATGCAGACAGTCTTTACTTTGCATATAGATCTGCAGTCTACTGATTAGTATGGATCTAGAGGAAAGGCTCGATCGTTCCAGGCTCCGGATAGATCTCTCTGTCTTCGCTGACCTAACGGGTGCATGAACTTCGACTTTCCCCGACCTCGACACGCGGCCAAACCTACCGCAGGAATTACCTCGGCCACGTGCACGTGAATTATTCAGCCGTGACGTAACGACACGGATTAGCGTTAAATTGCCGGGACTCGGTCGAAGGAGGAAGAACGACGTACAGATCGGACGGTTCTTAACCTCGCTACGGTGCAATTAGTCCACGGAGTTTCATCGGTCAACGATTTACAGCCGATTGTTCCACGCTAACGAGACGCTTTGTCCGCGACGCTCCGAGGAAATTGCGCGAACGCCCATGACAAACTTTCCGCCCTCGAATACTGCTCGATTAGGAAAAAGCACGGTGCTCGTTTGCTCGCCGCACCTGTTGACCGAGTGATTTTTTAATTAGTTGACCGTGGATCTTCTGCATTCATTGCTTATGAAAACGTTGAAAACATGCTGGAATATAAAGCTCGATAGAAGAAATTGTCAAATTCAATTTGATGGAACCATTGTGATATTAACATTAATATTCTCTATTAATTAGACTATCGGTAAATTCTGGAGTGACGGGGCAGAAGTCAATGTCTATGCAATCGTTTCTCTAGAGAATTATGAAGTGGTCAGCTGAATCTGGAATTTTTCAGAAGGACGGGAAACACCATTATCACCGCCACCACCTTCGAGTTCCTCGGTTCAGACATCGCCTCGTGGATTGGGTTACACCTGCGGTCCCATAGATGGATCCTTGTACGCTGTGGTTCACCAGGGTGCTGCCGGTGGTGCCCGCGGCTCGCCATTGACAGTTTCCATGGACAGTGGCATCAGCAGCGCTCCACCGCAACGACCTAGCCCACCTGAACCAGAGCCGGATAACCAGGCTCATGGTGATCTTGATAAACTCCTCCATGATATGATGCTAACTGTCGAAGTAAGTGCCGTACCATCTAAAAAATTATCTTATCGCGAAACCTGCGAAATCGATCAGCAAACATTTCCATGGAAATTAGAAACCTCGATAGTCTCTACTCGGAACTTTAGCTTACTTCCAGTCTACTTAAGAAACATAAGCAAACGGTTCTTTCCCTTTGATGTTGGTCACCTCAATGATCGATCTGTGCTTGGAACTCTATATTATTTCTGGTTTAACTCGGCGAAATAAATAAACACCGTTTCCCTTTGAAATTCGGGATGATCAATTTTCACTTGAAATCTTAACCTCTTTAGCGGTTCCCCATCTCCCAACAATTCTGATTTGCAATATTAAAAAATCATCTCTGAAGAGATTAAGAGTATATAAGTATTAAGAGGACGTTTTTCTTCAGTCGATGCCAGATCCTCCGACAGAGGACTACAGAGCAGACAGGAGCGAGAAGATGTACATTCAAGAAAGCCGAAGTTACAGCAGCCACGCGAGTAATTCCCCATCAACCTATTCCACGCTGAAGGACTCTTACAGAAGCTACGGAGCCGGCAAAGAGTCCAGTCCACCATACAACGCTAGCAGCAGCAGCTACAGCACTCTGAAGAACGAGTACAGAGAACCAGCAAAAATCGAACACCGTCGCGAAGAATTCGAGTATCGAGTATCTCCCGATCGAAAGATCTCCGAATCCTCGACAGACTCGTATAGGAAACACACGGAATCGTTCTCGCCACCTGGTAACATCGACTACATCGACGAGGACATCCCCTATCACGCTAGACAGACCAGCCAGCCATTTTCGTACGGCGCCACCACGGACATGATCAAACACCAGAAATTGTCCTCCCCTTCGTTGGTCAGGAAGGCTTCGGTTAGGGGTGCCGCACCTGTTGTGGACTTCGAGGACATCCTCGGAGAGAACTCCAGGAGACCCATTAGTCCTTTGAGCCCGAACACGCCCGACCCGCCGCCGGAGTTCGCTAATGGGCCTGCGAAGACCAGCTCGGACCATGTCGATGGGTAAGTGATAGCCACGAAGTTTTCAGGACGGAGATTAGATCCTCTATTAAGTGGTTGACCCAGATCCTGCGATCCCCTGGGTCTTGAGACTCCAGGTTCTAATGGTTAGGTGTGTCGCTAAACGATCTACCCCTCTGGCGAAAATATTTGTTATGGCCATTAGCTTCGTAACCACCTTGTCCAGTCCTCTTGCAGAAGAGTCGTTAATGCAAATTACGCCTCGCAAACATAAAAATAGAACTTCTGAGGGCGATCGTGGCCTAGATTAATCTTTCATACAGGGTGTTCCCTACTTTTCCGGCTGGATTCTAGAAGCATGATCTGCAAGTGAAAATACGAAAAATATGTTATACGAAGTTTGTTTAAAGGTTGAAGGTCGATTGTGTTTACTTTGCCTGTACTTACAAGATATTTCCTACAAATTTTTAACGATCCTCGTACGTTGAGAAATGTCTCGTCGGTACAAGCAAAGTAAACACAATCGACCTTCCGTATTATTCAGCTTTAAATCTGCTGTTCCGCAGCTATTCAGACTACATTCAATGTTTCTCTATAATATTGTAATAATAGCGTTTATAAACACTCGTAGATCATGCTCCTACAATCTTGTCGGAAAAGTCGGAAACACTCTGTATAGCGCGTTTGACTACTGTAAAACTTAATCGTCTGTATTATCCAAAAATAAGAGGGTGCATCCCGCATCCTTGCGATCCTGGAAACGAGTCCACCGCCTTAGAGATTTATTAAATCCTTATCTTTGAAAATTGCTGCTTTCATTGCAATGATGCCCCAGATTCGCCAAACCTAGGTCACTCGGTCCAAAAGGCGGCCGAGCGACGTACGTCTCTTTGCTCAATTATTTTCGTTTCTCATCAGCGCGACGTCGCGTCAGTCTGACAAATTGCCCGGCAGGCAACTCGGCCGCTGGCAATATCCATCCGCAAAACCGCGAGCCTCGTATTTCATAACGCGATAGGACGCGTCGTTACCGTCAGGCCGACTTTTCTCTTTTCCACTCGGCGATGTCGGACGACAATGAGTCACGCGGGACGACCGCATTGGCCATTCGCGACAGAAACGCAGCCGCGAGAGCCGTAACCGTGGCCGCGTATGGCTAGACGATTTATTAATTGTCCCGCGCCGGTTTTCCACCGCTCGATCTTTCCCTCTCCAACTTCCCCCTTCTCTTGCTCGTAGATCTTTGCGGCGCCTGATTCGGTGGATCGTTGCGACACGCCTGTCTCTATCCATTCGCAAAGCGGGCCTAACATGGATCACTATTCACTCGGGTCACAAGTCCTGCGTACAGTATTTTATCGATATTAGTCCTCGACACGTCTTTCTTTTCAGAAATTATACATTAGTCCGAAGACTCGCCTAATCTCTCTCATTTCACAATATACAGCCGGGACACATATCGAGACCGCGATGGAACGTTCCCCGGTGGACGACGCGCGCCACACACCGATTTATTATTAGACGGTCTGAGCATTTAATTACGGGATTCGTTACACCGAGTGAAGTTGACGGTAACGTTGCTGGGAGCTTTGCCAAAAAAGGGACCCCGTAATCGGGCCGAGTGGTGTGCGCGACACCGTGTATATATAGGGCCGGACGGAAGCGCCTCGGATATCTGACGGGAATAATAGAGCAGCATTAATCGGGAGAAGCGTGAGTCATCCCAGCCACTTGACGCTTTTTCGCGGACGCTAAATAGGGAGATTGATACTACCAGTCGTTCTACGGAGATTTAACGCTGCCACGAACCCGGGGGTTACGGTCTAATGCGGCCGTTGACGTCCTAGCGACCGGAAGTCAAAGAGATCCGTTGCTTAACGGGGTAGACTCATTTCTTTCACACAGGAAAAATTGCAACATTTTGCTACACCATCAACAAATGCATTGTCGCGACCAATAAAAATAATAAGCAAGAAGTTTCATTTCGCGCGTGAGCACCACGCACACAATTTTTAAAAAATTTGAATTACATGTGAAGTACCAAAGTTTCCAGAGTGTGTATGGAGTTGGAAACACGAGTTTCCCACAGGTCTGGTATCCTGATAAATCGGAGACGCGGCTGCTGCGGCATCTAGGGAGATTGAAGATTAGGGTCCCATTGCGCTGAGAGGACTGGGAAGTTGTGTCTTAGCTCTGGTAGGCTTCTGATACCCTTTCCAGCGGTTAACACTCTGCGTGCAGCACATCTGTCTGACAAATGTGCGGAACTCGGTGTACGTCGAGCCACCGAAGCGGAAAGATCGCGTTTACCGTCGGCGGAGCACATTTTCCACTCGTCGACGGTGAATTTTCACCGACTCAAGCCGAAAGGAAACACTTTTTCCCGAATAATACAACCGACGAAGGAGAAGAGAGATAGGAAAGAAGAAGAGGATGAGAAAGAGGACGCCTTGGACTGTCCGGAAGAACGACGGAAATACGAGCTCGCCGAGGAAAATTGTCGGAGGGTTTACGAGCCTCTTTTGTGCTCCCGTTTCTACTTCGAATGACTTCCGCATCCGAGTGCCGTTTCTCTGGACTCCGGGGACGCCACCGCATCACCGCACTGGTACGAAAAAATTGCCGGCGGCAAGAAATACACTTGGAACGGCGGAGAATTACAAAGAAGACGGCCGAATGAACCGACTCGCGGCGGCCGATTTAGCGCGTCCCGTCTGTTCTATATTTATAATTATGTCAGAGGGCGAGCAGGAGTCCAGAAATAGGAGGTTTCTCTCTCTTGCCACCCTCCAGACGTCTTTTTAATGCCGACCTTCGTCGCAGGAATTCCTCGAATTCCTTTGAGCCCCTTCGGTAAAGACAGGACTCGCGAATCCTCCTCGACACTCGGAAGGCGGATAGTTTGAATTATTTAATCTATGGAGAAATATGAATAATTCTTCTCGAACGCCTGCTCCTTCGAGAAGGCAGCTCTTTGATGTTGGAAAAGTCTCCAGAATCCAGCAAATCCGGAATCCCTGAGTCGAAGCTGGCGAAATAGTTGCTGTAGATGTCTCGAAGGCGTTTCGCCGAGATTACGGTAAACGTTCGGCATTTTGAACGATTGTTTCCGTGGAAACGGCTCCCGTAGAAGGGCCATAACAGCGACGGAGAACCTGAAAACCGAGTTCGCGTCGAGGAACGAACGGCGAAGCCCCGAAAGGAGAACTTCTTTGCGGACGAGAAAGCAGACCTGCCAAACGTCTGTCGACCCGATCGACCATAAACGTCGCCTTGTTTCTCCATTGGCTGTGGTCGTAGTTTTTCAGAAATATCCGTGCGAAACCCGTGGTTGTTTCGCAACTGCCTCCGCCCCGCATCGTTTATTTTCACGGCACGGCGAGACGTGTTTCGGGGGCCTGGCCAACCAACGATACACAAAACCACTCGTATTTTACGACGACCACGACGCTGTCGTTACCGTGCAAAACGGGGTTCGTCGAACTCGCCTCCACGGACACGGTTAACAAACTTGTTAAACGTGGACACCCGGTTTTCTCCGCCGTTCACGCGAGAGAGCTCCCGATGGTTCCGAATTACCTTCGGTATTGACGGAACCACGCCTTTATGCGCTCGCAGTTACCGTTTCTCACTCGATAAGTTCGGCCGACTTGTCGCTTGTTAATCGAGACCGTATTTCTCCCGGGGGACACGCCGATATTTCAATGTTACGTCCGAAGCGTGTGCTCGAACTTTAAACAGTAGTCGGTGATCAGCTTAGTCGATATCCCCGAGAAACTGCCGTGCATTAAATTACGGCGCCGAGCGAGATTAAATGCAATTCTAGTCATGGGAGGAGTTCTTTAGCTCGGTCATTCTTCGAAGAAAAGGGCTTAATGAATTAAGACGGTCAAAACTGCCCTTAGAGGTTTAGAATGGTTCTAGAATTTTTCGAATGGTTCGATAGCCACTGAAAAACTTGAAGGGCAGTTTTAAGGAAAATCGTGAAATCACGACGAATCGTATCTAACATCGCAGTAGCGATTCCAACCGAGAGCGGGGGTGGAGGAAACGTAATCGACAGGAGCTCTCCATCATGCATCGGTTGATAAGGATCGCCGTCTCCGCGGAGCAGCTGTTTCCATCTTGTACACAGAGACTTCTCGGTTTCGCGTTCTAACACCGACTCGAGTTACCAGCAGATGAAAATACGAGAAGTCACTTTCTCGCGACGCGGGGCAAGGAGAAAGAGAGAGAGAGAGAGAACACGAGGCGCGCGAGTCGTGTAACAAAGCCTCGTTAGAACAGCAACAAACCGGGCCCGTCACGGTTACCAGTCGGAAGAGGGCCCAGAATCAGGACCTCCTACCGCGATAGATCCCGGATAATTGCATCCTGATCGACGAGGTCGCTTCGGGCCATCGGTTCCTCTCGCCGCGCCGGCGCGGCGCGGCTTGGCCCCAACAGAACGGTAATAAATGGACCGCCAGCTCGGTTTTTGTTTACGAGGATCGAAATTTATACTCCGGCGTAGTGGAGAACGTCGGCCGCACCCTGACGGCGATCCCTGGTGCATCGTAAACCGGGAGACCCGGGGCAACGGGGTTTGCTAAGGCACTTCTTCGGCAAACGGTTCTAAACAGGTTCGGGAAGATCGAACAATAGGGAAGATTGAAATATTGATCTAGATCGACCCCTTTCTTCAAACCTCTTCGTTGGCCAATTTTTCCGACGATTGGAATTCATTATATTTTGAAAGAAAAAGTACGAAGCTAGTCGAAGCGTTTCTTACGAAGTCCGTTGTTTGATAAGGCCTTTTTATCTTTTCTGTAATAAAAGTCGACGGATTCGACGACCAAAAGCGATTCAGCAGAAGTAGCTTGAGGATTGTGAAAGTTCTGATACGAATTGGAAAAGTTTCACATTGGTTTCTGGTGTCGGCAGATTATCGTGGCTGAGGCAGCAGCAGCTCAAGCTGGCTGCGAGAAGAGACGAAAGGAATCCTGGGAAACTCTGGCGACAGGAGACCGGGAATCGTGTGATCGGCGAGCTTAGGACCTTGCAAAGAGGACGACTGAGGCATGATGGCTATGCGAGTGACTCCGCGGTACTTGATGACGATGACGAAAGCTGGACGCCGCATTCGATGTCCGGACAGGTGAGACATTCAAAATCAATCATTAGAAACGCGTTAACCCCTTGCCCTGCGGGTTATTTTACGGTTTCAACGATTAGAACTCTTTTCGTAGATCGTAATTTCCTACAAAAGGAGAATAATTGTGTGGTGGTGTCGGCGCACAGATTCGATCATTGATATAAAACAAGCAATTTTGCAATTAATAAACTCCTAACGTTTCGATCCTGATGTGGATCATTTTCAAGAAAAGAAAAACCTGTGCGCCGACACCACCACACAATTATTATGTATCAATAATCTGTTCAGAATTTTCATCACGAGTCAGGCACGATATTTTAAGGCAACGGGTTAAAATAATGCTCGTCTCTGTACTTTATTACTCGGATCATTTTGAACACTCTACGAGAAAATGAATGAAATGAATGAAAATGAATGAACGTAGACGCAAACGAGGCAGCTTCCTTACACATCGGCTCCGGCGAGTCCTCTGCTTCCGCAGCGATCGAGCAGCCGGAAGTACAACGGAACCGCCGGAACCGGTACCCTCGGAAGACCGCGTGCGGAAAGCGTGAGCGAGCGTCCCTTCATGACAGTGAAGCGAGCTTACGAGTACCGCAAGTACGGCGACAGCCAGGTAAGTGCCTCGAGCAAGCCACATACTCGATATTCCTCGCTGTTAGTTCCGTCGGGATCGATCATACTTCCGTCAGTTTCGATAAAAGCCGGAAGACCGGAGCTACGTTGTTCAAAGTAACGAAATCGCAGAGAGAGAGAGGGAGCCGATACGATCAATATTTATTGACTCGTTAAAATCGGAGAGAACGGAACGTTACGATTGCTGGTGCACCCGGAGCACCGAACTACTTAAAATAATTGTCGATAATAAGGATAATAAATTCGAAACGGCGGAACGATCGATTCCGGCATGCGCCGATGAGACGGCAGCAGCACGAACGCTACAATTTAGCCGCTCAGTAGACAGCGACTGTAAAAGCAACTACTTCTGCGCCGTCGTAGTTTATGGTTATGCCCCCACAGTTAGATCCTAAACAGCAAGAAATCGACCCCTTAGAGCCGCAAAAACGATAGTTATTGCCCGGAGTATATAGCTTAAACCCTTTTCTACTGCCTTCCTTTTCGACCGGCTGCGCCGGAGTCCCGAACAGGTGTTGCGGAAGAGGGAAACGCTTCTGAATCATTTTTCACGATTTTTCAAAATTAAGTGGACTCTCATTTCGTTCTCCAACGAGAATCGTTCCCTCTCCGCAAACCTACCTGTTGCAAGTCTCTTTCGAGACGAAGCAAAAATGATCGAGTAACCAGCTTGAGGGACTGTAGCCGTTTTGTACATAGCTGTAAAATAATGCGATTAATTGCACTAACTGACGTGCGATTGGTTCGTCGTCGAACAGACCACGCAGACCACACGCTGGCAGCACGGGAAGTATAACGGTAGCTCTCCCTCTAGCATGAAGCGCTTCGCTTGCTTTTCAGAGCCCTCCGACATCCCCCCGCTCAGGCTTAGCTGCACAACCTTTAGGATTAACAATGCAGCAGCAACAGGCCACGTTTATTAACACGGAGAAGCTGCAGCCGCCGCGTCCGGAATCGCGGAGCGACAGTTTCGCTCGCGCGGACGCTTTGCTGCGCGAGCATCGCCAGCAACAACAGTCAACTCCCATCAACAATGTTATTGGCAATCACGTGGACCAAAAGCAAACTTTGGCGCAGGATCTCGGCGAGCGAAACACTCGGCCCGAATCGAGGAACCGATTGGTAGCTTACCAAAGCTTCAGAACAACCAGCAACGACAGGACGACGGACCACGTGGACGCCGGTTTGTTGGCTGTCGTTGATCAACAATCAACTCAGACGACAGATCCTCTCGTGAGCCTCATTCAATCGCTGGCCGATATCTCGCCTATTCGATCACCGCCATCCATCACTAACAAGAACGGAAACGATCATCAGGCCAACAATCCTGCGAGCAGCAATGTTGCTAACAACACCGGCACTAATTGCTCCCCTAACCAGTCGCCCAAAGCATGGCAGAATTGCGTCCAGGTTTGTCCCGGCTACCATCTCCTCTCGCGAAATCCTCACTTGTGGTTTCACTTGCATCGTGCCGCCATAGTAGTCGGTGCGGAAGAGGTCAGGGAGTTAGGGGATGCGGTCGCGCCCTTCCATAAGTGTTAAGGGTGACACTGACTATCATGGCACGCCGCTGGTCCTGGCGGATTAGATCGCTTTCATGGAAATTGTCAGAGTGAACTTTAGTAGTCTAACTCGTCGAATAATTTCTTAACCCTTTCCACATGAAGGACGCAGGGTGTACGCCCTGAACCAACATGACGAATTTTCGTCCTTTTATGATTCTACGGTACATATTCTGAATGAAAACGGTATTATTATTATATAGAGTGTCTCAACCAAAGCAGGCCACCTAAATATCTCCTTTATTTTTAATGACATATCTTGCAATTAAATAATAATATTATCCTGCAATTTTATTACATTTTTTGGACTCAAGGTCACCTGAAGGTGATGGCTTAAGCGTATTCAAATGTATTTCTTCTTACGATACCTCCCTGACCCCTTTGCACCTCTGCCGATTTAGTTTCGCACAGTTTGATTAGAAATTGCAATTCGCTTGCCCCCGCTTCGCCTGACTGCACGCAGTGGTTAGAAGCGTGCATCTTTGTGCAATACGAAGCAACAACGGGAGATAAAAGTTTGTAAATGAACGATTAATAAAAATCCACAGTCCCACAATGACTCGACGTCTTCGTGGACTGAGAGGAGCATCAGTCCCGGAAGCGTGGTGGTCGGTAACGCATCGAGGCCGCAAACACCCGCATTTCCGGTGCATCCTCGGACCCCGTACGTCAACAACTCGTCGCCGACGGTCACATTCGCCTCTGACCGTTCCTACGCAACGTCGAACACCAGCTACAACCTGAACAACAACAACAATGTCAACAACGTCGAGATGGGCACCAACAATAACAACAATGTCGGGAATTACTCGAGCGAACGAACGATCTACATCGAGGAACGAAGAGACGTTTCCAAGGAATCGGGGCTTCCTCCCAAGAGTCCGACAACACAGAGGTAAGCTCAACCTTGTTGCAACCTAATTGCACAGCAAATGTTTGCCAACTGTTAATCCAAAGACACCCCCGAATTTGGCGTCAATAACGTTTGAGACCCACTTAGTTTCACAGTGTAATTTACACGATTTGACAGTGATATAGTGAACTTGATTATCTAGGGGCCTTGGCTAGGCTGAGAATTAATGGATGATCTAAGTTTATCACCAGACTGCGGGTCTTTACGCATTTCCAGCACGATATATGTATATCTATATATATAATATATTATATTATATTTATATATATATATTTGAAAAATTGAAGATGTCAATATATGATTTCTCCTTTATGAAAATCTGTTTTTTTGCAATTGATGCAGACAATGTTTATTTTGCATAAAGATCTGCAATCTATTTATCAGTAATTATACCATACAATTTATATGACAGCAAGACAAACATCGGAGTGAAGATTCAATGAAGATAATTCTCAGTCTAATCATTGGTTCCCAAGCAATTTGCCAAACCGAGGAGCATTTTCAAGCACAAGGCTAAGCTGAAATTTAGCAACGAGACAAAGATGATTGAAAGGACGTCGACGACGTCGCGAACGTACATTGAAATGTTATTATCTCGGTCGTTCCGCTGTCGCGAACTTTATTAGAGTATCTATATTTTACCGAGTGCTGGCAGAGATGCAACGATTATGACGCAGATTGATATTCGTGATTCTAGACGCTTGAGTTTCCCGGCAAGCGGGCCACTTAAACAAACGCATAACAAACGATGGCCGCTCACTAACCAATCGGCGTCGTTCGACTATAGGTAATATATCACTGAGACACCGCTGGAACTTGCGACTGTCCGTTTCTGTCAGAAACGCGGCGTCGATCCGGTGTCGATGCGTCGTGAATGTTTAATGTCGTGACCACTAACCGTGTGTGTATTGGTACACTCGAATCGCAACTGCATCGCACGGCGCAACCAATTACGTTGCATTACACCGAATTCCATATTTCCCATCACGAACGTCGCATGCAAATTTCCCCGTTGATCCGCATCCAATATTTCCCATTAGTATCACCGTTCCTCCATTTTTATACGATTTATTACGTCGTTGCTGATTCATCCGTTTATTGCGGAAATGAGCACGCGGCCTGAAAAACAGCGAAAACGTCACGAGAATTCAACGCGTTAAGTGCAACGCGAATCAATAATTTTTCAGCAATTTCAGAAATTCATTTCCATCGTGATACATTCGAATTTTATGGGAACTTTTAGGCTGATGGATTTGAACATTCGTTTCAACTGATTGAATTGTAAAGATTGCACTGAGAAATGCGAGAATTGCATTGGGAAACCGGTCGATGCAGTTGCGCCAGTTTGCAGCATTAAGATACGGTCGAAGAGTGGAGACCACGTCACATTCGTCGTGTGTGTATTGCACCTGTCGAACTAACAAAAGCTCGAGCTTTTTGCATCGTGTACCATATTCGAAAGCATATACGTATACTGTCATGCATCATCCGCGCGACGATTCTTAGGGAGCACATGACTGAAATCTAAAAAGAGGCATTTATCCCATAACGACGGAACTCGGAACTACTAATTAACATTCGGCGACACGTATGTTCATCGAACTGTGTATATATGTATGAAACGATCACTGTAATTTCGCGAAGAAGTTTGAACTCACTCACGATCTTTTCTCATTCACACTCTGTCTTTTTCTTTCTCGCTCTCTATCTCTGTTTCTTTCCTCTTCGATATTCCCTAGATCTTTCTCTAGTTTCTTGTTTGTACCACGTTTCCGATGTTTCCTCACGGCGTACACTTTGCACGAGTCACTTTGACGTGAAACATACACGAATACACAGAGACGGAGAGAGAGGCGAAACACTTACACAGAGAGAACTATCTGCACGGAGAAACGATTCTCGCTACGAAAGTCACTTTATAACGATACATGTGTGATCGTTTCCTTGTAGCAAGGACCGATCTGTTTCTCCGATAAACGAGTCGACGATGTCGCAGTCGCAAACCATCTCACGCAGCCCTGGTACACCGACACACATCGAGTTCGCCCAAAGTCCGAAGGTAAGTCGACTTCGATAACCGGTCCGGACGAAAATGTTACGGTGTTCTCTTAAAAGAGATTTAATTATTCGTCATTTGGAGCGGGCAACACGATTATGCAAATACAAGCGAGTTGATTTTATTTTATATTTTGTTGGGTTTCAGAGCGCCGCTTCGTACACATCCATAAACAGCGGCGGACAATCCTCTCCGCAGGTTCAGTATTACGGCTCGAGACGGTCGAGCGTCCACTCGAACACCGAGCCACAGGAAGTAGCCGACGCCAATGTCAAGTTCGTAAGGGACACCAGCAGGATCTGGTACAAGCCTAACATATCGCGGGAGCAAGGTGGGTTCGATGATCTTCGAATTTCGGTCGGTAATGTGTTAACATAATCTCAACTAAGTTAGAAGTAAGTTAGAAAGAAGGAATAGCAGCGTGAATTTTTAGAATTGTAACTATGAGAGGATGAATAAGAATGTAATGTTCGCAGCAATCTCAATGCTGAAGGACGCAGCACCAGGGACCTTCGTGGTCCGAGACAGTAATTCCTTCCCAGGGGCCTTTGGTCTCGCTCTGAAAGTAGCAACTCCGCCTCCAGGAGCACCCAGCAGTCCAAGAGACCCATCCAGCGAGCTGGTTAGGCACTTTTTAATCGAACCAACCTCGAGAGGCGTCCGACTGAAAGGATGCGCGAATGAGCCAGTATTCAGCTCTCTGTCGGCATTAGTTTATCAGCATAGTTTAATGGCAATGGCTCTGCCTTGCCAGCTGCTACTCCCAGAACCTGAAGCAGCAGCCAGAGCTCTCGATTCTCCAGGTGCTAACAGCGCGCAGCAGTGGCTCATACAGGGTGCAGGTGAGATCATTATAAATATTGATAATAAAGCATGAGATGAATTTTCACTGATATTGTACGATTGTTTTCAGCCTGCAATGTTCTTTACCTCTTCACCATGGACACAGAGTCGCTGACCGGGCCCCAGGCTATCAAGAAAGCAGTCACAACCATGTTCGAACAGAAACCACTGCCCACTGCGACCATCGTTCACTTCAAAGTATCCTCCCAAGGGATAACCCTCACTGATAACGCTAGGAAGCTTTTCTTCCGCAGACATTATCCCACTAATAACATCAGCTATTGTGGATTGGACACCGAAGAACGCACCTGGGAGTTCTCCAGCGAGGACACGGGGCGACCCGTTACCGCCCAGTGAGTTCCCCATGTTCTTCTCAATGCGAATTCGATTACACTCTCCAACATTCAAAAAACGTTTCCACGCTGATCCCGAATCTACCCTTGCGTTCCTAGCTCCCGCAATCTGTTTGGAGAACATTAGTCGGTCAGTTACGATCTAACGCGTTCCAATTCCTTTCTAGCCGATGCTTCGGGTTCGTGGCAAGGAAACCCGCCCACAAGTCGGACAATCAGTGCCACGTGTTCGCCGAATTGGAGCCGGAGCAACCAGCAATGGCGATCGTTAATTTCGTGAACAAGGTGATGATGGGCAGCTCTATGTCGAAGGCGAACATCGTCTAGACCTTCTACCGTCAGTCGTCTTTCTTTCTCGACTAATCGTCATCTCATCGTCGGACGACAGTCAAGATGAAGAGAATCGACTCGAGCAGAGAAAAAGGAAGCGAATCGACCCGAACCTCCGACAGGATACGAAGAACCGGCTCCCGTGGGAAGCCCCCATGCATTTCGTGAAACGTAGAATCGAGTCAGTAGAGCATGAACGTGTTCTCCGATACACACAGTAGCGATTATCGGTAGGGATCGATCGACACGAAGGAAAACTCGATTCCATCCTTCTTGTCACACGCTTCAAGAGGAAAACGTTGTTAAATGGAGATCGTTAACTGTTGGTAATTACCGTAGAGGATAGTAGAGTAATATAAAGTATACGCGGGGAGGTGCGTGACGGTGGTGTGCTTGCCGCTCTATTCATTGTTATGGGATTCCGGTGAATTCTAATGGGGAGTTTACTTTTTAGTACTGTCCTAAAATCCCGTAATGTCGTCCTCTACGATTCTCCAATCTGTATTCGACGATTCCAACGCAACCTATACACGGTGGTACGAATGGGAGGAGATCCCACAAGCTGCCTATACTTAATTAAGAAAAATCCATTACATTCACGCGCTCACGCATGGTTCACAATGGCCTGAACCCTGTTCTTCAACAGTTTACATACTTTTCTAATAGCCTTCGATCGCATATCTCGCGTTCACGTTTGCTAGGTTTGTATTTCATTTTTGTTAGTTAGGCTAGACGGCTCTCGGACTATGATCGAACTGGATCGACTGCCATTCGACTCCTTCGTGGACTGATCCTCGATCGATCTGGGTCATTTCACACCCAGCGTTCAAAAATGTTTGAGTAATTGTGAAAATTCGTGGCAAGGATTTAGCGATGAATTTAAGAATGGAGAATGCAGGTTTCAACCCTTATACAGTTAACCCTGATGTTCATATAGAGATTGCATTCATATTGTAATTCTAACGCTGTGTTAAAGTTCAATTCAGAGTAATAGAAAACTCGGTAATTATGTAGAAAAGGTCTGCCTACTCCGATTTTGATGAAATTTTAATATATTACGCAGCAACACATTCTGAACAACTTTTTCCTTTTCCAATATTGGGGGGTCGCTTTTAGTTTCCGAGATATTCGCAAAAAACTGTTGATAATACTGTATTGAATTTTCCGTATTCCTGCACGGCGCGTCGTTTGTTTACTTTTGTTTTGTAAACACGTTGCGGGGACGAGAGAGAAAACATTGTCTCACTCTATATAGGGTGATACATATATAGGGTAAGCTTTCAATTTGGAAAGACTACTCTTAGATGACCGAAAATTCAATACAGTATTAGCAATAGTTTTTTGCGAATATCTCGAAAACTAGAAGCGACCCCCCTATATTGGAAAAGGAAAAAGTTGTTCAGAATGTCGAAATCTATAACATATTAAAATTTCATGAAAATCAGAGTACATATTAAAGTACATATTTAGTATATATTAAAGTATGTAAAGAAAAGGTAACATAAAATTGTTTTACAAATTCTTGTATGATAAAGAGGTGCTACTGATATTGTTCGTTGTATAAACGGGTCGAAACTGACCCGAGATCGACCGTAGGTTGCAACGAGAGTATACTAAAGAGACAAAGAAAGAAAGGCAGCATCGTCACGCCTCTCTCCGAGCGCGAAAGCTATTATGCGAACGTACCGACATGCACACGCGAACGTACCGATAGTTGGTAGGCCTAGTTGAGTATTTCGACCGTGTTCGCCGCGCGGAAATCAAAACGAGTACGTCTCTCGAACGAACGAACATGCGAATCGAATGAAAATGAAAGAAAGAAGATAACGACGTACGTACTCGCGGCATTCACGTACGCAGCACAGTATGCGAACGATAGTTGAATCCAATATGTATGTTCAATATTACCGCGTTATACCTTGGGACTCTCGAGTAATGTTTATCGGAAAAAATGTTACGTCGTTGCGGAGCCAACCTCCGGTTAATGTATGGTATCGTGACACGTTATTACTAGACTGCGGAACCAAACAATTTTATGCACGATGCAATCTCTGCACTCCTCGAAAACTGTTACCAGAAATCAGTGCCACATTCTTCAGCAAACTCGTCAAATTTATTTTCCAGGAGTTGCACTCGTGCCATCTAGATTTTCTAGTAACCATGTGTTCTAGTGAAAAGCAGAAATGTGTTGGACAACTGGACGCGACAGAGTTAAAATATTGATTGTGCATAAAATCCGCAGTCCAGTGGCTATATAAATACCTGTAAATAAAAGCGAGCTGGTAAAGGATGTTTACGAAGGGAACGTGTAACGTTCCCTGGATTGGCAGCGGAGTTAGGGCAGCGTTTAGGGATGAGGAGGACGAGGACGATAAAATGAATTCGCTTCGATAGGTGTCAACGTGACGGAACAAAAACATAAACGATACTCGAAGAGGAGTAGCGAGACATCAGATAAAACGAAACATCACACTACACTCGTATACATACACACAGACAGACAAAGAGAGAGAGAGACACGTATATATATATAATATATATACACACACACAGACACACGTCATTTCGTTTGATAACCCCTCCCACCCACGTAGGTTCTTGCCATTTAATAAAAATCGTCCTGGCGAGCGACGTCCTTCGCAAGCAAAATGGAGAAACCGACGAAGGAGGATCTCTCTGCCGGGGACGACGGTAATCGGTAGACAGCGGATTTTATGAATTTATGGGAATAATTAGGTGTAATTTAAAACAGTAAAAACACATTAGAAGAATTGAAAAATACAGTTATATTATTCTCAATCGATTAAATATGTTAAGAAAGAAAACAAGTTTCTGTTTCGCTCCAGATTGTTGGATTTCGCGTAGAAAATTTTGATTTCGCATGAAGATCCGCTGTCTAATAATCAGTCAATTATTACGAAAGATTGTTACATGTAATTATGACAATACCGCGGCGAGACGAGAACCCCGGAGAAAACGGATATCGCGGATGTTCTACGACGTCGCAGCTGTTTAATTCTTTCGCGTTCTATTGGGTCTCGGAGAAGATCGGTTCGCAATTTCCGTTTGGCTATCTCTTCCTCTGATTATTCTTTTCAATGGAGACAGGACGACAAAGGAAGAGTTCCGTCAATGGAAAACACTGTGCTAGTCAAAATTCGATGTGTATACTTGGGGGCGATGACGAATTCGATGAGTTTAGAGGATGACGGTTTGCCGAGCCGATCTCTCTTTGTTAGCCCTAAATCCCCTGTCTCATTTCATCGTATGTATATCATTTCGTACACGTGGAAAAACCTGACTAACCGAGTAACCATTAATTTAACACCAGTCATTATAATAATTCTTAATTATTATTACTTATTTACGCTCTATTATTACGTACGTTCACGCAATAATTGTATCGTTGCACGCCGGAACGGTGTGTCTCTTATAGTTGTAACCGTAATAAACCATATTCGCAGCGTACACGATCCCTGTGTCTTTTAATCCTGAACCATTCATACGTTTCAGTGCAAATCCCGCACCCTTGCTATCCTGGAAACGATTCTACCCACTTAAAAATTGATTTTGCATAAATATTATCAGGCGCAGACATTTGCACGCTCCGTGCTATTATGGGATAGTTGCGTTGTCATGCAACACGCTGGAACATTCTCAGCGACGAAACCGAGAGTGACTAGAAAATTGCATGATTCTTTGGGCAGCCGGTAGCCATCTCGATTTTCTGTTCCACGTGAGTGAAGAAGAGTGGAACTTGGCCATCGTGTTACGCGGTAAGTGGCAGCATTACCTCGATTACCGTTAACGGAATAAGAATGAAAGGAGCCTAACCGAGACGCCGAGGTGAAAAGTGGCAAAAACTTTTCCGCGTGCCTTTGCGTGACGCCGTGGAGATCTACTCGCGAAGCTTACATCGGTGATCCATTCATCGATCCAGTTCCCGAGAAAACAAGAGTTGCGACGAGATAAACTAATAAATACAAAAATACATTCTGATATGTATAGTAACATGACCTTGAAATGACTTTGATATTCGGTTCCTCTGAATGTATTTTTCCATCAGTTACACGATGCAAATAAAAAAAATGTAGTTATGTTTCAAAACACACCAACGATCTCGACAACTACGAAAAAAATAACCCTCTGGAAAGAAATATTCGTGCCAGATATTGGTCCATTGACACCATGCACAGAAACAAATATTGTTTGTATCAGAAATAACTTGAAGAGATATTTAGGTGTTCTTATTTAATCGGACCTCCCTGTAGAATAGATTGAATTCAAAATGGTTGAAAAATTTTAAAAATTGAAGAGGTCTCAATATATGATTTGTCCATTAATAACATTCGGTATTATTGAACAGCTTAGAAGATCGCTGTAAAAATGAGAAAAGCTCAGTCTGCATGAAATAGACATTAATTTAATACAACATAGAATAATCTAGAAGGCTGAAAGTTCTGGAAAAATCGTACCTAAAAATCTGCAATTGTCAGCTGCGGCTTCTGGAAGTGATCGGGCAGTTTCGCTGGGGAAAGTAGGATAGTGTTCTATCGGTCCCCTGTCCTTCGACTGGGTTAGGCTACCGGTTAGGCCTAGAGATCGAGAAGGAACCCGAGTACTGAATACCATACAGAAATCCCGTAAGCCGGGCCCGCGAGGCTGACCAGCGAAACTGTCGTTTTTCGCATACGCTTACGAGCGACGAGTCTCGAGACTGGTTCCGGCTTCGGACCAAGAGAACAGTCAACAAGGTGACTTCGAGGAGATCGCATATATCCTGGCCTGATCCAGGCCGATCATGGCTGTCGGCGTCCAGTCGATCCTGTGCCTCGTGTTCGGTTTGTCGATCGTACTTTCGTCGAATTCGATCGATGCTCTACCGCAACGCGGCGATTTTGAATTTACCGTGCGAGAATCCAATTCCTCGGTCCTGGATCAACAGGAATGGTCCTTGAAGGATGACAAAGCAACCTCTGATAGGTCAGGATCGTATCAAATTACTCTGTCTTTGATCAAACCTAAGGGTTCGCGAAGAATCAACCGTTGCATCACTCGTAATTACAGATACGAGGAGCAGAAAGTTCTGTCTAACGAAATGAACAGTTTCGAAGACAGATCTGGATCATCATTCCCGAAGAATGCGGCCAGAGGATTTTCTTTCGTCGACATGATCGAGTCAATGTTCTCCGTAGTGACTAACGGCATTGGTTCCATCGTATCCAGCATCATCGGCTCAGAGAAAATTCCTAAAGCACGATTTACGAAGGTTAATTACAAAAACTATCAGCTGATCAGACTGTCCCCCAGCTCGGAGAGTCAGGTGAAGCAATTGAGAGAACTCAGGGATGCAGAACCGGAAGACCTCAGATTCTGGACGCAGCCATCTTACAACAAGTACATAAAACTGTAGAATTGAGTTTATTGTTCTGTGAACAATGTGCTTCTAAGAAATTGTTAATGTTTCCAGGTCAACCGATGTAGTCGTTGCTCCAGATCTTGTTTCTGATCTGAAGACGTTTCTGAGAGGCAGAGGCATCGATTTCCAGGTGTTGATACCCGATCTTCAGGTACGATGGTATTTTAACACTTTACCTACCGAAAGTCTATTAATGGGATTTTCAATAATTGTGATGTACCAAAAGAAAGCATGGAAATTGTTCTTTTACATTACAATCTTAAATGAAAGTATTAGATGACGTTATTGAGGGGAGTTTCGATTTGTCAAAATTGTACAATAATCACCGGTCGGTAATGTGTTAATAGTGAGAATTTGAGCGAGATCGGAGGGTGGGTTGTGATATATTTTTTGGAATTATGATTTGGTGATAGAAAACTATAGCTCGTCAGAATCCTAAGATGTCGAAGGAGCAGCGCGACGACCTCGTGACCACTCAGGGTCACAGCATGACCTGGAAGAGGTACCATCGATACTCAGGTAATTAATTAAATCTCGTTACGTTCTGTTGACCCAATTTTACCATGACCCAAAACTTGATTCAATGATAAATATTTCCTTGTGTCGATCATAGATAGTTACTAACAAACTTTTAATGATGTCAGCGCACTGGTTCGATCAATTGTTAATTAAACACTATTTGCAAAATATAACAAAATTCTTTTTCAACGTTTCGAATTATATAGAAAAATGATTCAATGATATTCTACTTTGCAGATATCACGAGGTACCTGGAATACCTATCGCTCAGATACCCAAAAATGGTGGACCTAATAACAATAGGCAACAGTTACGAAGGGCAGCCGATCAAAATGGTGAAAATCTCAACGGGTCCGAATAAAGATGGCAACCCGAAACCTGCTGTCTGGATAGACGCCGGTAAGTCAACAAATTCCCATGAACGACCGAAAAATACGACTATTGCGGCATTGTTCAGGCAGCAGGCTCCACCTTTTGACATGAAATCCTGATCTTTATTATTTCCACTGTCGTCTCGTTGATTTAGGTAGTATCTACTCCGCATAATAAAATGAAGAAGCGTCTTCTCAACGAGCAACACACGTTTGTCGGTATAGAAACTGGTTTCCTATGGGAAAAGATTTGCAACTCATTCTAGGATTCGCTGGATGTGCGCAGATAGCTTTAGCTTGTTCTAGCACTTGACCGTGATAAACAAGTTGTTACAAAGATGTTATCGATATCAGAGTATCGTGATTATTGTGTTCTGCTTCGATTGCTCGTTTATCAAACGTGTTTTCTGTTTGACGTCGCAAAATTGAAGGAACTGAAGCATTTTTAAGATGGTCTAATAATTCTCTACTGCATTTGTAATTTGATATCGTCTTCATTTTGGAATGCATGGAAGAGATTCGTAAAGACTTTCGTAAAATTTACACGGGCAGTAAACGTACAGTAGGATTTATACGCGTTGTCTTCGATCGCTTAGAAGAACTTTGCTACCATGCAAGTCCAATAAAAGTTGCATCAGAATTTATATCTGCGTATATCAACCGGGGACAGATTAATTGCGCGTGTACCTGACGACAACGATCAAAAACATATTTAGGAACCGGTAAACTACAGATCTACAGCGACTTCCATTAATATTCAGATCACATCCCAGATCTGTTTCTGAGATTCAGATCGTCGTAAATTGAAAACTGTAACAGCGACGCTCGGTCCAGCCGAGACGAGAAGGACCGTTTGGATGTCATACCGTTAGCTTGTTTTTTCCTCGAATTGTCATCACATTCGGCAGGTATGCACGCAAGGGAATGGATCGGCACAGCTGTGGCGACCTACATCGCGGGCCAGTTAGTCGAGAAGAACGGCAACTACACGAAATTGCTGGACAATTCGGACTGGATGATTTTACCTGTCGCGAATCCAGATGGATACGAGTTTAGTCATACCGGGGACAGGCTATGGAGGAAGACCAGGAGTAATCATGGGAATGATAAGGACGATAGCCGGTACGATGTCCTTTTCCTCTGGTTCCCTGAAAAGAATTCAGAATTCTTTGAATTATCCTTCGTGTCTCTTTTGTACTGATACTTCCCTCACAGCCTCCTGCAGTTGGTGAACCATTACGCAAAGTGGTTTTGGGGGAAATGCGAGGGCGTAGATCCAAACAGGAACTTCGGATACCATTGGGGCGAGATGCACGAGGGTGGAGCTAGTTCTGACCCTTGTCACGAAACTTATGCTGGTCCTCGGCCCTTCTCCGAACCGGAAACGAGGGCTATGGCTGACTATATCCTGGATAACAAAGAAAACATCAGGTAAATGTTCTAGAATTCACTAAAAGGCTTCGTACGGACCTAAATGATTTGGTGAACCGTTTGCCGAAGACTATTTTGATTGAAGACTAAATGACTTGACTGTTTGGAGATGTTATGACACTTCGATGAACATTGCCCCTGTACAAAGCCTACCGAAGTTCTGTTTACTCAGAAACCGAAAGATTCGCTGGAATAAAGACTTGCGACGTTCACAAGTCGAATGATGCTTTCAGAATGTACTTGACTCTGCATTCGTACTCGCAAATGTGGCTGGTTCCGTGGGGATACACGTACTCGAAGCCATCAGATTATTCGGAGTTGGCGAACGCTGCTAAGAAAGCGATAAGCGCAATTTCCAAGGTTCACGGGACTAATTATCAGCTCGGCCCCTCGGCGGACCTACTTTATCCCACTTCAGGTATGATAATTTCAATGCTACTGACCGATGAGAAATGGAAATTAAAGGATCTTCTCAGATTCTTATCCGTTTTGTTTGATAATGTTCGATATGGAATTGGACACTATCGATGCTCGCCGGTTAATTAAACTGATAATTGTCTACGCGGCGAAACGTCTCGGACGCGTATTAAAATGATTGAACTTTTCAGAGATTAGATAAAACAGATTTTTACGTGCATGCAAATGTTGGAGACATCTGATTGAACTAACCAAAATGTTGCCTGAAACGTTCGTCGTGTTTTAATATTATTTTTTGATTAATCATTGACCAAACTGCGAATGTATCATGATGAAAAGCTACATTTTTGTTAATCTGAATCGATGCTTGCAGTCAATTGTTTTCAGATCAAGTTGGCAGGTCAATCACGATTGATCCGTTTTACAATACCAATAAAATCACGCATTCTGTTTCGTCATTAACTGGAAAATCCGCGCGGAGATACAAAAGATAAGGGCGAAGATAGCAAATAAAACTTCGCTCCAAAAAATAATGGAACGATGTTAAAGAGGAAGATAATGTGATCAGACCTCGGTCTAACTGGCACAAAATTGTATTGACACAATTTTAAAATTGGATAATTAATTACAGGAGCTTCGGACGACTGGGCGAAGGGTGTAGCCGGAATAAAATATGCTTACACAGTGGAACTTCGAGATCGTGGTACTTACGGATTTCTACTTCCAGCATCGCAGATCATGCCCACAGCACGCGAAATTTGGGCGGGTATACGAACGATCGTCCGCCAGGTCACTTCAAACACGTGAAATATCGCCAAAATAATTCTACGCGTCTGACGAGCGTGTGCAAAACAGTGCGTACGCGTCGTCTTGTATATTTTGCACCGCATGAAAATAAAATTCATCGACAAGCATCTAATCGAACCGACCAAATACGACTACAATCGGTTCGACTCGATAAGATTCCGTTCGATTTGCTTCGGAGATTGCGGCACGTTTCGTTTAATTTTCCAATTCTTAAGCACGTTTAAAGGTCGACCATCTAATCTCGAGTCATCTCCAAAGAAGAACTTGATCACGTGAACGTGCGTTGCTACAAAGAATTTTCATAAAATCATACTGGTTATTGATCCTGTAAATATTGTAAAATATTAGTAGAATTGTCGATAGTCTGAGGAGAAAATAATTGTTTGTAGGCTATATGCGTACGAGATAAGCGATCAATGTATTTATTCAAGCACTGTTCGAAGGATTTGTAATGCTGTAAAAATTGATAAATAAAGCGAAAAAAAGTATAATGTCGTATCATGCTTCTTTTTCCCTCCTTAAAACTTAGTCAATCGAATTTATTTAACCGAGTGGAAGACTCTCGAGGAAGACCTCCATGCTGAAATCAGCGCGATGATATCGGCTGATCGCAGACAGTGTAAGTAATTGCAGAAATCGCGATATTGCCACGATAATCAGGGTACTTGTAGAACATAATTAATGAAACATAAACATTTCTTTATTAAAAATAGACTGGAGTGGCTCCATTATCAATTATAATACGAAATTATCAGTCGATATTAACATCTAATTTCGTATATAAGCCGTAATTTCTAGTTGGAGAGCAAGTTGTTCCAAACTGACCGTACAACAATGTTCATCAAGTGTTTGTTGGCTTCCGTCCTCGTCTTCCAGGGTAAGAAAGCGAAATCCTACTTTAAAATATTTTCTATAATAAATTTCCTCTGTTAGAAATATGCTAAAGTAGTGGTGTCTAGTAAAATTTGTTTAACCGTAAGATTGAATTTTCCGTAGCCTGCTGGGCTCTCCCAGCTGACCTGGACCCCCGTATCACCGATGGTGAGAACGCATCGCCCGGTGAATTCCCATACCAGGTTTCCATCGAATGGGGAATACCACCCCTGAAGGACTACTCCCATGCCTGCGGTGGTTCCATCCTCAGCAGGAAGTACATCCTGACCGCTGGACACTGTGTCCTCAAGGTTGGAAAACTCCGTGTTGTTGCTGGTAGATACTACCTGGGCAAGGCTGAAGACACCAACCAGATCATCAACGTTGCCAAGACCATCGTTCACAGCGGATACAAGGGGTGAGCTACTAATTACAGTATTTTATTCGACGTGTTAGAGTGCGCTCACACGGGTGCCGACTCCAGGGGACAGTACCAAAAATCATAAATCTCGAGCGCTATGAGCGCACCCTTAAAAAGTAAAGACTTAGTAGATTTAGACGAAATTATTAGTTACATTTAAATATAAATGTGTTAAATTCTTTGAGTTTACGAAAGTGATATTCTATCTACGATTTAAATCCTACAGTATTTCTACAGTGATTCAATTTTAAAACTGTATGCAACAAGGTTGAATCAAGATGAACCTTCTTGGCACCGCAGTGACCATCTAACACGTTTCCTTGGGATTTTACAGAGGCGTCGCCCAACACGACATCGCTCTGTTGAAACTGGAGAAGCCCTTGAGATTGAACAAGCTGGTAGCACCAGTTAAGCTGCCCGCTCAAGATCAGAAACAAACTGGAGAAGCCGTCCTTTCCGGATGGGGTTCCATCTCCAAGAAAATCCTTCCTAAGCTTCCCAATGTTCTCCAGAAGGCTATGGTACCGATCCTTGACAACACTGACTGCTTCAGTCAACTCACCGCTCAGCCCATTGTTGGTAAACAACCTGAACTCTTCGACACCCAAGTCTGCAGTGGAACTGCTGGCAAAGAAGTCTCTGCTTGCTCTGTAAGTTCTCTTTGCATAATTTAAATCATGCAATTGTTGCAACTTTTTCGGCTAGGACATCGGTTGATTTATTTATTTCATTTCCAGGGTGACTCTGGTGGCCCACTCGCCCAGAAGGGTGTCCAAGTTGGTATTGTCTCCTGGGGAATGGTACCATGTGGAGTCAGCCATATGCCCTCAGTCTACACCCGTGTTGCCTCCTACGTCGACTGGATTCACGAACACATGAAGTAAACTTTAACCGAATGCTACTCCACTGTCTCTTAAATCTAACCTGTAACTACAATGTTATAAGTTAAGACCGTTTCAATTGTCACATATCAAAAACAATAAATGATTTAATTATCTTAATGAAAAAGAAACCGAGTTCGATATTTTTATTCTCCTTACGTTCCCAAGCTAGTGGATCTTATATTTTAATCGAACTTCTTCGACAGGAAATTAAGTTTGATATTTTAATCCATTTCCTGGCGATAATACCATGCCGAATCTTTGATTCTGCAGAAGCGACTGATAAAACACTGAGACATTAATACTTCCGAGTTTCCAAACAATGTACAATAATAATGTCACATTAGAGATAACGTTTAGATATTCATCTGGATCCAATCAAACGATAAAACAGCTATTAAGAAACTGTTGAAAAATAAGAAACACTATCGTTCGTGTCGGAAAATATTGTATCATTTTTTATGAACGTTCAATTATTATAGCGGTTTTCATAGATCATTTGTTCTAATTTCATCTTTGCGTTTGTTTAATCGAAATGATGAGCTATCGCGCGTATACTTCTCTGGATTTCACAACTGAAAAATCGATAAGAGATACCCAGTAGAATGAAATTCTTTATCGTTATCGATCGTGGATCGCATTGGTTTAGACAATGAGACTGATAGGTCCGCGCAATCTATCACCGAGCAGCTTCTTATAAAAGCAGACCCGTACCAGAAATCTGCAACACATCTTCACGATGGCTCTGAAACTCGTTGTTTCCGTTCTCCTCTTGGCTACGGCCGCCTCTGGTAAGTAAAAATACTCACTAAACAATTTCTCGACATCTGTACTAGTTGATGGTAAACTATAATTCACTTGTTTATAGCTTACGAAACCACGAGACTCTATCGAGGTTTCGGTATGCTGGATATGCATCCCCGTATTGTCGGAGGTGCTGAGGCAGTCCCAGGTCAATTCCCATGGCAGGTGTCTTTGCAATGGGGTTTTATGTCTTACTCGCACTTCTGCGGTGGGTCCATGATAAACGACCAATGGGTCATCACTGCTGGACACTGCGTGGACGCGGTTCCTAATTACGGTCAATTCGTGGTGAAGGCTGGCAAACATAGTCTGAGAGCCAAGGAATCCGAAGAGCAGGTGGTCACCGTTGCGAAGTCCTTCGTACATGAGAGATACCCTGGGTGAGTATCAAAGATTCGTCGAAAGTCATATTAGAAACAAAATTAGACCAACTTTTTCCTTTACATGTTATCACCCTCGATTTTAGTTTTCGAGACATTCGCAAAAAACTATCACGAATACCGTATTTAATTTTCCGTATTCCTGCACGCTCCGTGGCAACGTAAGCCGTTAACTTATAATTTAACTAAAGATTTTTGCAAATATCTCAATAACTAAGCTCGAGCGGCGGTAACATGTATAAGAAAAATTTGTTCAGTATGATGACCTTGATAATATGTTTCAAAATCATCAAAATCTGAGAGGACGCCGAACTTCTGAATAAATACCAAATCGTATTAGAAAGATCCTAAAGATCCATCAGAATTTCAATTGTATTATATTGAAGAGGTGAATGGAAGTGATAGAAGTAAAACGAGGTGAACGAGGTTTGATCATGTATGACCGGATTTTAGAAACGTTGCTCCCAACGACATCGCCTTGCTGAAGCTGTCGAAGCCTCTGAAGCGGACCAAATCCGTCCAGCCCATCAGCCTGCCGGCTGCAGGAAGCATTCCAACCGGAAACGCTCTCTTGTCTGGTTGGGGATCAACCTCGAGAACGAACAGCCCCATAATGCCCGACAAACTCCAATTCGTCTCTCTGCCACTGATCGACCTCCAAACCTGCAAGAAAGCCGTCGAAGACCTGACTGGACCATCTCCTCTGGAGTCGGTTAACGTATGCAGTGGACCTCTCACTGGCGGATACTCGGCTTGCAGTGTAAGAAAACCTGAATTTTGGATTCAATCGCTACTAAACTTTTTCTTATGAGTAGACTGCGGACTTTATGCATTCATGACAAAAAGCGGTAGGTACAATTTAAAAGCAGTGGACACATTGAAAAGATTTAACGCGACCAGTGTTTCACTTTAATAATATAATTAAAAGAAGAAAGACATTTTTGTTTAACTCCTATACCTTGCAATCAATTCGAACATTTTTTTCGTTTGCATAAAGATCCGCAGTCTAGTTATGAGTGTTCACTAGTTCACTAGATTTAATCTGATATCTTTTATTTTAGGGTGACTCTGGTGGCCCATTGGTCTTGGAGAAGAACGGCAAGCCCGAGCTAATTGGAATCGTTTCATGGGGTATCGTCCCATGCGGCACAGTCGGCGCACCATCGGTCTACACCAGAACATCTGCCTACAATGCCTGGATCCAAAACATTATCGCGAAGAACTAAGTCTTCCGTACGAAACTGAAATTCAGAGTCGCATAAAATATGCTACATGTACCTATAGTGTTCACCCACCTTCATATACGTATTTCTATAGAGAGCATGCCGAAATGAACAGTTAAATGGAAAAAAGATACATTGTGAAAACCTAAACGATAAGCCACTTTAACAGGAAATAAATATTTAAAAACATTTCAGTCACGATACTCGGTGTTTGTAATTTCTCTGCACCCAGCCTATTAGTCATTATCTGCAGTTTGACTTTTAAAAGATCGAATCGAGAGGTATGAAATTGTATTTTAAAAAATTCTCTAATAGCGATGATCCACAGCTACGTCGATCCGAAATCGATCGCGAAAGGAATTAGTCTCAATTCTGACAGTCCCGGTTCAAGGTATGTCAGTCGGGGAGTGTCTGCGAGTGAAAACCCGGACCCTTACTGACGCAATCCATATGCAGTCATCAATGATTGGAACAAGATCCAGTTCCAGGTTGTAGAAAGAAAGATCTGTCCAGTTCCTCCTCAAGATGTTCTTCCGGAATCTCGGCCACCTTGACACTGTCCACTCTCGCTGTTCATTCGACGCTGATTGCTCGAGCTAGTCGAAGAGTCCGCGCGATGCGCCTGCAATCATTATTCATAGTCACTTTAATCATCATTCTCGCTGTGTTCTTCTGTTCCGCGATGGAGGGTAAAACTAAACTGACTTTCCTGAATTTCTTTCGAATCTAATCTCGCTTTCCACCGGTAGAAACGATGTCAAGATTAGCGATGCTGGCGCAACGTCCGACGAGGATCGTTGGGGGCAAGGATGCAGAAAAAGGACTGCATCCTTGGCAGATGTCGGTGCACTGGGGCGACAGGGCGATGAAGATTGCACCGAGACACGTCTGCGGTGGCAGCTTATTGACAGCGGGATGGGTCCTGACCGCAGGACATTGTGTCACTCTTGCTCCTTCCAAGGGAGAGTACCTGATCCTCGCTGGAAAATACAAACTCGGCGTCATGGAGGACACTGAGCAGAGCAGACTCGTTAAGGATACGTTTGTTCATCCGCAGTACGATGGGTGAGTGAGACTGGATGTTATGTATTTATCACAAAAAGGATTCATCGAATCGTATAGAGACATATTCGTTTCAATCTAAATTCGATATCAACTCTCCGCGACCGAATTTTAATCGAAATTCAACCGTGAATATCATTATATGGATAAACGCGACGATTGCAAGGGCCGAAACGTCAGAAGCGTAAGAGTTGAGAGCGAGTAGAGTTATGAATTTAGAGCTGCGGAGTATTAGTAAAGAGAGAATATTGGAAGTGACAGAATTGGATTATTTAACCCGATACGCCATACTCAAAACGTAGGAGTTCCTATAAAATAGTCCTACAGTAATTTCACTGAAGTTCATTCGATGAATCCCCCAGGACCGTAGCACCCTACGACATAGCCCTGATGAGCCTCGAGCAACCTTTCGATCTGAATCCTTTCGTCTCCACCGTGGCCTTGCCATACCCGGATTCGATACCGTCTGGAGATGTTATGTTGAGTGGATGGGGAAGTATCGGAAGGACAAGAAGACCAGAGAACCCGGAGAAGCTCCAGGCAGCGATATTGCCTATCATTGATTACAATTTGTGCAAACTCAGCTTGGATAAGAGCCTGAAGAAGAAGGACAGGAACCCGCTACATCCGACGAATATCTGCACTGGACCTTTGGATGGCAGCTTGTCGGCTTGCAAGGTAGGTTTTTAATTAGAAAGACAACCTGGAGGGTTAATCGAAGTTTCATCGTTTAATTTATCTTTCAGGGTGACTCGGGTGGTCCCCTGGTAAAAAGGAACGATTTTGGCGAAGCGGAAGTGGTTGGAATAGTTTCCTGGGGACTTTTCCCCTGTGGAGCAAAGAACGCACCCTCGGTCTACACAAGAGTGTCCGCCTTCATCACGTGGATTGCTGTGATCATGTTGAATTATTCTTAACCATCTTCGATCAACAATTAGAAATAAATTCCACGAACCACTGTACTATTAATAAACATATTTGATATTCAGATAGAATTAATAGTATTTAGCGATTAAATAGTATGGTAAGATTGCTGAATGTATCGGGACAAATATGTATATGCCATTAAATGATAATGTATCTGAAAAGGTGGGATCTCCTTTGCGTGTCTGGATGCAGCGTTCTGTTATCCAGAATACTTTTCGAACTATTGTTTCGGATTTTGTTCAAATTTAGAAAGACTGACTCTTCTTATCACTCTCCTTCCCTAACGTTCTTTCTATATCATGGCTAGCTTGCAAATATCGTTCTATCAGTACTTGACAGAAATATAGATAACACTATAAAATATCATCAGAAATATATCTTATCTCGAGGCTATGCAATCAGCCAAACCTTCCGTCACGTCATTTTTATTAAATAAATAATTCTCACATAAACGCCGCCTCTCATCCACTAGCAATGCGCAGGTACACGATACATATGCTAACAAAAATATTTATACAAGCTTCACGAACAGCAAGATTGACTTTCCAACCGTGCAGTTCATTAATTACAAGCTTTTGCAAGCTTCGGAGACGACCAGCACAGCAGCCAGAGCTTCCTTCGCCGTGGGGATGATGTACCGCGATGGTAAAACGAAACCATGCTTTCCAGTGTCCCTTAACTCGATCGTATAAGTATACTTCATCTTGAGGATGGCCTTAGCCCAGTCGTCGGAGCCACCGGAAGCTGCGTACAAAGTGGTCGCACTGTTTCCGACAGTGTAAGCGCTGTTTTCACCACCTGCCTTCTTCATTGCAATTGCTATATCTTTGCCAACCCTGTCCAAATCAGCGTAATCGGGCGGGACTCGTCTATCATAACCCCAGGGGTACAGGATGAACTGACCATAGCTGTGGAAGGTCAGGTAGGCCTGCACAGAAACCATAAATTCCATCATAAGTTTATGAAATTTTTTACAACAGCAGAGATGCTGTTCCAGTGAAAGCTACCTTGAAATTAGCAGCGCTGGCCTCGAAGAAGTTCTTGATCGCGTTGGTTTCGGGTTCAGAAAATGGTCCAGAGCCTGCGTAGATCTCTCGACAAGGGTCCTTGCTGGTCCCCTTGCCACCCCATCGATAGCCAAAGTTTCTATTAAGGTCGACCCCTGTGCAGGAACTGCCAATCGCTCGTCTCCTGTTTTTCCTCCATAGACGATCCCTCGTGAACGTGTATTCGTAGCTGAAGATCGAAAATAATGGTTAGAGGAATTTTTAAGAGATCATCGTTGAGTTATTACCCATCAGGATTGGCCACAGGAAGGATGTAGTAGTCAGCCTCAAGGCTGTCACTGTTCTCGACCAGGTAGTCGATGATGTAGGTCACTGCCGCTGGCGAGATCCATTCTCTCGCATGAATGCCACCATCGATCCATAACGCGGGGACATTCGGCTTCCCATTGCTGATTCTTAGAACCTACGGTACCATTCACCATTTCTTGTCAGTCAATGACTCTCGAAGGGGCTCTACGTAAATGATTCACTCAATCATCGAATAAAACATTAGATTCTCCCGAAAGTTTCTTTCGCAGTGCGTAAATTTGATATTGTTACATCACACAAGCATTAGGTAATCTCAAATGTCAGTTTCGAAGCTTAAATACGTGTGATATTATTAATCGATCTGCAAAATAAAAAGCTAGAGAATATCTTAAGACGTTCTTTAATGGCTTTATAATTGAAGGTAGCCACGCAACACTGATTTAGTGGAACATTTCGAGGAATGCATAAAAGATAAAGGAAATGACTCTCATCAATGACTCAACGAGTCACGAGATAAGAATGTCTAAAACGGTAGAAAGACAATTCAATCAAAAACAATGACTTTATTGAATGCCTGTTTGATCGATCGTTGTTGCTGAAATCAAATGCTTTATACGTAAAAGAATGATTACCTTGAGAGCTCTTCCTTCGACGGAGTTTCCAATACTGACAACGGAGCAAACAGCAGGGAAGGTTTCAGCCAGGTAATCGAGATAGGTGTGTATATCATCGAGTCTGTGGTAGCTGGTCCATTCCATTCGATGACCTGACAGGTATACCTTCAAGATTATTCAGAGATTGCACGTTCGACGCCCTTAAAACGTACGTGAGAACGTTCCGCTCCGTGGATTCAGAGACGAACAATTATTGATAAACTGCGGACCTTCGCGTAAATCATAATTCTTCGTCAGAAAGTTTCAACTTTCTTGACACTAAAACTGGCAAGTAGAGCGAGTTTCGAAGTTTTTACCATGATCGCCGAAGTCGTAAAACGGTTCGGCGCACAACTAGCAACTTAGCTACTTCTAGCACCGTGTCTCCTAGAAATTCGAGTCAGAATGACTTATCCAGATTTCAAAATCGTTAAGAAAAGTACAGCGAGTGGTTCTGAATCAACGAAGCGGATTATGCGCGCGGAAAGCTCACCCCTAAAGCGCCAGGGACCACCCCCACCGTATAGACTAGGTACAGGATAACGAAGAGGACGTGGACGTGGTGGGTATCTACCTCGCACCCTGACTCCCTGCCACCAAGCGTAACGAGCTAGAAAATTACTCATAAGCTCAGTGATTGGTGGTAGGTGATGTTACCTGCTAATCTATAAATAATCAATACCCCTGAGAAACTTTAATTAATCAGAGAAACAAATTCAAGATCGTCGGAAGACTGTCTGTTTCGAGTCATTTTGCAAAATTATGTTCGACAACACTCTCGCCTCTGCATAAAAGCCGATGGTCTTTTCAAGAGCAAAACTTATTTCCAGAAATTTTTTAGTGAAAATAGACTTCCTTGGTTTTCACAGTTAATGGTGTATCTTCAGTTCCTATTCTATATTGTAATTTTTATATTCTGTATTGTAATTATATTGAAATAAATCTTATATGAGATTTTCTACAAAAAAAGACTGCTTGCCTCTCTGTATACCTCAACCAACGTCTAGCAATAGAAGACAACCCGTTTTCTCCAGATCATCAATCAATCGCAAACCACAACGCATTCCCTGTGCTATCCTCATTCGCGATTCCGTTCGAATTGTCGGAGATGCAAGTTTCTCTAGGCGTTTTCCAACTGGGCCCGCTGCCAATCAGAAGATTTGCCCGGGAATAACCTAACGGGATTCGGATCGATCGTGAATCGCGTAAACCCGTCCGAGAGCGGCAAATCCATCCCACGTGCGCTGCAGATGCGAGCGAGAGCGTAACTGTTCATGTTAATCAGTATTATGGGACCGGAACTGTGTAAGCAGGTTGCCACAAGGTTGCCACGAGATTTCCTCTTTCTCAGTATAAACATGAAAGGAATTCTAAATTCAGGTTACATTCAAAGTGGATCACGAACCTTGTGGATCGTTAACTATTCGTCAGAGCATGAGAATGTGATTAGAGGGAGAGGAAGATTTCACGCGATTAATTTGCCCGAGTCGTCTAACGGAGCTGTTAAGCGGCGCTTATCAAAATCACTTTCGAATCGGTGCGGTGCCTCGACACGGCCATTTGTTCCCTCGGCTTTCTTCGGTACGTGACTGGACTACCCATTGGCTCGTCGCTGCCATTCGTGTCAGTGGAACGGGTAAAATGACAAGTGAAACATTTTTTCTTTCACTGGCGACCGTCGAACGGGTTTCGTTTTGCGGAAGCGTTGGCTTTTATAATCTACGGATTTGATTCCCTGTTATGTACTTCGGGCATTTTTATATTGGCTTTATCTATCATTATCGTATTACCAATATGAATAGATAAATCCTTTGATTTGTAATGGGCAGATCGTAAATATTGATTTTCATTGTTACGGCAACCACTCGTTCCCGTCAATTCGAACGAGCAGAGCTCCGAGATAACAGATAGAAACAGGGCGAAAGAGAATATGAAGCGGAGGCAGAATAGTAAGCAAAATTCCAATTTCGATGAAAAGAAAATTCGAAAAAGTGCTACGAACCGAAACGACCCTCCATCTCCTGCATTTCCTCTTCGGATGGGACCGGGTTCTCTTCGTCTATTTGCCTCTGCAGATCCTCGATCACGACGTTATACTCCAGGTCCATTTGTTTCAAATAACGAGCGACTCTGGGGATCTCTTCTGAACGAACCATCACGTCCAGTGCCGTCTCGTTGCCCAACCATACAGAAAATACTGCTCACGAAAACAGAAAAGTAGCATCGTTAACCATTCCCTCTCTTCATTTTGTTGAATCTGACGATTCCAAAAATAAAAATACTAACAACCGGCTTCCTGGAAGTCGCTAGCAACGCTGGAGACAGTCTGCCCTTGAGCAGCCCTCACCCTCCACAGTTGTGCTCCATCGTATGTCACCTTCGCGTCCCTCACCCTCACAGCCCTCTGAATGGTCTTCGAATTCTCAGCAACTGGCTCGTCAACGATTTCGATCCAATCCGGGATAACAAAATCCCGACGTTGTCGCTCAAGCACCGATGCTTCTGCGAGAGACGCGACGACGAGGAGCGACACGAACGTCGCCAGGTGGCCACGTGCACTGTACGATGTGCTCCTTTTCGCCATCCTCGAACGACTATCCACGGGTCGTCGCCGGTCCTGCTTTTATGATATTCGACCCGGTCGACGGTCGGGAGTAACGGGACTTAACGAGCCCGACTCGAACGTTTCCACCAGCGCGGGTCGCTTGGATCAGCTTCGGGGATCTTTGACCCCGGCTGTCGTCGCGAGGACCTGGTTGCTCCACAGCAACTTGTCGAGTCCTGGATCTCGTCACAATTTTTACAAATTTCCTTATTGACCTGGTGAGTCCGATTCTGCGAGGTCTGGCGCATTTTTGTTGAGGATTCTATTCGACTGGATTGATCTTTAATGAAACCAGGATGTTTAACAGGTCCTGGAAAATTTTAGTTTTCGTTTTGGAAAAGGATACTCGGGTAAAAGGATCATTTTGGTTCGGCTAGTTTTTCCGGCAGGTGATTCGAAGATTGTCAAGTGAGGTAACACAGTCAAAGTGCTTCGAAGCGGCAGCATTCCGCGCAAGCGTGTCCCCACGGCTGATGCGTCTAGTTCGAAGTCGACTAATGACGTTGAGAACATCAGGGAATTCGGACCGGTCGGATCTCGATCGTAAAGTCATGAAGACTCTGCTGATGATTGCCTGCATGATCGCAGCCGTTGCGACTTTAGAGGTACCGTTTTCTGCTTAATGTCGGCAGATATATTTTTGTGCTTCTGCGTGCCGTTATGCCGTTAAGGAAATCAGTGGTGAACATCCTCGCGGTTCTTATTTAAAGAAACCAGGATAAAGTGAAGAAGAACGGTGGACAATCTTCACGAAGATGATTACTAATATGCCTTGGAAGTGTTGTGTTTGGTACTCGAGAAATTAGAATAGAGAACAGTTTGTCCACGAGGCGCTGGAGTTTGTTGGGGACAGTTTATTATCGTTGTTGTCTAATGAAACTGGCGTGCGAACGATGCAATGCGACTAGAAATCTAGATTACGACGCAGACAGTATCGAAGCCCGATATAGATCAGATACGTTTTACTTGTGTAGAGCTAGCGATGTAAGGTTTCCTTCGTCTCTAGCTGCAGTTTAAGCTCAACGTGCACTCTGACGACCGCGTGTCACAGATTGCATCAGATCTAAAAAGCTTTGAAAGCTGAAATAATTGAATAGTTCGTTGTCTATGATTCAATCTTGGAAAGGTCTAAGTCAACATGATGTTCGTTTCAGGACGATGAACTAACAGTTACCGAGCAAGTGTACCTGGACATCATGATAGACGACCATCCAGCTGGAAGAATCGTGATTGGTTTGTTCGGAGACATCGTTCCGAAAACCGTGGAGAACTTCGTCACCTTGGCGACCACTGGAGTAGCCGGAAAAACGTACAAAGGCAGCCGGTTTCATCGAGTGATCAAGAAGTTTATGATCCAAGGTAATTAACCCGAAGGATCAACCAGAACTCGCTCTAATAGCTTCATTTTATAGGTGGGGATATCGAGAACAACGATGGGACCGGATCCATCAGCATCTACGGAAAATACTTCGACGACGAGAACTTCCTGGCGGAGCACAACGGCCCCATGTTCGTCAGCATGGCGAACGCTGGCAAGAATTCCAATGGATGCCAATTTTTCATCACTACCATTCCCACACCTTGGTTGAACGGCAAGCACACCGTCTTCGGCAAGGTAGGGAAATCATTGAAATCATTAGATCATTGAAATCGTTTAATTTCTCTCTGTAATTTCTTTCGTAGGTTGTCAGCGGCGTGGACGTAGTCTTCAAAATCGAGCAAGTGAAGACTGACGCCGACGATTATCCCGTAAAACCTGTTGTCATATTCGAATGTGGCACTATACCAACTCCATCGCGGTTTACAGTGGCTGACGATAACAGCTACAAGTAAATTAACATTCGATACTTGTCTCTGTAGAGTATTCTAGCTCTAGAAAACCACTGGTGCTTCAAAATTGGCATTTAAATCCTTCCCCTGATATACATATAACAAACTAGCCATCGTATCTATAGGTATGTAAACATTTAATTATATAATTCCAATTTTATATTCAGCGGTGTTAGGGATAGTCGTTGTTCATGTTGCCAGAAGTGAGTATTTTGCAGTAAGTAGAGACTTTACTTAGATCCTTGCAGATTGTAATTTTATAGAATCTCGTATTAGCTCTCGAGTCTCGTTAAAGAGTATATTACAATGAGTTTTACAATTTTACAGTGTATGGTCATGGATTAAAGCGACGTGCATCCCCCTAAGCTTCAGTTTCTCTATCCTCGGCTTCTTCCACTACATGATGAAGCAATTAGACGTATAATCGCAGCAATCGTTCAATTCGAGTCATGAAATATCGCCGGGGGAATCACCTCGACGTGTTTCAACGGTTGCAGCCACAGGCGTTTGCTTCCTCGATATAACAGAAGCGGCATCGATTGATGTCGACGGACCGTGAGCGACATCTACCATTGATTCGTACAATTGTCAGATGATTATCGTAAGAATCTTATTCTATCATTTTTTCATCCATCTATCGATCGAACAAATTAATATTACTGTAGTGCACTTGGTCGATCAAGTCCTACGAATTATTCAATAATATTCAATTTTACTCTTGAAGTATTACAATTAAATTAGTGTAATTTTACCGTGTTGGTATTATAGGTAAATTAAATACATTTTCGATCAGATTTCGATCCTAATTAGGAAATTTCTTTTTTATTAATAAACCCACCTTTCGCCGAGCTCAATTTTTTTAATAACCGCGTCGAGAAGTAAAACTAGTAAAACTAAGGTAGCTTGCAATTAAGAGAAAGTACTCGAATCCGATCAATTATTTTATTCAGCGACCTAAAAATTATTAGAAGAATGAAAACAGATTGTTCTATCTTCAGCATCTACAAGTATGCATAGAAATCAAACTAACTACAAGTTTATCACGCAATGCAGCTAGCACAGTCCACCTCAACCCAACGATATCCCGAAATACCCGGAGCTACAACAAGCCACCAACAATGTAGCTTAAACGCTGGTCAAACCAAATCACACTAGTTCTAACACGTATAATTCTCGTAATACCCTACAAGAAAACGTTGCTCAATATTCTAGACAATCGGTCAACTCCTCGTATCCAACCACCCTCACCGATCATCGCTCTGCGCACCCTTAAAGCAAATCTCTGTAGCCCGAAATTCATAAACACAGCCACAAAAAATATTTCCCTCTTCCAAATACTCAAAAATTAAACCCAAAACAGCCATGTCATTATCCCTGCTCCAAAATAAGAAAATAACCGTCTGCACCCTGAAAGTTAAAAATGAACCCAGAGCACCAGAACACTGTCAATGTCCATCAACGATCCTCGAAATAGCGAAATGGTGTTATAGAGGACTATAAAATGGAGCGTTTAGGGCTGTTTTAGTCTCCACGAGGCGGCAATTAGGGCTTTTACATTTCTGAAGATTCGAAGGAACAAAAGGATCTTCGAAATCCATGAAGTTTCAGAATCTTTGAATCGTATGAAGTCGTAACTTAATTAATCTTTTAGTTGTGGTGGGATATTTTTTCGGAATGTAGGAGTTCCTGTAACTGTATAACAAATATAGGTAATTATTGTGTTTTCTCTCTCATCCCCACAACGTGTTTACAAAACAAAAGTAAACAGACGGCGCGCCGTGCAAGAATACTGAGAATTCAATACAGTATTTTAGTTGTGGTGGGATATTTTTTCGAAATGTAGGAGTTCCTGTAACTGTATAACAAATATACATAGGTAATTGTTGTGTTTTCTCTCTCATCCCCACAACGTGTTTACAAAACAAAAGTAAACAGATGGCGCGACGCGCCGTGCAAGAATACCGAGAATTCAACACAGTATTAGTTGTTTACGAATATCTCGAAAACTAAAAGCGACCCCACTATATTGGAAAAGGAAAAAGTTGTTCAGAACGTGTTGCTGCATGACCTTTCCTATATAATTACCCAAATATAACTTGGACATCGAAATTTCGAAGTTCAAGATTTCCCCGTTTCTTGAAATCCTGTAATAATTTACTACAGATGTTTGAATTTCGAGGCTCCGGAGGCTTGAAAATCTTCAACCTTCGAAGGAAAGTAACAGCCCTAGTAGCAATCCATCATCGAGGAGTATTCACTAGGTACGTTCCTGGCAATGACGCAAAAGAAGAACGCAGGCGCGGATCTCTGACGCCAGAGACGGGCGTAGAAGGCGAGTTTCGCTGTAGCAGTCAGTGTCGAGCCGGCGTTGTTCGCCGATCGTTGACTTGAAGTGCGACGCGTGATTCGAGCGTCTCGATCGCTCGATCGGGTGATCTAGATCGCCTCGTGGGCGTTCTGTCAGTCGCATAACCAATTGTCGCGACTAGTTGTTAAATCGTGTGCAATCCCGCGGCGATTCGAGACTGGAAGGTCGAGAATTTGGCGCGCGTTGAAGCCGGGTGGCGCATGTTGCTCTCCTCGAGGTTCGATCCGCCGATAGACAGCTGGCAGAGGCTCAGTTCACAGGGATGCTTTGAAACGCTGCCACTGCCGCTCCGTTCAAGGTGAGTTCCTTTTTACTGGCGCGTAAGCGACCAGTTCCAGCAGACGATCCCAGTCAGTTGACCGCGTCCCTTCTCGGTGCACCTATGAATGCACACGAGTGCATCGTGCTACGCAGTCGGCTTTGTGACGACGTGTGTGAGTCACTGCAGGAGACACCTGAGAGCTCCACATGCAGCGAGAGGCTTCGTTTCCCTCGGGCTCTAAGGTTTAAAGGTTCGAAGTCCTGGCTTTTGCGAGGGAAGTTCGAAAATTTGAAACTTGTCGATGGTTAGTCGTTAAGTTTGAACAAGTTGCGAGGGAAGTGGAAGCGAGAAAGGAGAACGTGTTGATTCATCGGCTTGATATACTATGCACACGATGCCAGGGAACATTTTGTTTAACGGATTAATAGGCGTTCACGGAATGGTTGTAGAATAATGTCGCTTCGTCAAATTAGGTCTGCAGGACTTCGTGATCGGTCAGTATTATAGGGGAGATTAGAATCAGTCGTGTACAGTTTTGTTCGAATTAGTGGAATTGAAACACCCCCTCCAGATCTAATCGGCTAAAACGCTAGCATTCAGTGGTCGAATTTTATACAAATTTCCACTACTCCGTCTAAAGAAGGTGAGTTTCACTAGAATCGTCTACCAGCAACAACAAAAAACATTTATATTCTTTCACTGGATCAAAAATAAAGCTGTATCAAGTTTCACAAAACTTTCTATTCGACCACGTCCTTTGAAAACTTTCCTGCGAACGCGCTACAAAGAGCTACACTGTCCACAGCCAACAATGGCCAGGACTTATCAGAAACGGGAAGTAAGCTCCTCTGTTCGTTGGAAAACAACCTGCAGCTTCGAATCTCAAATTTCCGGGTTCGAGTCTCAACAATGTTCGATGGTGCCGTTCTTTTAAAGGATTGCTAATTTCGCATGATTGCTCGAGCGAAATTAGGGCTCGACGAGGAAAGTGGAAGGTCCTGGCCGTTCGTGCGGCCTAGTATTCGCAAAATGTTCGAGTCTCCGTGACCCGAAACGCCAGAAACGGAGCCGAGTTTCAACGGCGTGGAACGAGAGCCGCTCGTAAAGACGGCTCTGACATTTTCGCGAGTTTACGATTTCGCCGGGGAGAAAGAGAGCCGAAAGAAAGAGAAAGAGATGATCGTGTTGGAAAGCTGGCGCACACGGAACTGCCGGCGCATCGATCTGTTTACTCCTGGCCAAGATACGCCGGGACAAGGATCGATTTGGAATTGACAGGGAAACCGTTCACCGCCAATCATTGAGCGCACGTGTCGTGCTTCTTTGTTCCACTCCGAGGGCATATTCCCATACTATGCCAGATGTTTGCGTGTATCTTGCAAACCTCAATTGTCAGAATACCATTCATAGATTAGTAGTCAGCGCAGCGAGTTGTCATTCGCATACCAACGCGGTAGTAATCCACGAGGACACTGATAGGCAAATACTTTCTTAGTATCAAAACACTACTGCGGCGCGAAAACTTAAATAAAGAACCCCCTCAAGGACAACCACAGTGATAACTAGACTGCGGAGATCTTTATGCATTCATGGCTTGTAATAACTTTCAAAAAATGCTGCTGTACTAAATTCAACATTTTTATTTACTGATCCACACATGCTAGTCCTAATTGAAATAGAATTTTATTTGGCACCATCCTCTTAAAATTTGTCTACAAAAATTGAGAATTGCATAAACATCCGCAGTCCAGTGATAAGCTGTGGCCGTTTCTTCCATTGGAGGTTGTTCATTTTAATTTTAAATGCTCGGTTGAATCACGCATCGTTTCTGTTCGTGTGTATATATTTCATTAAAAAAATTTATACAGTTCTCTCATTGAATGAGCTCCAAGTTCGTTTATCGAGTCAATACGATTTTTAATTTCGTTTTTCGCGGAAAAAACTCGAATTAGCACAACGTCCTCGTGTCATCGGAGACATTTAACAACCCCGTTAATCGCACGTGATCAACCATCGGACCACGAAGAAATCCAACGTGTGGTCAGCTTAAAAGCGTAACGAGCTTTCTGTGCACTACCTTAATCAACCGGCGTTTTCTCGCGTGCGGCACGCACCCACGCAACGCCGCACGCAATGTGTACACGTTTCTTTATAAACGGGTGTCCGAGAAATTTAATGGGACCCGCTGCTAGGGAATCAAAGCAACGGCTCTTTTTCCCCAGGACAGATGTAATTATTCGTGGAAATGACTCTCCTCGTGTCGTGACACAATATCTCTTTTTTACACCATGCTGTTTGGCGAAAAAATGCTCGTGCCACTGTCTGTACTTTACACTAATTAACTGGTGCTTAGAGAGATAACAATGGTCCGCTGCTTTTGGACGTAATCATTATACTTTGTACCTAGTTACTTTTATGACTGTTCTTTTTAATTAATTCGCTGATAGCAGCAGCAGCGTTAATCACAATTTTCTTTCTCGTACAATGCGAACTAATATAATTTGAAACTCGATAGACTCACTGGAATCTCAAAGTAAATATCAATTTAGCGACGCAAGGAAGTAAATCAATATCGTTTGAAATGCACTGTGCAAGACCCGAGAAACCATAGATGCGAAAACATGCCATCGACAGTCGAGTGCATTTGCATTAGTTAAGCCGGCCAGCACTTCAGGTTGCATTCTAATCAACGCGCGTCGTCTGGCTTTTACCAGCTGAATGTGTACGAACGAAATGACAAGTATTCATCATGGATCGGCGACATTCTGTCGGTAGCGATTTAATTTTATCTGTGAATCTGTTATCTGTAATTATTTCCTTTTATGTTGGAACAGACTGTACATATTTTTATGATCGCCGATAAAAACGATGGAAAACAGCCAGCTTGCAAAAGCAACTAGCATGTTAATATTACCGATATCAATGAATTTCTTCTGAATTCACAGAAGTATTTATTGTCCACTTGTTGCTCGCTTCAACCCATTAACAGACTCTGACATCGCATTTGGTTTAAGCTTTCGCTGAACAACTAACACCGTGGCCACATTGCAAAGATGAATCATTATCTTATCGATCGCTACTCAGCAAACAGATAACTCAGCACACGTTTTCGGCAAGCTTTTGAAATTTTCTCGTAGCCCACCTGATCGCATGATCGAACAATCTGTTAGTACTATGTTCGAAGTAGCGTGTTAATTTATAGTCAGAAGTAGCTCATGAAAAAAGCACTGCTTGCAACGTTTGATTAGTACTCGTTAGGTTGCCGCGAATTGATGCCAACGACTAGACTGCGGATCTTTATGCATGTGTAAAGAAATTGGTTGGATGAAATATAACACAGTGAAAGATATAAAAAATACAAGAATGTTATATTGCTGCATTTAACCGCTGTGTAGTTAACCAAAATGTATAGATTATTTAAAACGTTTCTGTATTTAACACTAATATATTAGCGAGTAAAGAATGAACATTCAGAGAAATTTTGTAATATTTTTAGAGAAACAGTAGCAAAATTGTTAGGGGATGAAACCAATTTTCATGTTATTTCTGCTTCTCATCTTCAATGGAAAACATTTTTGTTTTGCATGAAGATCCATAGTCTACCGATGACAGAAGCATTACGGAATCCCGATAATTTTAGCTTCACTCGTGCTGGAGGCACAATCGGCACCGTGTGGCGAACATGATGCATAGTGTTGCACGGTGTTACGAGCGATGCGCTGGATCGTTAGTGAATGAACGTTCGACGCCACCTCTGGTGTGATTGATTTTGTAATAATGGTCGACCATTGTGTGCTCTATACTACTCCCACACATTTGCCAGTGAGCGTTCGTTTCTCTTTAGCTCCTTGCTGTTGCTTAAAAAATGAGTAGTGTGCCTGTTTGATGAATGTCAACTATTTCTTGAAAAATTATTATTGAAAAAAAACTGCCCTATCAATCGGCTAGAGTCAACGCCTGATAACAAAAGGCTTCGGTGACTCATTGCACCTAACCCTGGATTTTATCAGTATAGTTCCAGCTTCGATCGTACTGTCAAATGCGTCGTCTGTCAAAAAGGAGAGTGCTCCGCCTTCTCCTTGATCAGCAGAATAAGACAGTGTACCCACGGGAACGAACCTTCGCATTAATCGCATAATTCCAGCGTTGTGTTTCCCGCAAGCAGCCATGCGAGAAGCAAGGTAAAAATTATAACGTGTCTAATCGTTGACCGGAAGTTTTTATTCGTCGCAACAAAAATAGCCAATGTATTATTTCAGTTGTAATGAATTGTGAAAACGGATCTGATACAAGAAAATTGCACGATAAAGAATGATATAATGTAACAGACAATTGTAAATTAGATATACATATTGTGTTGCCTGTAAGGGTGATAGTTCTATCGTTTTATTGTGCCATTAAGTTCTTTAGTTGTATCTTTGATCTGGGTCGAGCAACAGAAGAATGGGAAGGACGAACGATAAAATCTCGCGAGAGCGTAATCGACTATTGAATAATGTCGGGACGAACTCTTCCTGCCTCGAACAATGCCAATTACGATGATACAATTGATAGAAGAAAACAACTCTGATAAAGAAATATGTTTTTGCGCGTTGGTCAGTCATTTTTATCGTAAACGCACAAAATCCGCAGTCTACGCATTAGGAAATGCGAAAAAAATTGTCAAGATCAAGGTTTCGAGGAAACCAGCGGAACTGAGCCCTCCTCCGGAACAGTCAGCTTTGAAAAGGTGCATCAGACAAGTTTATGCTAATCTTCGCAACGACGCGCCGCGCCGGCAAGGCTATGAATACATTTCGGTCAACGTTTTCTAAATATCTTGTAAAAATAGTTCTACGTGAATAAAGATAAAGAAGTAGAAGAATAATTCTTCATACCAAAATATTGTACATTGAAGTTATTAGACCTCCTTTCTCGTAGAATTTTTACAAGCTTCACCCTTCAGCATTATTTATAGAATCGATCTGAAACTTCCTCCCCCTAGCCACATTATTACATTTCACCCGAAACCCCATCGCATTCGATGGGGACCCAGGTTTCTCGAAACAGGATAGGCACACCTTCCGAGGATCCCAGATCCTCCCTCATGTAATTGGCCAATAATTAAGTTGGGCGCGCCGCTTTTTATCGAGGCCCACTGAAAGCTCTTGTCCCCCAGAAAATCGCTTCGTCAGACCACGTTCAATTCACTTTTCTCTCTCGCCGGAGCGTGCCTCGACGATTCGGCTAAGGATTCATTTATTTCCGATGCGTTCGTTTAAAAAAATCGTTTTCTTTGAAATGTCCAACGAGAGAAAAGCAATTTCTTTCTGCTATTTTGTAGCTTTCGCTGTTTGCAGGGCTGTTTATGGACCTTTTTGGGGTTACCACGTTTCCCAGAAAAGTTTATGTGCGCTAGAATGGCGGATTCGTGTAATGTTCGGCGGTAGAACGGTACAGCTCGTAAATTTGTGGGCAAGGGGTGAGAGTAATAAAATGCGAAGGGCAAGCCTTAGGGTGCCGACGCCGCTTGTCTCTTCGCAAAACGAGGTTAAAGGTATCCAACTGCGGCAGGGTCGTATCGATTCCTTTCGAGCTGACACGGCCACTGCAAAATCTCGAGATGTTGACAGCCTGGATCCTGGATCGTTTTACCAGCGCCCATGTTTCTCTCTGTTTCAGGGTGAAAGGCCATCCAAGCTCATCCAGCCATGACGAAGTATTGGCTGAACGTGGCCCTCCTCAGGGTCGTTCTACCGGTTGTTCTGACAGGATGTAAGTGTTCGATGCAATGAAAATAATGTCACCTGTATCAATTTCTTGGCCGCGAGCACCTCTCCAATCTAGTTTGCTGTATCGAAACGAGATATTTCCGGGTTCGGTTTTCACTAGACTCTGCGGTATTGTATTAGCTTCAGCGAATTACTATATTTGTACCAAGTGTGCTCTGACAGGTGGCACACGATGTCTAAAAATAAAATTATACGATTCCTTAGCTGGTACCTATTCCGTGTTATTGACGAATTTTTTAAATACTCTCTCTGAGATATTGAAAAGAGAATTTTATTTATTGACAGTATTGATTCACCATTGACTTTCATTGCGCTGCACAATAATGAAACCAGCAATATCGTGTCATGCTGCCAGTTTATAAATAGAAATGACTGTCACTCGGACTTTTGATTTACAGCGTGAAAGTTCTATTCGAAATACCGTTATCAATAAACAGATGCCAAGAAACATCGCGTGTCGTTGTCGAGCGATAAAACCAGTGTCGATAAGTAGCTATAATATTATGTCAGCGTTGCGAAACGGAATGAAAATGATATTAATATTTATACGAACGCGAATAGTCTTCGATTATATTGATAAAATAATAGCAGATGACGTCTGTCTATGACATCAGTGTGTTAAAATAGTGTTTGGGAACCGACTAATGACCTCGGAGCTCGCGTCGGTGTTCATGCCGAGTAAGTCGTGAGAAACTGGAAAGACCGTGCGGATTCCAAGGTGGAAACTAGAAATAGAAGAATAATCAATTTCAGAGATATACCACGACTTTAAAGTGTCGTTTATCGTATCGGAAGACTACATTTGTCTCAAAAATATCTGATCACTGCAAAATTGGAAAACTGAGTTAAGCAGCTATCTTAAAATTTTAGATAATAGTAACACATTCCCGACCGGCGATTATTGCATAATTTTGAAAAGTCTACGGTTCATGGTTAAACGCTTTTTAATGAGACCTTCAACAGTGACAGCAATTTTCATTGCGAACTAACAAGTCACCCACAATAACGTCGTCTAATACTTTCATTTAAGATTGGAATGTAAAAAATTTCTATGCTTTCTTTTGGAGCAGCGCAATTATTGAAAATCCTATTAATAGGCTTTCGGGAGGTAAGGTGTTAAGAGTCTAGACGTTGACCACTCGGTGCCCGCGTGAAGTTTAATACCGTCATTAATGATAGGGCTTTATCACCAGGCCGCATGTGCTAGATCGTGCCACAATGCGTCACGTTCAGCTATTAGTATCGTTGCTGTCTGTTTTCGAAGGACGTCGATCATCCTACTCAGCTGGACAAACCTACTTTCCAAATTCAATAGCCAATCTATTTCTCCACTGTATTGTCAAAGGAAAATTATAACTTCAAAATAATCATAAAATGAAGCGCATGAAACAAGTTTGTAACGAAAACGCCCGCGGACAATGAGCAATTAATTCTCGGATCATCTGGCTTGAAGCAAACATAATTGGCGGTTCTCCGGTTGGCCGAATGAAAAATGAGTATTCCGAACGCGGTCGGAAGTTCGACCAGCATGCGTACACACATAAATTTCGAGACAGTGCGTCGGGATGCCAGTATGACAGCGCCGGGACACGTTCGGTCTCGGTTTACAGGCGTCGACTATAATTAGGTGAGCACAGGCTCCTAAATTCCAGGTTTATTGTCAATTTCCCGCGAATGTACTCCACTTTCTCAAAGAGTATCGCATTCGAAGATCGTCTGCAGACAACTTTATCAACGTACGGTCTAGCGTTGAGGATGGAGGTTAAATTTTAACTGATCGAGCACAATTCTCGTTCGTACGGAAATTTATTCTGTCCGGGCAATTTCGAAAGTTTTCTTTGATCCGCTGACCCGAATCACCCAGCATAAAAAAGGGGAATTACGACGTTGGTGAACGTACTATCGTTATCGCTCGAATTATCGTCTCGCGTCGGCGTCGACCCAACGGGAGTAATTAGATGTCCGCGGTTTCTGCCATTAACAAGGCCGTGGTGAAAAGCCGCGGAAAAATAGTTTTCCAAAAACCCATTAATATGCGATTAACCGAGTATTAATAGCTGGACGACCCGGTTACTTGATTGAGATTCAACATCGTGTTTACAAAACATATCGAATGTCAACCTTATTTGCTTCGCGTTGACTCTTCTCAAGCGTTCGTAATTGAAAAGTCACCTCCTCGAAAGGTTAAAAGGGCATTTCACCCCTTCGATCATCCTACCGCTCTGCTCAAATCAAAATCGACCCACTTTCCATTTTAATTACCGCGACCTCTTGTACTCTTGCTTGAAGATTTCACATATATGCAAACATTTATTTATTGAACGTTATCTTCGGAGTTCAATTTTCGTTGACCGGCGCCAGAAAATTGAGCGAGATCGTTTTCCCGGCGCTGGAACGCGCATCCGTGTTTCCTTGGCAGCTGATCAAGCTTTTCGTTTGTGTATAGCAAGCATTCTCCGAATAGAAAGTGGTTTTGTCGGCGGAAATGAAAGGGAAATAGGACAAGCTGGATCATTCGAGGAATCAAGATTTTTCAGGAACGAAACAATGGCGGTATCAAAATCAAAAGAGGATAGAAACGCGAACATACGTCCTTCCTTTGAACGGGCTCATGAAGGGATTAATTAACTTAACGCCTCCCAGCGGAGCGAAAGCAATTACTGCTCCTGGGGCGAACTGGTTCCATTTAATTACGCGTGCATGTGCTTCCTGTGTATCTATGATTCACGGTTTATCAGCATGAGCGAGCTTAGAGGCACAGAACGATAAATTTAAACGAGCATTTGCAATGTTTGCGAATCGTCGAAACTCGTCGGGAGATTCGGAGGGAGCTGAAATGTCAAACTTTATAGTCTTCGGGCTCGCTGACCTTTTAACGAGTGGGAAATTCTTTCTGATTACGTTGGAATGAATGCATTTGCACGGTACAGTGAATATCGTTTGGTAAAGGTCGCGACCTCGAATTGCTCGGAAAGAATGTGCTCGAGTCATACTTATTGTTAAACGATCACAACATTGTAGGTTCCGTAATAAGTATTAAGTATTATATTGCGTAAAGATCCACAGCCTAGTAATAAGATTTAGAAATTGTTGAACGTTTGATGTTGTTTGATCGAAACAGGTACAATATGGCGGCCTGTGGGACTGTCCCTGGTCTACTTGGGCCTAATGCTCTACTCGCCACATGTCCCAATCCCAGACACGAAGACTATGGCAGGCCATACCGGTGTTTTTCTGAAGACCTGCATAGGCCTATCGTTTCTCACCGTAATCAGCCAAATCACGTTTCACATAGTGTTGCTAGCGCTGCCTACTTACGGACACTTCCTCCACGATTGTAAGCAATCAATCTCTGTTCTAGAACGAGCTGCATCATTTACCCATTAAAATGCTATTTGTGAGAGACAATTTTGGAAAGGAAACTAATCCTTATGATCCTGCTGGCAGTTTATCAGTAGAACCACTTTACGTTACTTTGTACGAATAACTTCGATTTCCAGGCGAATTTCTGGAGAAAGTGTGCAGACATTTAGGGTTCGTAAGGCTAGATAGCGCGTCTACCTGGGAAGTAATGTTCTGGTTGATCCCAGAAATAATTGTACTGCCCAGTACCATCGCAATATACTGCATCTGTCGCACTTTAACGAAAAGACCCATCACCGATGTGGAAGACCATGACTCTGTTAGAGCAGCCAATGCATCCAGAAAGGCTGAAGACAGTACTGCGAAGGTAAACTAGGTTCAACCGTCGATCCGAATAATCTTTGATCTATTAAAAAATTTTTCTTTGTTCAGATTATTAACTTCCTTGGCCGGATCGGAACTTACGTAGTCCTGGCATCATTATGCATCATGTCATCCTTGAACCCATCCATAGAAGCCGGCTTCTACTTTCTGGTGTTCCTAGCAGCAGCCACATGGTGGGCCTGCAACAAGGAACTGAGGAAAGGCTTCGCCGTGCTCTGCAGGGTCGTGATGGTCGTCGTGACCCTGCACATTCTGGCGCTGCTCAGTTACCAAAATCAAATCCCCCAAGAACAAATCCCTGTAAACAGCACTTGGCAACGTTATCTGGCCCTTTCCTCCATTTATCAGACGAACTGTAGCGACCCGAGGAACGTCGAGTACACGGACAACGCAGATTGGCTGATCTACGGCTACTGTTTGAGGCTGTTCTGGCTTTACTACGTTCTGGCGTTGCAGTCGCAGTTCCTCAACAGAAAACCGGTGAGTCTTCCTCGGGATTGCTCCACACATTAAACTAATCGATCTCAATGAACGAAATTGAAAACACCAGAAAAATCGTAAGCAAGGATTTTTATGAGCACGAGTCCTGTCGATCGATCTGATCGAAGACGAAGAGTTCACAGAGGGTTTTCAAACGATAATGAATCGAACGTTTAGATTCTTTGTTTTTTAATTGACGGGTTGAAACGATGCCTCATTGAGAAATGAGAACGCGCATCCCGCACCCTTGGAATCCTGGAAACGAATCTACACCCTTAACTCTGAATTTAATGATCGAAGCTTTCTGTGAACAACCTGCAATGCAATTGATCATGCCAGCCGTCTCAGTGCTTTTCTCGAATTAATGATTTCCCTGTCACTTGCCTGTCTGAATTAATTTGGTCCACGGTTGAGGAGAACTATTAACACCAATGTTGCCTCAGTAATACGATCAAAGCTTCCTCAGTTTATCGATTAACAGTTTCCGGATACAATGATTAACACGTGTACTTATCTCCGAGGAACGTCGCTTTTACTAACAAGACATTACAGGCTAAGAAAATGAAACGTTTGAGCGGCAAGCTGGAGAATCTGGACACTCCATTGTCCAGGCATGTTTCCATCAGACGGAGGACACCGTCTCAGAGGTGGCAATCGGCGCGGCGAAAGGCTCGCGTAAGGACCTCATCCTGCATGAGCCTAGTTTTTCGATTTTTTCGAAATTTTTGTTTAGATTTTTCTGTCTCGTTATGGAGAATCTCGATTTTGCTATGGTAGATGCTAGTTGACATTTCGACTGTTCATATTTCATAATCGTTCGAGTTTCTAGCCATTCAGACTGCGGATCATTGTGCATTTATTTGTTTAAATGTCCAAAACGCAAGAAAATGCATGCATTCTTGCAAACAGAAGACGATGTGTTTTTGTATTAACTTACGCATAAGAGATCTCTTGAGAAACTCATTTTTATTTCCTTTTGATTAGTGTAAAATACTTATGTGAGTAGAAGTTTGTATAAAGATTCACAATTTAGTGATGATGATACAACAAGCAGACTTCTTGCATAAAATTGTAACATAATTTTCCCTGAAACTTTGAAGTTGCATCATCATCGCGGTCGCATCCTGAATTTTCGTGACTAACTTTTCTGTCGAATAGAAAACGTTCATTGTAAATAGTTTGATACATTGTCTGGGAATGTGAAATCGATGTACAGAAACGGACTAGGGTGTTAACGAATGTTTTCCACGCCCCTTCAGGTAACATCCGACTTTTGATTTGCTGTCGCCTTTCCAGATTTCTGGTTGTTGTTTAACGCTGAGCAAATTCCTTTTCCGTTTGGATGCCGCTATGTTTAGTTTGCCATTGTTTTAGACGCCGAACGGTAATTCGTCGTTTCCACCGGCCGACGAGCGCACACCCGTACGTATAACGATTATGTTTGCATGTTTGATTATCACTGTAATCACCACTGCTAACACTGAACACACCGATCACGTAATAGATCGAAAGGAGACCGACTTTTGCATGCGTCGATGCTCGAACAATTGTTATTGTTATTATTATCAATCATTTTTGTTCTTTACGCAGTTCTGTTCTGAAAGTTACTCTAGCTAACGGTGGAGGTAAACATCGGTACTATTTTCACGTAGCGTGCATGTGTCTGTCTAAAATTTTCATATACAATTTTTATGGGGGAATCATGAAAGTAGACACAGTATACAGAATTCAATAAAATTCGCTTGACACGCGTGAAGAACCATGTTATGTGTTTTACAAATAGTTGATGAGGTTTGGGTCCGCAAGAACGGGACTCCTGCAGGACTCCACGGGAAGTGTCATCGTCCAGGACACTCATCAGGATGACAGCATCCACATGCACAGTTTCAGCGATGGTAAAAAATAAAATTTCTACTTTATCATTAACCCTTTGTACTTGGAGCTATTTGAACTGCAAAAATTAACCCCTTGCCCTACGTTTTATTTCACGGTTTCAGCGAATCGGACACCCGAGTGCAAAGGGTTAAGTCCCCAAGACACTAAAATTGATAAATCAATTAATTTCTATTCAGCTGCTCCGGATGAGCAATCTGGGATCATAGAAAATATCATCATGGCCGTCTACTCGATCTTCCAATTGATAATCAACTCGTCCTACCTAGCTACAAACATCATAATGATGGTATGAAGAGACTCCTACAGAATCTCATGTTTTATTCGAATATTCTTTATGGCTATAATAATTATCTCTCTTTTCAGACTTGGAGCATAATGTACCACAGCTGGACAACCTTTGCTCTTCTACTATGGGCCTTGATTCTCTGGATGGTGCCCAACAAACGGGCGTCTATGATGAAGTGCTCGCCCTTCATAGTGTTCTATGCAACCCTGTTGCTACTTGGCCAGTACATTTACGGCATGGATTTAACTGAAGAAGAACTACCGACGCAGATAAACGGGATGAAGATGTCGGAGATCGGATTCAGCAAGCCTCAGGAGCTCAGTCGCTGGCATCTAGTTGTCAAGGTATGAATCCTCATGATCCATAACGATTATTATTTCACGTTTCTCATGAAACTTTTCATCTTCCAGTGTCTCTTCATAACAATGTTCTGGATCACAATGAGACAATACACCGCTGAGAGAACTCGCCAGAGACGTTCCTCAGCATTGAGAGACATGGTAGCACCACTACACGTCTCTGTATCGACTGCCACCACAGCCATGAACCACGAAGTGCCAGAAATCAAAAGCAAGTTCATGAAAGATGTTGGAATAGTCTTGAAGAAATTGTTGACCAAATTCTGGATCGCCGTGGTAGCGATCATGCTCTTCATCTGCGGGATCACTGGGGAACGGATGACCGTCTTCAGGATCGTATACATGTCCCTGTTCCTTGTGCTTATCATCACCTTCCAGGTACGCAAAGAAAATTCTTTATTCTGGTTCCCAAGAAGATTCGAAAGTATAGACGCTTTCAACGCCAATTAAATCACTAAATACTTTGTTTCGTGTTGTAGATCTCTTGGACTGTTTGGAGGAAGATGATGTACACATTCTGGCTGACCGTTATCGGCTACTCGGTGATCATGCTGATCCTCGTGTACACTTATCAGTTCGACAACTTCCCAAAATATTGGAACTACCTGCACATCGATGACCAATTGCAAATGGACATCGGCCTTGAGAAATATGCTACGAAAGATCTGTTCGTCAGACTATTGACTCCGACGTTTTTCGTCATCATCACTGTCCTTCAGATTCATTACTTTCATAAAGAGTTCTTGGAAGTGACGAACATCGAGAATGTTGGGTACGTGAAGTTACAATTAGAAAAAATGTCAGCATTGACGCAGGATACGGTAGCCAAATGAAAATTTTATTCTTCTTTTAATTATCCTATTAAGCTGAAACGAACGCATTGACGTGCTTAAATATTTGAAAAATTGTAGAACGAGCCCCGTCAGACAAGAGTCCCTAAATCACTCTACGACCTTGAACATGCCACCGACATCGGCTGGAGAAGTCTTTTTGGCCGAAGAAGATGACCATGACAATAAATACAGTATTCGTCAATTAAAACGTAAGTATTAGCGAATCTTGAAACTGTTCAGACATCTAAATATGAAAATCTGGCATCCAGAAATGTCCAAGTTGGAGCGAATCGCACTTTTCCGCAAAATAATGGATCACCTGGTGAACTTCTACAACTACGTCTGGCTGTTCCTCGAGATCCACATGCAGAAGATTATCTTCATCTCTGTGATTCTTCTGTGCGTCAACGATGTAGGTTACGATTAATCGAATCTTTATCTATCAAACCTATCACCGATTACATCTTCATTTAAATTCTCTAGGTGTGCGCCATCAATCTCGTGTTCGTCGTAATCATAGCGATCATGATAAATACCAACAGACACACTCAAATTCTTACTGTGAACATAATCGCGGCGTTAATCGCCGCTCTGATGGTGGTCAAGATGGTCTACCAGATCAAGTACATCAATCCAAAAAATTGGGACGTCACTTGCAGTGTGAGCACCTAGAATTTACTAGTCCGTTAACTATACACTACCCGACGAAATAATTCATTTATCATTTCCAGAGGCAAATAGACGATAAGCAGATTCCATTCTCGAGTAACAACACTGTCTACAACATAGCAGAATGGTTTGGGATGAGAAAGGCAGAGACGGGACAACTGGCAGAGCTGCTGAAAGGCTACATAGGGATCATGGTAGTGACAACACTCCGAAAAGTCATCAGAATTCGACAGTGCTTCCATCGAAAGGAGATCGGAGAGCCTCTGGAAACTCCTCAAGTGATGTTCCCATCAATTACCAGGGCGGACGCTGATAAAGGTCTTCCAGAGTGCCTGAAGTTCCTCTTCAACTATGGATTTTATAAATTCGGCTTGGAACTATGCCTAATTGGGATTGTGGCACTCATTGGCACGAGGCTCGATTTTTATTCGGTTCTCTACAGCATCTGGCTTCTACTGTTGTTTTGTCTGAAGAGGAGGACTATATCCAGGATTTGGCCGTTCTTCAAATCATTCGCTGTGATCATGTTGCCTATCCAGTACGCTCTGGTGGTTGCTTTACCTTCCTGGCTTTGCATAGGTTGTTCAAAATTTATGCGAAATTGTTTGTTATAATCGAATAGAGTTTGTAAGTGGAATATATCACTTTTCAGACTATCCTTGGAGAAATTCGGAGATACTGAGGAGGCTGCAGGAGTGGATGTACTTCCCTGATCCTGACTTCCCTCCCAATCCCAGAAAATTAATATGTGAGTCTCGGTTTAAGTTGAAGAATTGTTTTAACAAGCCGTTTTCATCTATATAGTCTGATTTCTTTTCAGGCGACTTCATTCTACTAATGATGCTAGTCAGACAGAGCCTATACTTCCGTATCGAGCAACAGTATGCTGCGGATGACAGAGATTTCCCAGCTGGCCATAATTATTCTGTCCATCAGGATATGGAGAAACCAAACTTCGTGAATCCTGTGAAGGACTACGTTTCTCACATTCACTCGTGGCTGGACATTGTGAAGAGAGGCGTGCTGATGAGTCTCATGTGGGTCACTCTGTCGATCATGTTCCTGGCAGGAACAAAGAGGACAAACCTATTCTCGTTAGGCTACCTGGGTGGAGCCTTCGTTTTCCTTTGGCAGGGCAGTGATTTCTACTTGAGACCAGTCAAAACGATCTTGAAATGGTGGAATATACTGATCGGATACAATGTGGTGGTCATCTTCTCAAAGGCTTTGCTTCAGGGAGTTGGTTGCGTGCTGATCAAAGAGGTAGATCGAATATTCCTCGAACTATTCTTCTTGGAGATGAATTATATCTGAAACTGGACTGTTTGATTTCAGCTTGAAGTATCAGCTTGCGCAGTGATACAATTACTTGGCATCACCTGTCTTAGAAAATTCGAAAGCTCTTCTAGTGACATAGTGTCCGGTAATGTAGCCTGCGAAGTCCCTCGAGAGGACATAGGCATGGTCTGGGATGGTCTATGCTTTGGCTTCTTGCTGCTGCAGAAACGACTCTTCAAGAGCTACTACTTCTTCCACATAGTGGACGAGACGAAAGCTATGAGCGTCTTAGCATCTCGCGGAGCTGAACTCCTCGAAGAGCTGCATCAAAAACGTATAGAAATTCAAGAGGGGGTTGAGAAGAATGTACTGCAGAAGCTGAAATTCAAGATGGACAAGATCAAAGCCAGTCAGAGAAAGATACAAGGCCCTAGCTATAGGGAGCCTCAGACTCACAAAGTTGGTAAGTCTCTGACTCCAGTAGCCTCGAATTTTTTTTATAGGCTATGGACAGTCAAGAAATTTAGGGATATCTATTCTTTAACTTAAGTTACATTCTCCGGAAGTTCCAACCACAACTCCCCCCTCGAGTCTGTGAATCTTTCATCAGGAAAAGTGCCACGACCTAACACCAACTCTCTATATTTAATAGAAATAGTGTGAGTTTTCGGCGCACAGGTTCGATCAATTGTTGAAACAAGCAATTTTACAATTTAGAAAATTACTTGTTTTAACAATTGAACGACCCTGTGCGCCGAAAACATCACACAATTTCTATTAAATATCTACGATCGACAAAACGGAATATTTTTCTCTATATTTAATGCTCCCGCAAAAAAAGGCGAGGCGCCTTTGGCGAGGTCCTCCAGCGTCAGCTCGTGCGTGTCCTCGAGTCACACGCCTCCTCAGGGTTACCAGACGCCGATCGACGAGGACGACGACGAGCCGCCTCCGCTGACACCACGTGCCGCCTCCCTATTGCAGGCACCGACACCAAACTCCGCGGTCATGACAGGGAGCCTCGAGGCTTACCTCGAGCCGGCTCGAATTTCTTTCGGTTCTCCACCAAGTAGCGAGCTGAACCCCCGTGGACCGTCGCCGGACGAGACGTTCCCGGTGTTCTCCCCTCCGCCGTACGATCGACAACTACCCGATCGATCGATCAACTCTTCGATCAGGCATCGTCGACAGTCGAGCTACTTCGGCCCGCAATGGGTGAACGAGTTGCAGACACCCAGGCAGTCGATCGTCTCCACCACGTCCCGATCCCCGCGGTCTCATCACACATGTAACGACACACCCACCCACGGGATCAAGATCGTCTTCGTCGATCTGCTACAATGTCCTGTACATACGCTTCCGCCGTCTGCACCTCTAGATCATCTACGATGCACCCTTATTCTCTTTTGTTCCAAGTCTCTTCACTTCTGTATGAAACATTCTACCAAATTCTCAAGATCTACTTATTTCAAACCATTTTCTTTTCGAGTACGATTTTCGTTGTCTGCTTTGGTCCAGTTTCTATCGATCTCTGTTCGATGTCGTGTTTAGATAGGTGTAAATAATTTCGTACAACTAGAGACGTGTTCAGTTTACGTTCTGTACATTCTTTGATTTAGAATCCCGCATTGTATTCCTCATCCCTCTCTCTCTCTCTCACCAACCCGTTAATCACCTGTTTTACAGATGGTTGAAGAACCCAGAAATTATGTTCCTCCGACAGATTCCAATTCCGTTGAACCTGGCGAGGAGACTCGAGGATTCAGCTGACTTGTTCTCGATGTAATATAAATGTATACTGTTGTAAGATACATTTCGATGTACGCGCCGACGAATCTCCCTATAAATCTGTCTTTCAGTTCTCTGTCTCTACTTTTCTGTTTCTCTTTTGTGTTAGATACTCTCTATCCAGGGGCACGGCCGTTGTACAGAGTTCGCACGCCAAAAACCAACAGAGAGGGTAAATGAAATTATTCTTTTCTTCTCTCCGCAGCTTGTCAACCGGGCTTTTATATCCTAAACTGACGTGTCCACACATATCCTGACTAACCATCCTTCTGCTTTTACAGAACTCCACACCTGTAAATAACTTTGTTATTGTACACTTATTATTAATATCGTTTAGCCAAGGTGGACGCACATTCGACAGGCTTTCAAGGCTACCCCTTCTCCATACCCACGATCCTTCGCAATCGAGTGACACTATGGTGGGGTACAGTCCCATAGATGACCTTGAACGGCCAACCTCAGTTTTTGCGTCTACGCTAACAGAAACTATATATAATTTTGTTGTATGTCTGTGCGTGTGTGCCAACGACGTCTACGAGTCTAACAAGATGTATATTATTGAACGATTTAGCGCTAGATTATTGGGACAACGTTTATTTTCTATGCAGCGCGTCTAACAAAACAGTGCATGGCTTTAGCAGTACGATGCGAACGTGTCAAGCTCAGAACCATTGAAAAAGGGGTTTTTTTCTTTTTGATCAGCCATTCGGTCTGGGGATTACTATATGTTCGACGATCTGGATGACGATGATGTCACTGACATGATACCGGACACCGAATCTGAGAAAGAGGAACAAATACGTCGTCACGAGCAGGAACAGCAGGGTCGCAGAATGACCATTTCTGAAGTACGTACCAAAATCATGAAAACCTGTGAGAAGTTGAGCAGCGCTGAAATTACACTATATAATTTTCTGGTTTGTCCGCTGTGAGTCTCGTATTCAAGCAAAACCATGACTAATACGAATTTGGACCGCTTCGAGAACAAAACTTCGCGTTGAATACACTCGACCCTAGAAGTTCAAGTTCACTCAGCCTACTCTCGACGCAGCTTAAGATCGACTCCGTCAAACAGACAGACAATGAGGCTAACCCTCTATAACCCTACTTCAATTAGGTTTGAACGAGAAGAGCACAGGCTGTTGTCTTTACCTGGAAAAATCGATATACACTGCCTGCAACAAAAGTTTGGGAATCGCTTGCTGAGTTTTCTAAAAATCGAATATGTCGATAAATTTTGAAATGCACTAGTTGAGTAATATTTAGAACAGAATTTCTAAGGATGCCAGGATGCCCTGAATATGTCAGGCTGTCATTAAAAATAATAGCGGATTTTTTTATAAACCTACTGTTTCCCTGAATTTACGTCGTGAGTCCAAACTTTTGACCGGTAGCGTATCTCGCGAGGAATTGAGGTCCTATGGAAGAAACATTTCTTTCTATAGGACCAATCCTCGACGAACTATTTCGATTTTCCGAGATAAAGGAAGAACCCCGTACAATGTGGAAAGCGATTGGAAATGAAAAAAAAATTCTATAGTTAGGAAAGAAAACGGTGAACTAATGAAATTCTAGCTGAAATATGAAATCAGGCTAAAAGAGCGTACCTAAATGCGACTTTCGAGTTGCAGAGTATTATAGAGGGTTAAGGATAGACTTCACCCGCACACCATCCCCGTTATTCATGCCTGAAAATTCGACCAAACACACGACAGAATTTTGTAGCTACGTGTGCGCATAAATTTCTGGCATTTCTTGCATCCACCCTCTCCCCCGCCAACCCCCACATTTTCTCGATTGCCCCCCACCCCCCGCATATCTCTGACAACCCCCTGGCCCTTGAGTCTACGTTTTGGCCCAACGAGAAGACAACCAGGCGGACACACGTGTTTGGAGGCTACGTTGGGCAAGAGACACGAGATGACTTTTAAAGAGTCTGGTCGTTGCAGTTTATGAGCACGCTGATTAAGACAGACATTGAGACCGCGACGCACGTCGCCATGTTCGGAGGGACGGAAAAGGACGCACTGAGACTTCGTCGCAGGAGCGCACCGTTGACTAGGAAGAAATCGTCAATGTCCTATCTCAGTGCACGCTCCGAGACCGACACTGCGATGGCCACCGATGTGAGACCCCCTTCAAAAGGCTGCATGTCACTGCTACAGGCTCTATCTCTCTCTATCTCTATTTATCACCTATCTCCACACCAACATCCTCTTTCGTGTTCTTACTTGACCGCACTGTTCAATATCGTCACTTTCCTTTTTCTGATTCAAAAACACTGGCTGACTCTTTTAGTTTCTAAACTATCATTATACAGGGTGAGTCTTCTAACACTACAAAATGTTTCAAACAAAAGTTGCATGGTATCTAGGAGTACTGGTGCTCTAATCTGTTTTTTATAATTTTTTATATTTAATATGTCCCCCTACATACGATGCAACTTTTTTTTGAAACATTTTTTCGTGCAACGAATACCTCACGAGTTATGTTAGGAGACTCACCCTGTATAATAATAGAGCAAAATTGATATTGGTCAGTGCCAATTCGTTTTCCCACATCACAGCCCATCGTCTTAATCCCTCTTACCTTCTATTTATTCGCTCTCGTAGCCTCAGTAACGTTGTTTCTAATATTATTTAATCATCGATGTATTAGTCCAGTAGTTCTCTACATCCTCACCCGTTAACCAACTTTTAGTTAGCTTTCGTTCTGTCTTCACATTTTTCTTATTGTTTTTTTTTGGTTCTGTTTCCTGTGCCATACGTTGGGACGATGTATCTTTTAGTTATTCTTTGTTTCTTTTGTTTTTTATTTTGTTTGTTCATTCGAACACGCTCCCCCCCTAAGCCGCCGAATATACACACGCATACACACACACACGAACAAAAACCTAGTGCGTATAACTATTGTATGTCATAATGGTGAGCTCCACACTGACACAAGATTCATGTACACTTAACGCAATACTGATCACACGTCGCAGACGGGTATAGCCGCTAGTTATTACAGTGCTTACTAGAGTAAGATGGATTTATTATTATCGATTCCTCATTTCGCATTTTCCAGCTTTGTACAAACAGATGCGGATTATCCCAGAGCTATTTCTATTGTCTTTTTTTCGTATTTTTTTTTATGTTAACATATCGTCCCTCGTCCGTGATGTAGTTGCAGTTGACAGCGGGACGCCTACGACGCAATGTTGGTGTACATAATCCGCTCGATATATCTCGCTTAATTTGTTTCTCATTACGTTTACAGCCAATTCTAGCACCGTAATCACACTCGCTTGTTATAACAATAATCTTCGATCTCGTGAAGCCATTCATGGTCACGCGGGATTCGAAGCCACTCTGAAAACGTTGCAAAACAGTTCGAATTCGAAGAAAAACTTGTTCTAGAAATTTATGAAAATGCTCGAGCGACAATTTTTTCATTTGAATCGATGACGGCAGCATCGAATCCCGCGTGCCGGGAGCGCGAAGAGCACGGCGCAAAGATATAAACAATTTGTCCATGCAATTAGGGTGGCGACAAGACCAGCCTAACTTCAGCCGACATCGAAACCGATGGGAAAGAAGAGACTACAGCGGGACCAGCGAAAACTCCAGAATCATCTGAATATGGGGAAGACAAGGTCGATGGACGGAAAGCGAAAGAAGAAGAGGAAGAAGAGACTAAAGTGTCGTTTGTCACGTATTTCAAGTTCTTGGTCGTGGTCATCAACAGTGGTCTGACATCGATGACGAAGTACCTAAACAGATTTTCTAGAGATTACAGATACATACGAAAGGTTTTGGCCAAGGAGAAGAAAGTGTTGAAGGTATAGAATGAGTCTGAATTGTATTAGTTCGTTAGTATCGTTAATGATTTTGTTAAATTCTTAGGCGAAGCCAGACTTTCGAATGGGTATGCGGTTGGGTATCAATCAGATGTGGCAGCCGATACCACTGGTAAAAACCAGGTAAGACAATGGATAGTAAATCAAAATAATTAGAATCTTATCGATATTAGTTCCTCGGATATCTGTCGTAGACGCTTAGCTGTACAGAGTATCAGGGTAGTGTTTTTCGGAAGACAGATTTAGAGCAGGCACCTATAGAGATCGTGAAGAGAGGATCGATACTGTCATCCTGAAACAAGAATGGCCAGATTTTAATTTTCTCTTTGTATTTCGACGCGTTGTTCTAAAATGCTACATTGAAGAATGACAGCGTTGATTTCTCTCAAGTATTGTAGTTCTAGACCGTCGACACGTAGCTGTAGTATAAGATGTGCTTGCCCCCAGTAGTTTGTCCCTGACAGAAATGTTCGAGAGACGCCCTCTTTGAAGAAGACATGATCTTACCCCTGCCATTTAGGCTAGACACTATATATAATAGTAGAGTAGTAAATGTGCTCGCTCCGACAGATCGGAAACTAATGGGAACGCTGAGGAGCAATTCGATCCTGGCGAGGGTCCCAGTCGACCTGAATCTCTGGATCAAAGGTACGATTTGGATAAACAGCTTCGTTTGTCTGGTAGATGTCAGTGCCGCCGTTACTTGTCTAACTTCTTACTAAATCCTTCCGACAACTAGTCCTGTCATTTTCTGAACACTTACGACTACACTGTTGAATTAGATTCGAATTAGTGCTCAAGGTAGTTTCCCCCACTATGCATTGTACGCCCCTATAGTGGGCATAGCTGTGCGAAAAAGTGGGGGACTTAAGAAAGAGGTCGATTTTAAATCAACAGTATTCGAGAGTACTCTTTAACCTTATCGCTTTCAATTGTTTGCCTTGGTACTTCATTAAGATAAAAATACTAGTTGAAATTAAAGCTCTAATATTTAAGAATAAAGTTCAATCTACTCCAACATTCCACGCAAACCCGTTGCATCGAAAACCCACAAATCCTGTGTGCTGAACGTGGATCAGTTCGTAGAGATCCATGATGTCCCTTTTAAACAACAGGAAAACAAGAAAGAGAATGGTCGACGCGATCACCATCCTGTCTAAGAGCTCCTCATCGTAAGTCCTGCTTCCTTTTCTATGTCCTCTATTTCTCATCCATGTTTCCCATCCATATATTCGTCATCTCAGATCAGTGCTGTTCACACTCGATTCCTCAGAGAACAAGCATTGAAACCCGAACGCAATTTCACACAAACGTAGAAAGAGAGTAGTATTATTTTTGCCAGGAAAAGAAGCTCGCTGACGGTCCCGCATATCCGAATTCTGGCGCCGAGTTTGGAGCGAGGATTGGACATGTCCTCCTCCAGGTATCGAGAATGCTCCGTAAAATATTTCGCACGGCTGCTCGCCGCACAATTTGCACGCTAATCATAGTGCGCAGCGTGTCCATTGTACCCTCTCAATCATAGTTTATTCGTTGTTAATTTTTGTTTGAAATCGTAACGCATTCACCATCGAACTAGTTCAGAAACTTTGTTAATAAAAATCGTCGCCAAATTTTTTCTCGAGACATCCGAAAACGATCATACGATAATTTTTGTTTCGTTTTCAGCCTCGTTTATGGTGGAGGGTTCTCACAATCCCCAGCTTTCAATGTGCTTTTCACATTCACTTTGCAAAAGAAAGAAAATCTATTCCTTTCTTCTGTGAATCGTTGTTGAATGGCATCGCCGGAGATCGTTTAAAATAATTGACATAACTTATTCCACGTACAGCACACTTTTCTCCGAACTATCGCTGGCGCAACATGGCGACGAGGGTGCAGAATTGTCCGAAGTTGATCAACCCCCAATCATTCAATTGCTGGCGTCAATTTGGTTTGGCATCCTGGCACACTCGAGTCTTCTTTGTTACTTCATGGTGTTCCTCCATCAAATTAAAAACGCGTCCGTCCTGTCCACGCCGCTGCCACTTATGGTGTTCTGTTGGGGTTCTTTGACCATTCCACGTCCGTCGAAAACGTTCTGGGTCACTCTAATCGCTTATACCGAGGTAAATCATAGTATTTTTATTCTTCACGATTCATTGAAAGAGTTAAAGAGTTGTTTAACCAAATGTTAATCTTCCACAGGTAATTGTTCTAGTAAAATGCATTTTCCAATTGGAACTACTGCCATGGAACAGGGATGCTGCTCCAAACAATCCTCTTTTCACACCAAGGATCATGGGGGTAGAACGGAAACCCAATTATGCACTCTGGGATCTTCTACTTCTGCTCATGGTATTCTTCCACAGGTAAATTATTTCTAAAATGATTAAGATTTAATTTATGATGAAAAACTGATGAAATTCATGTTCTTAGGTTTATGCTCAAATCATTGGGTCAGTGGACATCGCCATCCCTCAAACCGAGAAAAATCATCCCCTCTAACTTAACCCTTGTCTCATCAAAACCACCCGCTGATAAAGGACAAGGAGAGCCTGTATCTCAACAGGAGCAGCTAGAGTACGTTACTTTCTTCAATTTATAAATTGTTTACCCTATCAACAATAAGGAGAGTATATTTGTTATCTATTTTCTTAGTGATGGAGCTACTGTGAGAACACCCAAAGGAAGAACTTTAAACATTCATTCAATCGGCGATGGAGAATCTGTTCAAACAACTGATGAACACGAAAATTTGGTCGCAGTTCAGAGTGAAGAACTGGATCCTCACACTCAAGAGCTGCCAACAGCCATGAACATGACGTGAGCTTTCTAATTTGAACATGTCCACTCCTAACTCAAATCAGTTGTTCTAACTAAATTAATTTTCAGAGTTGAAAAGTACGTCGAGCCAACAAAGTACTTTTTCGTCCAGATCCTCAGCCCAGTCGGCAAAGAAAAGACAAACGTGTACGCCTACATGTTCCTCTGCGACTTCTTCAACTTCTTGCTCCTCATCTTCGGGTTCTCTTCATTCGGCGTAAGTGTGCCTCTATCTTTGTACCCTGACTTCGAATACTAATTTTCGTTTAAATATGCAGACGCAGCAGGGTGACGGAGGAGTCACTGCCTACCTTCAAGAAAATCGAGTGCCAATGCCTTTCCTGCTGATGCTGCTGCTTCAGTTCGCCTTGATAGTCATCGACAGAGCTTTGTTCTTGAGAAAATCGATACTAGGAAAATTGATCTTCCAATATTGGCTGATATTCGGCGTACATGCGTGGATGTTCTTCATTTTGCCCAGTGTAACCGAAAGGTAAAATTAACTTTATTTTCTATTTCTTCCAATCTATGTAGTCAATTTTTATTTTGTATAAAAATCCGCGGTCCAGTAATTAACAACCCCAAATATACGATCTTACATTGTTAATGATTCTTAACGATTCTAGACAATTTAATGAAAAACTTCCGCCACAAATCTGGTACATGGTGAAGTGTTTCTACCTTCTGCTAGCAGCCTATCAGCTACGCCAAGGCTACCCAACGAGGATACTTGGCAATTTCGTATGCAAAAAGTATAGCATAGTCAACTACGTCTTGTTCAAGGGGTACGGCCGACTTCTATCTTTTAATTATAGTTCAACTTACAAACTTTATTCTAAAATACGGTTTCATCTTTCAGATTCATGTTAGTCCCATTCTTGTTCGAGCTGAGAGCAGTGATGGACTGGATCTGGACGGACACATCCATGACAATAATGGACTGGTTCAAGATGGAGGACATTTTCGCTAGCATCTATCAGATCAAGGTACAAACACAATTCTAAAGAAATCTATGTGGAAGGAATGATTCAAATTATTGTAAATGAATGTTTAGTGTATGAGAGGGTTGGAAACAGACTTCCCCCAGCCAAGAGGTGTAAAGAAGAAGCAGATGAGCAAATATCTGGTCGGTGGAGGTGCTTTGTTCCTAATTATCGGTCTCATTTGGTTCCCTCTGCTATTATTCGCACTTGGTGGAACAGTCGGCGATTCTAATTTACCGTACGAGGTTTCCATGAAAATTCGCATTGGTCCTTACGAACCGATCTACTCCATGTCAGCGCAAACTAGCTCAATCGTCGGATACAGCCCGACAGAGTACAAGCAGTTCCAACAATTGTATGCAAAAGACAGACCGGCGGTCACTTTTCTAGAAAACTATATTCATTCGGACGTCGCTGCGGTGAAACTAAGCGGATTTTCTCGGAAGTTGTGGAGCATATCCCCGCCGGATTTGCAAAGGTATCTGAAAATATATTGCAATCGCAATATCCCAAGAAACTCATTAATAGACCATAAAGATCATCAATCTACTTATTAATTTCGGTAGATCATATTACACAGGACACCTTGTATTCGATTCTCGAATTTCATAGACTATTGTCGTTAATTACAGACTGAAGGCAGAGTTGGAAGACAACAGTACCACAGTTGTCATTCACGTGGAATGGACAGTGTCTCGGAAAACATATGCGAAAGACGCAAGAGAGGTGACAACGAAGTTGCGGGATATTCAGTTGCCACCGTACGTCAATTCATCAGAATTTAATCCCGTTAGGTTGAAACTAGCAGAAATATTATCATCCAACAACGCAACTTCTCATAATGGTACTATAACGCTGCCGAACGCTTTCCCGAAGTTCTTGAAAGTGACTAGCATCACTACCGACGTCGTTCCTCAATTAATGCAGCTCAGTGAGTTTCAGATTGAACAAAGGTTGAACGAATTTTAGGAAAGTAGGATGATGACAATTGCGGGACTGTGTTTCAGGAAAATCACCCGAGGAAGAAGAACCCGACGAATCGGACAACAGCTATCTCTTCAGGAGCATCAACATAAATTTGTCTACAAATGCATCTTGCTGCACTAGATGGTGGAGCGTTAATGAAGTCTGTTCCGATGATCTATACAAACAACGACTGAATCTCGTGCCATTGAACAGCTGCAAATATATCATGATGTTCTTGTTCAATGATAAAACGTTCCCCGAGGAGCTGAGCTTCATCAGTGGCTTCGGGTAAGATGAAAGAAATTTTCTTTCTTTTTGGAATTTCGATAGAAAGAGGAATCACTAATGCGTCTGGATTTTTATAGAATTTTGGGGTTGTACACCACGGCGGTGATAGTGATAAGTCAAATGATGAGGAAGATAGTGAGCGAGATGGCGCCTAAGATTATGTTCGACGACCTGCCCTACGTAGACAGGATCCTCAGGCTATGTTTGGATATTTATTTGGTCCGCGAAAGTGGAGAACTATGTCTCGAAGAGGATCTGTTCGCCAAGTTGATATTCCTCTATAGATCGCCGGAGACATTAATCAGGTCTTGCATCCAAACATCCTGGAATATATTCCATCTCTTAATTCTGAACAATTCTGAACAATTCTGAATAATATGAATATGATTTTAGATGGACGAGACCTCCTGAAGAAGGTGAAAGGACAGACAACGAAGACCAAGATGAAATAGAAGATGATAGGGATGGATCTCTGCGTCCAGATTCTCAAAGAGATTGATTTATTAACTTGCTACGCGAGAACAGAGAATGTTTATGACAGTAACGTCGACAATTGGGAATGGTGACAATAGAAAGCGCGATCGTCAATGATAGCGCATCGAATGGGAAAGTTAAAAACTCAGGAATTTTTGACCACCATGTTTGTTGCGATTGTTCCTATCTTCGAAAAAAGTCTATTATAAACGAATATGTTTGTATATACAAAGAAGTTGCGAATAGATAACACGCGTGGAGGAAGCTAACACGATGAAAGAAACGGGAAAATATCGAGGAATTTCAGCATGTTTGTTTCACGAACGTACAACAAATCCTTTTGGTAATATTTATTTTAATATTTATTAACGTACGATTAATATCCTGATCATGACACGTCAGTGATACGTGGAAATGATTTTCTACACAAGTGCTTTATATATTTCACAGTCTCCGCGAACGCTACAACGTCGACCATTCTAGAGATAGTGCTTTGTTTTTTAATTGTTATTTGTCAGAGTTCACGGTCGGTACAGACGTACATTTCTAGCGTGATGCATTTAGTATCGTATTCGTTATAGATAAGGAAACGATTATCAGAGGATGAACATTGTATCTCCAAAAACTGCCGTCATCGCGGACTTTAGTTCTTTTATACCTTTTCTAATCGTCGATACACCCAGCTATCACTCATGCTCGTTTTATATATGTATATCGATAACATTCAACAAAAATTGAATAGCGCTAAGAAATCATTGTTTGTAAATATAGATTTTACGATCTGCATTTGTCGAAACATTGTATCGCGTCGCCTTGATACGTCTTTTAAAAATATAATTCAAATATAAATTGTTTCGAATCGACCCTGGAACTACTTATTCGCCTAACAACTTTCTTAATTACATACGAGAGAATGTAGAACATATCAGTATCGATACAAAGATGTTTATTCAACAATTTCGTACAGAAAACGATTTACAAATTTCATCAATAAATATATCAACCACAAACCAACGCAAGCTCGACCTTCTGTCAATCTTAAATATGGGCAATGCATCATTAAGGACTAAAAGTATTAGTAAAAAATAGAGTCTTTCATTAATCTCAGTGTACTTAATTATCACTTAATATGTAACAGTTTTAAAAGTACTGTGTAGGTAAAACGTGTGCAGGCAATGAATGGAATGGATCGTCTGTTCGTTAACAACTTCCTAAGCACCTATGGGCTGCTCTAGGAACGGCCTAGAGACGATACAGTCTAGCAGCTACTATTTTAACAATTCCTTACACTTTAGCTTCAATGTAAGGTTTTCCTGCTTCAGAAGTTCTAGTTCCTGAACCTTTTTCTGCAACTCTACATTCTGTTTTTGCAAAAAAACAATATCCTCCTTTAGTCTCTCATTTTGTTCCATTAGGCTTCTTACCGTACTAGAATCTTTACTGGGGCGTATTTCATTAGCTATCTCATCCGTCTGGTCTAATATATGCTTAATCAAGTTGGCCTGAGAGCGAAAATGCAGGTTGTGCATCACACTCAAGATTTTCGAGCTTTCCTCTTTCGTGTGTGTGCTCACGATGTCTTTGATAGCTTCGAGCAAAGCACTAGAATCCAATTCCTTTGTATCCGATGTTTTCAGAGGCTCGTGACTCCTAGCTCTTTCTTTAGGAACATCTACCTGAGACGCACCCTCCTTCGAACCATCGGACGGTCTGTTCTCTTTGGCAGATACATCCCACGTTTGATTGATCTCTTTACAGCTACCAGAACGTCTCGTTCTTTCTTTCCCTATTACTTTACCCTCGGCAATCCTCACCTTTGTCTCCCTGACCCTCGCTCTAATATCGTCCTTAATTTCTTTCTCGTTAGGCTTTACTTTGTTCTCGATAGGCTTTAATTTACTATCGCTGACCGTCCTCTCCTTTTTCTCATACATTTTAACTTTGATTTGTTGCTTCCTGGCATCCTGTTCTAACAACTTTCTCGATTCTTTTATGGTAGAGTAGTCTTTGAGAACCGATTGTCTCTCGGTTTGCTCGATTTTTTTGTTTAGATTGTCGCCTTTGGTCGACTGCAGTTGTTGCAGAGGACTGGATGTTGCAGTTCTGGTCGTCACATTCCTATCTATCTGATAGGTATTGTTTTTAGTATCTACAGGGAGTAGATCTAGATCTTCTAAGAAAGAATCGTTCATTTTTCTTTCTCAGATGTTCTGTGTAAACAGAGGTCTGTGTAGAGAAATACAACCCGTTCAGAAACTTGATGTGATTCAATCGATTAATTAAGGAACATTGTATAAAAGAGTTGCTTGAATTCTTTCAATAAAAGCGTGATTTTAGATTTTTAATGAAAACGTCCGAGAGGACAGGTTACCATGAAACATCCAGCGAGGACTCACTTCAGAACTTCAATGGCTTCAATTATTTTCCACCAGTAATCGGACCAGCACAACTTCATTTACTGTGGCGCAGTCATTCGTGACATTATGTAGTCAATCAGATAAAAATAGAAACAATACTGCGTTAACCTTCAGTTAAATTACAGAACGTAAACCACGAAGAACAACCAATTCAAATTAACTTGTTTAGCGAGTCAGCTGACGTCGATACGCTGCTACACGTGCGCCATCTACGTTACAATTGTTGGTGAGTTTAAACTGTGCGGAAGTCTTGCGTCGCTGTCCGTGAATTTTGCTGAATAAAACTATGTATAATTATCTAAAGGTGCGTATTATATTGTCTGGAATACAAGTTTTGTACCCTGATTTTGTAGATCTGATAGAAATCCCGTTAAAGAATATATAACAGAAGTTATTGGACAAACTAATCCTGCAGTAGTTATTGGACAAACTAGTTCTGGAGTACAACTACTAACTAAACCGCTGTTCAAATTGTGCATTAGAATATGTAGGCTGAGAATTGAATACGCAGACTCTATAAATCTAATTGAAATTACTAAAATACGTTATACAGGACTTACTGAATAAAGGCGAGAGCAGGCGAGAGCAGGCGAGAAGAAACAAGACCGCTCACTCGTTGGATTTCGGCGCCGCTGGAACAGTGCTGCACCAAGCGGCCTCTGTGAACTAGAACAGAAGCTTTTTTCGCGCCTTCTGTTCAAATGGAACAGTCAGCAAGTAAGATCACAGACGAAGTAAAAATAAACTTCAATGTAAAATTCAATGTATTTTTCTGTCCCACGCGAAACAACAATTCAGAATAGAAATAGACTTATAACACGAACATTAGTGGCATAAACTGGTCTAAATCGCGTTCCTGCTACTTTCCAAGAAAAGAGAAATATATTATAGGTATTTCGGGAGTATTTCAATCCCATAAGATGATAGATATATCTTTATACTCGAGTGCAGTAATTGCAGTTCGAGAGAATATACCTGTTCACTGTTGGATGCCGCCACCATTCACTTTACTGTGGTAGCGCTCTCGATTTGTGCGCAGCAGTTAGGACAAATTCAAAATTAATAAATCATTCAACGCAATACTTTCTAGGTGCAGTAAAACAATTATTTTAATGTTATTTATAATACAGATTCGATATAAGCAATACTAGAAGTACTATTTTACAAATTTGCGAATGCCACAAGTATTATAGTACATTCAGATCTAAATCATGATTATTGTCGATTAAATCAATGTGCTAAGGGAATGTCCTCTATAAGCATCGAGAAAAAGAGACTAGGGAGAAGGAATTACTGCTCCACTTCGATCGAACAATTTCAGGCAGCTGATGCAAGTGTTGATCTCGCTCCTCTCCCGAATCGTTTAACATTATAATGACGAGACCCCCGAGAACAGTCGCGACAGGTAGGAACATACTCGGAGACCTGTTGCGAGAGAACGGACCCCCCGCAGCCTGCGTTCACCGTCAGATGTTATCTTCATCTATCTCGGCCTAGAGACGGGAGTAGTTAGATCGACTTCTGATCTCATTCGGCTGTGCAAAAATATTATTATAACACAAACCGCCGTTATTATCGCGGAAACCCTGGAGCTATTTTTCTGGATCCACGTGCGTGGGACCATCGTTCCGTTTAAGAAATTATTGTTCACGCAGTTGCTTCTGTCGATGCTTTCGGATGTAAGCCGTGTTCAAAAGGAAGAAATTTCCCAACGTTTCGCAAGCATTGCAGCTAGCTTCATCAGAGGGTCGGAAAAACGCACTGATCACACTGGATGTTCCTAAAGTATTGCTCTCTTATTCGTCGAGGGAGTATTAGCTGGCGGAAAGTTTCCAATTAATAATTCAGGAGCAACGGAATCATAGGCCGGCGAAATGTCACCAGATTAAGAGATTATCGGGACGTGACAATCAGGAACGCGGGGGTAATTGCCGGCAGCTTGTAACACAATGATCACGCGCGATAATGGCATGCTAAGACCTGCTAGACACTGGACGACAACGTGTGTCGCGATCGACTTGCGTCACGCACGCACGCTGAATAATTAATGATACCGAATGCCGAAAGAAATAAATGTCCGCCACGAAGAATCGAGTAAACATACCCCGGAATTAATTTCGGTGTGTTGCGAGCCGGGAACCTGCTCATGTTAATCGATCGAGGTACACGGTCGCCGGGAACATGATTATTCTGCTTGAACGATTTCGAAAATTACCATTTACCTCTTCGGTGTAAAGTTCACTGGAAACATTTCTCATAAAAACGTTTTACCGCCCGAAATTATTACAGCATTATTAAAAAATGCTTAGAATGAACACGGAGTGACGGAGAAGAAAATGAAATTCAAACGCACACACCTCAGGATCCATATACGCCATACACGCGTTTCGTTACGTAAGATCATGCGGGTGTACGATTTTATCTGATTGCCTCGGCCCGGGAGTCGTTTCAAGAAAGTTATGCGACCGTCATTACATCAAAGCGACGCGAGAGCAAAAACGAATATTATAATCGAGCGAACGAGGCCGCTTTTCAACCATTTCTTCCCTGCCTGTCCGATCGAACATTCCTTCGCGAGTTGTTAATTATCATCCCCGCTGTTAAGTAATTGTCACGCAACGCTTCTGGTAACGGGACGCGTATTGCGCAAGGTATTAAATTAATAACAGAGAGTCTAACAATATTTTGCGTTCGCGCGGAGTGATAAATCGACCAGCATTATTCTCGCGCTTTTGTTTCTTCCAGAGGTCCGCTCGATTTGCTTTCGGACTGCCAGCAAATTCTTTTCACTGTTTTGTAATTGGAGACAGAGTCGTGAAACGACTTCGATTTTTCTCTGATGAAATAGGAATTATACTATTTTCTTTAAACAAAATAGAATCTAAAATATTAAATAGCATTTGAAATACTTGTTTATTCTGGTATATTCTATACTCTATTGATTCGAGAGCCTCGTATAATATTGATCTCTAAACAGGAAGCTCGCCTAACGCGCGAAAAGCTCGTCCCGTAAAGCAACAAGATCGCGGCGACAAGATCGTTAGGACAAATTACCGCGGTGCAGTCGTAAAGCACGGGGCTGGTTTAATTACACCGACTGTAATGCGTGTAAGTCCGTGGACACAGTGAAACGTTCCTGTCGCAATCGCGAGCCAATAAACCCGCCGGGGGAAATCTTTGTTAAAAGATCGCCGTGAACCAGATAAATCTCAATACAAAGTCAATTATAGTTGGCAGCTATGGCCGACGTGGTGGGCGTGAATAGGTCGGGCGAAGCGTTTGCATCACACAAGCGAGAGCATGGTCAACGTTGATTTACAAATTCTAGGGGAAGTTGGGAAACCACTGTCGTCGACTGACTGACAGCTCCGACGAGAGTCGCCGTTACGACGTATTTCCCGAGACCCTAACTACCCCATAAACGTTATTTACCAGCGAACAAAAGAGCCACGCACTTGACAGTGCTGGGAATTAGGCTGGTAGATCTTTGAGGTAGTTTAATTCGGTTCTCATCATCTTTAAAGTTTCTGAAAACGATGTAGTTCTAGAAATCGAAATATTCTAGTTTGACAAATGTGAACTTGATCAAATTTTTAATACGATAGGGCCATTAAAAATTGAATTTTTCGTAGGGAATTGATTTCGGAAGGTTCGGATCTCGAATGGGTTGAATAAAAGTGAAGCAGCTCGACGATTCGAGTGGAGAGAGTCCTCGGAGACATTGAAATGCAAAGAGTAAGGATTGCCAGGCCCTCAGCCGATTGCTCGAGAAGGAGACTCGAAAGAGGACGAGGTGGAAGAAGCTAAATTGAAACGTAAAAGCGAACTAGGAAATAATCAAGGAGCGTTCCGCGTGCGCTTCTTCTTCTACAAACAGGGCATAAAACCCGGCCGGCCATAAATCCGCGACCTACGGCCAGGCACCGGCGAGTCACTCGTTTCAGCTTCGCCTCGTGTTTCTTTACGTTGCACTACCTTTTCCTTATGCGCAGAACCAATTTTGTCGTCTAATGGGCAGTGGGATTCATCCTCCCACTGCCTTCCTCGCGAATAATCAAGGAAACAAATTTACCTGAGCCCCTGACCATTTTAATCTCCTGAATAATAAACTGCTCGGACTTTTCTGCGGCTCCGACGTATCCATTCGTGTAGGAAATGTGCAATGTTATGCTAATGTTATGCAGGACTTATGCATATAATACCAGTAATTTTGTCTCACTGACTAATGTAGTCTATCTTCATTCAGATCCTTAGCAGACCGCAGGTTTTATGCATTTATAACAAAAATGACCACGTGAAATTTAAAACAACGTAGTAGAAAGGTTGAAAATGTTTCTTGCAGTTGCTGCAGGCAATTTTTATTTCGCGTAAAGGTCTACACAGTAGGATCATTAGTAACGATCAGAGCTTTACGAAGTCTTTAAGAAAATTGAACAGGAGTTTACAAGATCGATCGGTTTCGTTGGCCGCTCGATCAAAGGCACCGTCGAATTCGCGAATCGCGTGTTCGACGCGTTATTCGCCTAATCCTCCTTCCATTTACGATTCCGCGCAATCATTCAGCTAATGAAATAAACGACGCGGGTTACGGATTTCGCGGCGCCGTGGGTGATTTACGGGGAGAAACTGCGAGGCTCCAACTGCATTCAATGGGGACCATGGGGCCGTTCCCTTCTGTCGCTTTAATGAGCCATTTACTTGCGTTTAGAAACGTTTTACCATCTTGCAATTTTACTGCAATTAATAATTCATACACGATCTGCCGATGAAGTCTCCGTGTAGACCTTCCGCACACCCATCCTTCAAAATCGAACAACCTTTTTCAAAGTGGTCCATATTAACCCTTTACACTCGAATAGTGACTCTGAACCATTAAAATATTAAAAAATCCAGGGATATCTCTGTTGTCTTTTCCGAACGCTGTTTGTAAACATGATTATGGTTGCAGGAGAGAAGGGGGACCCATAGTAGAACACGGGGCCCATACAATCGAAACGCGGGCCCCAGGGTCCGTTTACAGGCCCGACAGCGCGCCATATATCGATCGGGCCGTGGTGATTGCGTAATTGCAATTAAAGCGATCTTGTAATCGTAAGGCCGGGTATAATTAATGAACTAAATCGTGCTGACGCTCCGAGCGAGTGTCTATCGCGCGGCACGATCGTGCTGCGGGCCGTGAGTAAGCGCAATTTGCCATATTGTCTCTAATAATCCCGGCTAATTAGTTTTGTCTCCCGTTTATATCGGTCGTCTGCCCGGCAAGGCCTCTCTTCTGCTCTCGCAGACGGAAGAGAAAGCATCGCCCACGCGTTTGCCGTGGTCGTTGAAAAACTTTTTTCGGCGTCTCGTCGGCACGGAAATCGGCGAGAAACCTTTACCAGCTTCTCTCCTCGTCTCCACGCCATTACAACGCTAATAATAATAATTATTATTACACCTACGACGAGGAAATATACGTACTCGAACGCTCGTTCCGTGAACTTGGCAAGACTATTTCATCCGAACAATGCGCACCGATGCTTAGGCTTTTATTAGCTTGTTACAATTGAATTGGCCGATTCTACGACGCTAATCAGGCTCGGTTTTGTTCCAACGATCAATCGGCTCTGACTGCATCGATCATCGATCTTCGTATAAATTCAGATATCTCAATAAACGTCAATGTTTTACAGAAACTCGAAACGTTTCGTTCAAATTGTCATATCTCCGCAACAAAAAATCATGCGGTAATGATTCTTAGCACTTTTTAAAGCGTAAAGCCTCTGCTTCCAGATCGTTAAGTATTTTTTTGCAAAAGTTACGACCTCTTAAAACTGAACGTACGATTTCCTCTCGGTGTTTTATTGAACTTTGAATGGAAAGTGTGCCGACCGAATGAAGCTCGACTTTAAATTCAACCAAACTTTTAAACTTTATTACAATGGCCCCTCTCGCGGGTGAACTCATTACATTTCACGCTCCTTACGCATGAAATTCGATCCTTGGAAAGTGCAGCAGCGGAATCGATCGATAAGAGTTTCAATTTCGAACCGAAGGAAGAAACAGGTTTCGATATTAAAAGCATCGGCCACTCCCCACCACCCATCGCGTATAGGTAATTTAATTGTCGATTAGCCAGCCGGTCCAATAACAATAATATTAAATCGACTTTTCCGACGAATCGAACGTATGGTCCGCAACACCGAATTAGCCAGCTATCAATTACACCGGGGTGATTTCGTGGCGGTTCGACCGCGGTGAACACGGACAATTATATCGATCGAATCGTATCAATGCTCGTTGTGATTTAATTGGAGCGCTTTGCGCGTTATTCGATACGTCAAGGATAACGTCAGCCTCGAGCCTGTTCTATGGGATAGACGAACGCCGAATAAATTCATTATTGCGCCCTTTATTGGCAAATCAGTCACGTGTGTCAGCATCAACTCGATCAGGTTGATTGAATGACAAACGAAAAAGAACTAGGAAAATGAATATCATAACCAGTACGTTTGGTTTCAACTAGAATCATTATTAGTCATTAATCAATTTCTTTTCTGTCGATACGAAGACATTTCTAATTTCCAAATGGACGTGGAAACGGTGCAACGAACGCATAAAAAGGCGACTAAAAACGCACCTGGAAGGACAGTCCAATGCATTTGCAACAATGTCCACCCAGGCATTTAGTGCTGGAACGATTCGGCCGTAGTATTTGCTCAACGCAATTGACAGCAACAATAACTCAGCGGCGAGTCAGTCAAAGAAAACTCTGTGATTGTTCTAGCGAGCGTAAGAAAGCTTACGGTGTCTCGGCGTGCGGCAAATGTACGTACCTACGTATGTATGTATGCAGGATGGCTTAATGGTTTCATTAAATCTCTGTAGGGTAATATATTTTACGATCATTAGTCGTAAAACTCGGTCGGCAGTGTATCAATAATGAGATCAAGGTGGCACTGATTCGAGACAAAGTTGAAAATCACTTTGACCGAACGATCCAGATCGGAAGGGTGTACGCCCACGTGTCGGGAACAGGCGCGAGTGATCTATTTACGATCAGGTGTGATCTATCGGCGATCGACGCCCGTGGGTGGCGGACATTCGATCCATGGCACTCGATCTCTTGCACTCGGCGAGAGGTCATTCTGACTCATTTGAGCCACCGACGTGATGTGACGTATTGCGAATCGTCGACGATTAGCAGAAGCAATTATTAGGTTGGCCGAAAAGTTTCTTTCGGAACGTGTTCCTTTAAAGAAGCCAACTTGCAACAATCGATCCAGATAAAGGAAACAGTTATAGCGTTCCTTTAATTGATGTCATGAACCATTGTAACGCTGCCATAGAAGATTTATCGATAATGCTGGTACCGGGTTCTCTTATTTGAGTCGTGACATCTTTCTGAACGGTGTTCGACCTACCACCGACATGAAAATTCACTCTTTCCTCGTGTTTGAAGGTAAGTATTAAAATAATAATACTCTTGAGTCTATAATAGATCTGCAATCGCTTCGAGAGGCAATTGTCTGTCAACGAGGTGATCTGAATGCTCGCGCAGGAAGTGACAAACGGCAGTCAGTCTCCTCGCCGTCAGCCGAAGTCCATTAAAACCGTGCAATCGAGCAAAAGCGACACTTAAACAATTTGCGAGCGCGTCGAATAGCGAATTCCTCGCCCCCTGACAATGGCCAATTCGATTGGCCATTAAAGGCGGGCATTATCGGATCGAACCAGATGAGTAGGTTCTAACGATCGTTCCTGGGCCTCAGATACCGGTCGACGCTACTCCCGATCGATCCCCCAGGAAATAATAGCGAGCTCGAGGTAGAGACAGAGAGGGTTGGAGTGTCGCGAAAATTATTATGCAGCGTTAACGACCTGCGGATAAGGGGATTGTTTACGATCGTCGTAAGTTAGCCATTGTTTGCTCAGGAGAGAATATTGTCTCTCTATCGTTTGCTTTATGGCCGTTCTCCTGGTTACCCTGTATTGTGGCACGGCAGAAACCGGCGACGGCCACAGGGAAAAAAGAGCCTCCGAGAGGAGTGAAAAAGGGGAGAGAGAGGCGAAATCGCGGAGGCAAGATCGAACTCCGTGGTTCGCGGGATATCGAGAAATCTCGTATCCAGGAACGTCGAATAATTCTCCCCGGGACCGTGTCGCATCGCTGGTTCCGATCGACGGAAACGTATGTGCGAATTTTTATGCGCAAAGTCCTCGCGGAATTTCGTCGCGTCTGTGATCTTTTCCTTTTTTCGAGTCGACGCGACGGCTCTTTCGTGCAGACCGTGGGCGGTGGGGAAAGTTCACGGAAGGGGAGGATTTTGTGTGAAAAGAATCGTCGGTTCTAACAGAAACCATCTCGCGCGGTTCGATTGCGTGTAAACGTCTATTAACTCTCGCGTGTTTGGTGGCTAGCTCATTACAGTGCCTAATTACACGGCGCAATTACGAGAAGCCGCGCGAGTAATCAGACAATTTTTCTTCGCAGAATATCGGAGGTCGAGGGATTCCGGTATAAACCGTCTTTGAGTCCCGGTGAAACCGGGCCCCGGGAGCCTGAAAAATCGTGACACAAGCACAGGGGAGGCATTAACGACGCATTGTCTTAACGGAGGAACCATTGTTCGACGTTTGTTCTGCGGCTGCGAGTGTGTGACGCATTGTCTGGACCAACTGAGGCGCCAGGAAGCAGTAAAAGGTAAGTCTCGTGACGATTTCGTTGGCTGATTCGCGAATTTCGACGGCGAATACAGTTTCTTTTTTCTCTCCATAATCTCATCCCATTTCTCATCCCTTGAATTATCGAACCGAGACAAAAATCTGATAAGACATGTACACAGGGTTCAGACGACTATGCTGCTTTTCCTCTGCAGTTAGCCTTTCTTTTCCCTGACAATATCGCGAGGCGTGACTCATTCAGCGTCTCTTGCTCGACCACGCGTGATTATTTCACGTTTGAAACCACCTCCGCGGTGGTAGGCATAAGCCACACTGTCGACACTGCTACCTCTCCTCGTGCACCGGCATTTCTACCCGGCATGCATCGATCGCGTTGGCAGCGACCGCTGAAAATTTGTCCGGGCCCCGATAAACCTTCGTGTCTGCTACCTACTGTTGCATTTCTTTGCCGGCATTTACATCGTGGAACACGGCGAAGAGGCTGAGGTATTTTACGATGACATTAACCATGCGAGTTCTCCAATCGATTGCTGGCTTTTAGAACCGGTACGTTCGTCGTACTCAAGGTCTAGGTCTTCTAACCGAGAATTCAAATCCAAGAATAAGGTACAAACCATTCGAACATTATAAAGATCGTTAATCGCTCATAAACAACAAATTTCACGAGTCCCATGAAAAGACTCTATCGTTCCGATTCCATGAGATACGTCCGCGATAGTAATCGAGTATCAGAGCCGAATAAACCAGCTTAGCGTTGTCAAGCCGAGGATCGCCGGATTTCCCGGGAGCCGCCATAAATTTGCAATTAGCGGAATCCGATCGTGCCGTGTCCGATCGATTGTACACGCACTCTGGACTTCCTCTGGTCTTGCACGTGGGTGTCCCATTAAGATTACCGATCGTCCGGCTGGCATCGATCGCGACAAGTGTTCTCTGGATCGTTCGTGGAAATCGCGAGACGTATACAACGATCGAGCATAAAGAAACGAAACAGAAAATATAAAAAATGTAAAACGAAGTAATAACAATCGTCGGAGTCGGCCGTGAGAGATTAGATTTGCCAGCTTCTTGATCCGCCGCGTTGCCGGTTCAAGATCGTGAAATACCTTTATTTCAATGGCGTCCACGATCGGCACGAAAGACTTTTGTACATTCGAACTTTATAAGCCTGATCGGATCACCGCGATCCCGTGTACAGGAGTCGCTCATAAACGAGATCGTTATCGAGCTGGCTCGAGTTTATCGTAATCGTCTATTCGCGGGTACACGTATACGCTACCGATCGTGATATCGTAGATAGAGACCCCGATGACATCCCTCTCCTCCCGCGCTACAGGGATAACAATAGTGATAAGTATATGCCTAGTATCGGATCACGATCCGCAATTGTGCTCCGTCGCACGGCGCATAACTCCTTTATTAATATATACGATACCGCCAGGACGAAATGTTGATGAGTGAACAGTGACGTTTGACATTTCCCACGTGCGGGACCTGTAATTCGATGATCTTTATGATGATACCGCCGAAATGTCACTCTCATTAGACGTTATCTGATCCTGCGTCGCGCGTATCCATTTTCTTCGTTCGATTTATCGACAGGAAATCGAAAGACCAAGCAACACCCCCATTTTAACCCCTTCCCTTACAATATCGCGTCTGACTCGAGATTACGGTTCTGAACATAGTCTAATCCAACCGAAATAAAATTCTACTTTGATTTTCTTGATTTGTACCTACAGCTGTTGGAGAGTATACAAGCATAGATAGATTTATGTACAAGTTTTCTCCTTTTTTAGGAAATTATACGAACTACGAAAAACATTTTAATCACTGAAACTGTAAAAGGAATGGTATGGCAAGGGGTTAACTTTCTTTTCGGTACATTCACTGCGTAATACTAATTGTTTTAGTGTCGTTCATCATAAATGCGATAGTTAAACCAGAACTGTAATTTCTATGTTCTCCAACGACAATGAATAAGATACAATGGCCCCGATCAAAGGTTCGATACTAGGCTGTATTGATGATAGAGCGCAGTTACATTGGTAAACAAAAATCGCGAATCCTCAGACAACCCGTCGGAGATTCATGACTCGACTGGCTGGGGATTTGCGAAGGTGGCGGGAGTCACACCGTAAACTACTCATCATGGTTCGCTCGTGTAGGCCGTCGGGCCATTGTCATTATGAAAATGACGGCGTGGTCCGAAGTCAAAGAGTGGTAGTCCCGCACGAACACCTTGCCGAGACATGCCTCACCGTTCACCGAAGGAATCAATGTACGCGCTCCAGCAATTTACCGAATTTCCGTTTCGGAATTTCGGAGAACTACCCTGTAATTTCGATGCACCATCGTTCGAACCGCATTTACTCTTCAACTGCGATTACCGCTTTAGCATAAAGTAATTCCCCTGAAACTCGAAATCCTTTTGGAACAAAAATGTTGAACGTTTGGCTTTTAATCGGATATTATCGTATTATCATAAACGCTGCATTCTGCGTTTGATTGATCATCTAGCGGCTCCGTAAATAGCCAATTAAATTCGTGAAGAAATTCGTGCCACATCCAGCGTTATCGGGCCCGGGGATTTCGAGGTCGATTGGTCCCAGAGGAACGTCGCCCAGAGAGTTCTCGAGGCTTTCTCGATTTGCATTCTGCGTTCGAGGAGGCACGTGGGCCCATGGTGTCGGTAAGGCCCCCGTAATGAGTCGCGCTTATGCATACAACCAGTGACACCTTCTCCGGCGAGAGTGTGAATCATCGGCCAGCTCGAGAGTTTCTCTATTCTATCTTTCGTCGTTCTCCCTGGTTTCACGTTTCTCGTCTCCTCTTTCTTTCTCTCTGTTTCTCTGTCTGCAACGGTCACACAATGCACGTGCATCACGCGGCGCCCCGGCCGACCCGTGCAACTAGTTATTATAACATTAAATTATAGGTAACCCACGTAGAGGTGACACGCAACGCTTCGATGCGTGAGCCTGCGATTTATTCGACGCGTTTTGTCTCGCGGCGCCGAACACAACAAGTGGGCCGGCGAGATTCACGCTCGATCACCGACCGGTAATTAATTAATGATCGCCGCCTGGTCTCGATTGGATGAGCCTGCAGGACGCGGAACAGCGTGTCACGCGTTTAGTGTGAAACACATGACAATTTTTTTTCTTGAAAATAATTGCTGAAAGCATTAAGTTATTGTATATGAAATGTCCGATTTTAGAATGCGTCTCTTATAAAACGTTTCGATCAAGAAATGCAGTCTATAAGTTTATCATTGTGTAAAACTTTGAGGTACAAAATTAAGCGTACGTTCTAGATTCCTTTTATTTCACAATTAATGAAATTGTGCGTTTCACGCCCCTGGAGACTTCAATACCCGGGAGACCTGCACAAGCGATGTCTTTTCGCGCGCTCTCATTCTTCTCGCGGAATTCTTTCGTTACTGACCGTTCCTATTAAAAAATTACAACCTCTAAGCTGCAAACAGCATTCCTGCGAGTTGGCAAATTCCTTACTGCCAAGACGAACGCTCGCGAGTCCGTTTAACAGACAAGAGGCGACCAATTACCAGAGCCCACCCCCGTATCAGCGACCGAATCTCAGCTCGCATAAATACTGCAATTGGCAACGAAACCACGGTTCCACCCTCGTTAGCCGGACGAAATCTCTCTGGTTGGGCATTCGAGGGACTCTAATTCGTTCGAGTGTACCCATCGCGACTCATTGTACGTTACCAGAGACGGGAGGTAGAGGAAAGAAAAAGGGGGAAGAGACAGTGTTATCACAGCGGTACCATCCGGCGAAGCAAAGCACCTGCGTTCAAATAATAAGGATCTCGAAAGGAAAAGGTCGCCGATAGCCGTTAGTGTCCGGGTGCGCGAGGTTATCCGTGCCATGGATCGGGCAAATGGCGTTCTGAATTCCCCCGTGTGTTCGACCGATCCAGTAGAAAAGGAGGATAAACCGAGAGGAAAACGGGAGGGGTATGTCACCGTGAGAGGGGAAAACGAGATAAGGAGAGCGCGAAAGAGCAGGAGAAAACACCGAGACACCCACTTGCGTTTCATGCGACCGTGGCCCGGCTAAACGTGCAATAATGTACAAGCAATCGGATTGTCGCGACGCGGGGACGCAAGGATGCATATAAATCGAGCTGACATAATTTGCTTAATTCGATCGGGGAAAGGGAAAGTTAAATTAACCTTCTGCGACAGGCCTGCACCTTCATCTGCATCGTTTCTTTGAATTTTTCATTCTTAAACGTATCAAGTTAATCGAATAAATCAAATGAACGAGGGTTGCGTGCAAGGATTTCAAAAATCGTAAAGATCGTTTGTGCAACGTTGACGTGATTTTAAGGGGGGAGGGCGATCGATTCGTCGATCGTTACCGGCTCGGTTGCACAGTTCGCTCTAGGCATGAATGAATGTGGCGCCAAGTGAATGGAGTGCGTCTGTTCGAGCATGCCTACGCACTGTCCGGTCGCGTGCAACGCGTGCACGCGTGCAACGAGCGCATGTAGTCGGCAAGCGGCGTTTCCTCGCGAGGATCGGTGACTAATTTGCACGTACTTTACCTCGGCAAGCTCGTTGTTGCTCATTTGTCCGGGCCGATGGACCTCCGTCGAAGACCATTGATAATTTCCCTCGCAAACATACTCGGTGTCTCTCCCCAAGTAGCACCGACATCCATTGGATGTCCGATGTACGTCCATACGTCCATTAGACGTACATCGGACGTCCGGGTGTTATCGGGTCATTATAACCAGTTCTCATCATCTCGTGTGTTCATCTTATCGGGAAAGTTCACTCGGAAACGCGGAATTTCCAGAAAACCCTATAGAACGTTTAGACCGCAGCATAAATCTACAGTAAGGTAGAAATTCCTTGATTTTTCGTACGCACTCCAGAAAATTGATGAAACAGCTTCACATAATTATCGGAAACAACCGGTATTGGAATACTTGGTGGCAGAACCGATCCCCTAACCGGTCTTCTTCCTTCTTCACCCACCACCGGCTCCATTCCAACAGATTTTTTCCGTCTGTCTCGAGAATATTTTGGAGTCGCGTCTTGGACACTGGCGACGACTTATCGACTCGATTATCAGTTACTAGATCCGCTCGATTCCCTCCGGGCGAACGCGTTCAGTGACTCCTTAATCATGGCCGATAGCCGATCGCTCTAAGCGACAGCCATGGACAGTGGTATCGTGTCGGCGAAATGCCAACCGGTCGGCATCGAAAGACCAAGCGGTCGAGCAACTTTGATGTGACGTGACCAAATTGATTCATGGCTCATTGTCACGCACGGCTCGCTACGATCGCGGCGCTAATTATCCGCGACGCTGCCCTGGACGCGTCTCGTACATCTGGCTTGTGTCCTCTATTTGCTCATCCTCGTTTTTGATGGCTTCTTCTTTTCCTCTGGCACTTGTCAGGAGACTGCGAGCGAGTACAAGCTTCCGTTCGTGACTTCGAGTAGCTTCTTACTTGGAGGAATCGTGATTAACAATGTTGACGCGTCGAAATCATTTTTAGAGGAATCATTCTCGAAGTAGGAAGCCCCATGGGCTACACGCCACCATGATCGTCTCGAGGATCTTCGCCCAGGGTTCGTTCACCCTACCTTCGAAAAACCCGGCAATCACGTAAATTATAGGGGCTCGCGCGATCGTGATCGATGAATTACGATTTTCGACGATTCCCCGTAATATACGCGATCATCATTCCGGTGTTTTACCATCGAGAAAACGGGGCCTGTTTCGGTTCACGTTGCACCCTTTCTCGATAATCGTTCTTACATTTCCCAGTGACAATTATCGCGCGATATAAATTGTCAGCGGGAGTAATTAGTGTCGGACCGTGGTGCGCCCCTGAGTAATTAGCAATTAAGCGGCGCGTAATTGCCTAATTCCTGCCCGTCATCCGACCACGGGCCGTCGCTCGATAAGATCACCGGGCCTGTGAACCTCCAGGCAATCGTTAAATGTGTATATGTATATCTCCTTGGTCGATTTCTCCGTGGGGCCCACGAAAGGGGGCCTTATCTTCGCCGGCAGGCCGGCAGGTAGCAGGAAGGCCTTTGCTTTTTTGAAGTTCCACCGACCTCGATGAGTCTGTTGATTTTACCAATGAGAATCCTTGCTGGGACCGTTCATCCTCACGGGCCGTCCACATTTCCTGAGCCTTGCGCTCTTCCAATAACCATTTTTTTTATTTCTCCATTTATTTATCAACCACGTGTTGTGGTTCCTTGTAACCACATTGTGTTATTGCGCGAATTGACGTTTTACGAGTACTTTAAATTCAATTAAGGAACGGAAGTCGATGTTCAGGGGCTTGTCAAAGCAGGCCCACGATTGAAAAGTCCTGCAGTGGTAGAAAATGAGGCCGCCCACGTGAAATTACCACGGAACCGCCCTCAGAAGTACGAACCCTACGATGCCGTGTGCATCTCGAATTCGCGTGTACACATACATATATGCATGGCCCGTGTATTCCATTAACGTGATCCATTGCGTTAAAGAAGGGAAGGATACCAGGCTCGCGGGCGGCGTTATTTATGTGACGTTCCATTACAAACTCTTAATTGTTTGACTAATGCGCGGCTAAGTGTGCAGCACGGAGGACTCTTTAAAATTCCCTGGTGTTTTTTTCTCTTTTCTTTTTATTGGTAATTTTCCCGAAGACGATTTCTGGTTACGAGCGGACCCCTTTTGTTGGCCAATTAAAGGGAACCCTTTGGGGACACGGCGTCACGGCGGCCCGACGAAATTGCGCTCCGCTCAGACTGAATTCATAAACTTTGTTTAATAAACGATTAACATATTTATGAAGGACACGCGTGGTACGCTCTCGATGCTGCCCCTATATGGGTCTCAGTCTGTCACCATTTCTTTCGTGACTTGTCGAAACTGCCGTTGAAACTTCAGAACAATTTACGGGCCGGAATTTTTTTCCTGGGTGGGACTTGGAAATTCATAAGAATGATCGTTCAAATCAAGCTCATCTTGAAACTCATCTTTGATTTAGAACGTGTACAGTAGAATCGGCAAAACACTGTCTACAAGGATCTAGAAAATCAGAAGGGGCCCGAATAGGTGAGCAAGCCCGAAAGAAAGAAACCCATTAAGTCTTTCAATTATTTTCGCTGCCCACTTGCAACGGGGCAGCCGCGTTTTGCAATTTAATTCGACGTTCTCCGACGCGGCGCGTTCTATCGAGGGGCGCACGCGTTCCATCAACATATTCAATGGTCTATTAGCCGGTCACAACAGGGCCCAGAGGGGTACGGAGGTCAGGTTCGAGGGGTCCACGAAGACGCGGGGCACCCACACTCCATTATCGATGTATCGATAAGCTGCGTGTAACCTGCGGAGACCACGGGGCGCCGTTCTCCAGAACCAACCTCGCAAAAACAATAGCTTTCGGTCGCAGAGTCATCATCCGAAATTGGCAGGTGCCTCGAGCATCTTCTCCAACTCCTCGCCCCCGCTGTTTCGAAAACGTTCCCCGGATTCCCTGGGTCCTAGACCAAAATCAATATTTAATCGGGCCCTCCAGGTGCGAAAAACCACATTGTTTTACCCGGATCGTTTTATAATGGCTCTTACAGCCAGCCTCGTATTCTTCGTCAGTGAACCGTCGTGGTTCTTTTTTCATTTCGTTTTATGGCCGGGCGAGATAACGATCGTCTTGGAATAACGAGGAAACGGATAATTGGCAGTCTATCTTCCGATCGCGGCGTTGACTTTGAATCCGTGGCGCCTCCCCTTTTTCGCACCCTGCGGAACTTGCCGAACGATCCACTCTGACGAGTGATAAATTGGAGTTGGTGTGCAGATCTTGCTGGAGAGTCTTAAATCATTATACACAACGAGGAAAATGTGACTTGGCTGCTCTTGACCTTGTATCAATTTTTACAAAAATTTATTAGCCGATGTACTCTCGGGACTCTTTGGTAGCTGAACGATATTCTTCCAAATTATTTTTCAGGATACGCGATCGTCGACATTCTTGAAAATGATTTTTCAGGATTCGCAATCGTCGACATTCTTCCAAATTATTTTTCAGAATACGCAAACGTCGATCCTGGAGTGAACGAATTATGTGTCCGCGAACTAGGTTAGGTTTTCCCGCGAGCTCGAGCAGCGATTAGCATATTCGCGAGAACAAGAGTGGGGCCGTAAAGTTCAAGTGGAAGAAACAGTGGTAGAACCCGCGCACGAAGAAAGCGACAGAGAGAAGAACATAAAGTCCGCCTTTCGTTTTCAATTTTTGCTAGTGTTCAGGGCCGACTATTTTGCAATTGATCTTCGATCGCCCTCGGCACCAGGTACCCCTCGACAGGTGGGGACGTGTAGGACGATCGTGGTTTATGGCAATAGCTCGCGAGCCTCGCCCATTACGCGCCATGGTACATTCATACGTTGAATACAACACTGATTTTACATACAAGAAGGCCATCGGCCGCGTGTCTGGCTCCTTGGCTACCGGAAGGGGCTCTCTTGCTCGATGATGATGTCACTGGGACACTGGCTGACTTTAATCGATGTCCTACTGAATAAACATGGACGACAAGTGAACACTTCGAGAAAGGCCAAACACATCAATCTTTTAATTAAGTGTAGAAAAATTGTATGAAAAATACGAATAGCTCCATAATTCAACGCTAGAACTAACGAGCCAGATTTTTTCTTGAGAAATTTTTTAGTATACTTTTTTTATTCGAGCACATTGATTTTTTTGCTAGAGAAGAAGGTAATCGGAAAATAGTTTCGCTAACTCATGCAGAGGCTTGCTTCCTTCCTGTTGCGAGATCTTCAGGGATCGGACAGGATCTACGAGGGAACCGTGAAATCCTTTTGTCAAGGATCAACCTGTAGATCCCGTGAGAAAGGATAATTAATTTCAGGGTTCGTTGTTACGTAAAATTCGAGTTCCTCTGAGAGATCTTGTGGAAATCACTTCCTTCGATCATCGCTTCCAGGAAGCTGGAACAGTTTCTAATAATAATCTACACTGCAAATAGTGGAGCCGATACAAAATTTTTCAAACAGCATAAAGTTTCTCCATTAGTCACGGGTGCAGTTTACAAAAATGAAATGATAGTGGTGCGCGTGTTCCCGTTGCTCCGCTTTGTTTCGCGTCCGGCGAAATCATTAATCTTAATAAATTAAAGTTTCTTCAATTACAGCGGCGTCGATTGGTAAAAAAATCGGATTTGAAAGGAATACCGTACAGAAGGAAGCTGTCAATCGTCATCGATGCGACAATGAATCACGAGATTGATCGTAATTTTCCAGGTGGCAGGCGGTGTAACGCGCGCGGCGCAGCGGCCCCGGCGCCGGGCAAAAAGAATGCGAAGGATACGGTCGAACGGCTCCGACAATATGGCCGTTATTACATCGTTTTGTTATCTATCGATCGTTGCATAGGAATAGGCGTGCGCGGTTCCAGAAGTTATAACGCGTTTTACACGATCGACCGATCCCCGCTCTGGCTGATCGAATTGAATTCCTAATAAACGCGCAATGAAGACCGGGATTTATGCTGTCCGTGGACGTGTATGTTGCTCCCGATCTAAAACTCGCCTTACGTCGTCGCTCGAATCGACCAAGCGAAACTTTCCTAGACACAATTTTCACCGACGTCGTAAAGTCGTTCCGATGAAAAAGAAAGCCGGTAATGATCCGATCGATTTCCAATCCTATATATCCGCGAATTATTTCGCATGCTAGGTCCGCGCGACCCGGAATCATTCCGTTGTTTCGTAAGTTGACTCTAAAGTCCAAACGCGACCTGTTTTTCTCGGAGGTATCGGAAGAGGGAGAGTGAGTAAATGGATTTGTACCCCAGAGAGGATCAAATATTATTTAACGAAAAAAGAAACTCGTTTACAACATTGTTTTACCGGAAAAATAGCTTGTTCCGCGGTCTCCCAGTGTTCGAAACCGGTCAAACCCAACACGGGAATTCCGTGTCCATTATCGTCCGGGGTTAGATAATTGAACAAACCCGGTCGAGTCGGAACACGCATCGAGCCGATCGCGATGCGTGTTCTCGAACGGTGTACATTGTAATTGATCCGATATAACGATCTAACCTGTCAGAGGAGGCGTGCACCGAGCTCTCTCGAGTACATACTCGCTCTCACAAGGCTCCAGCGATTTTGCAACAGGCAGACGAAACGACGAAGAGACGCGACTCGAGACAACGACGACGACGAGACGGGACGAGACGCGGTACGCGCACGCATAAATGCATCTGAAATGCGCCGGGTGCAGCCCTGCAGCCTGCAGGTAAAGCTCCAGATAAAAGCAACGGGAATCGGGACGGTACCGGGAACGCAACGTCGAGGACATTCGATCCAATCTTCAATGCAATCCCTCGGCCACGTTCCCGCGGGGAAAAGCGCGCTGATAATCTGCACGTGTCGCGAATATTTCGCGGGCCGGAGCACGCGCGAACGAAACCGGAGACGATGCACCAAGGCGCGAACAGAGGTGTCGTCGCCTGTTATAAACACGGAGACAGAGGACTCCGGAAAAAAGGATAAAGGGAGAGGGGATCTGGGGATAGAAAGGGATGGAGAAAATCGTCGTCGGAGACCTCGACGAATACCGGCTCGAATGACACCTGGACCTGTGGTCGACGCGCGTTTAACACGTATGCGAGACGCTTATCTGCGCCGTGTATCGGTGGAAGCGCGCATTATCATTCGGATTTATGCTGATCTATGCGCTCCACGGGCCTCTCTTGTTTGTTCCGTCCATAGCGCTCGGTGACGCAATGAAATTCGGAGGAAATCCATCCGCACTTGCCTCGGTCCCTGGGCTCTTTCCAATTTCCTGTGTCCACGTTCCGATTGAATTCGTTTCGAGATTGTTCGTATGATCCCCTTGCTTCGTTTCACGCGATAATTGTACCGTGACGATAAAAAATTGCAACCCTGTACACATTTTGCCGGCCGTCCCGTCGGCGACGATGACGTCGAAGACACTCTGAAATCGAGAAGGTATCAACAGATTAAATTCCTCGCGAATCTTCGAGCTTGCCGTGTCGCTACGCCGCCTTCGCGCGATCGTACGACCAACGTTCCACGCCTCTGAGTAATACTTCGATAAACATTTGCTTACCAGCAACAATATAATATCGGCCGGCGTTCACCTGTGTCTGTATAATTACACCCTGTTACTTTGATAACCAGCCTGTATCCTTTGACGCGAGACGTTGCGTCGTCATCTTCGAACGACTGTCTCTAATAGGCTCATATATACTACCGGGCGAAAGTCAGAAATCACAGGGTATATTCAGAGAAACAGGATGTTCCTAAGAAAAACTGAATGCCATTGGAGTAACCAAGAAAAAGATTTATTTTTCGGAAATCTTATGAGCAGCATGTTTTACATTTTGTATTATTTCTTTTTATCAAGGAATGCGTATTTTTCTTCACATTGTTTTACAATCGGTGTGTAAATTGTACAATAATACATACAATGTTTTTTGATCGAGTAAATAGGGGAAAGGTTTCAGCTGGTTTCCAGCAGGGTTGAATCCAATCAGAATTCCAGCGAATGGTTAATTTGCCAATCCCATGGAAGTCGGAGTGCATAGTTGGCGGATGGACTCCGCAACCCCGGCTCTCGGGAAGATTAGATTACCGTCTCGGAGACTCCGGCGTTGTTAGTCACTCGTTACGTATCTCAGCCTACCAACGCTCCTCTCCTAATGTATGCACGCTCGCCGCTTACCTGCAACGGCTGCATTCAGAATGCAAGCGTGCGGCTGTTGCTGGCGCTGCGCTGCGTGCGGCGTACCTACAGCTCTCTCGCGTGGTCGGTTCTGTCGCCTATCCGCGAATCCTACACTCCTCCCCGTGTAAACGTTGGATATCGCGGATTCCATACTCATAAGTAACCGCTGTTAACACCTGACCGGCCCGACAATGGAGCCGGCGATCGAATTTACCGCGACAGGGCTCGCGTTTCGCGAGCTTCCTTATCGAGTATCTACGACCGTACGCCTTCGCCGCGGGGTTTATAAACATTGAAATGTAAGAAGATATCATAATTAAAATGAACTATTTGTTTCGCTAACCTGCGGGACCTTTAGCAGCGCGCGTTCGCCAAAGAGGAATTCTTCCGTAGACGCAACTATGAGAGTCATTGATCTCTGCGAATGTTTTCCTACTACCACAGACATATTATTCAGCTTTCTCTTATTTGCATTAATTCTTTAAAACCGAAAGCACTCAACAGATCGTGTAAATCTAACAGAAAATGACAAACGGCTTCGAAACCGAGCTCACCAGATTTCCATAGCTTGTTAGGAATGTTCTGACATTCTTACAGTGGACAAAGCGAAATATCTTTAATATCACAAAGCAATTTTCTCCAACAGCGGAAGCGCGGACCTGCCAATAAATAATAAAATTATTGATCAATTAATTAGTCCGTTGAATTTCTCGAGAGGGTTACAATATACTGGTTTACGACCCCGTAGAAAGCTGTATGCACGATTTAATATTGTCCACGGGTTTCCTCGCAAATTACCGCTCGTACTATCCAGCTTTTTCTTGCCGGACCGTCTGCTGGACATTCGCTGGTATCGTTTTCCAGCGGCGCTGGGTTTACCGTTACGAAAGCACGTGCGACTGCATTAAATCTCCCGCGAAAAGGAGAATGGGTGGTGGGGGCAGGAAGACGGATAAGTAGCGATGGAAGCGAACCCAATTTCTGGACCCAAAGTCGACTTAACCCTTAATTGGTCTAAAAAATTGCGTAAGTGATCACGTAGGGTGTTTAGCACCCCCAATTAATAAATTAAACTAAAACACAAAATACATGAAAAAATCAGACTTTTATTAATCAGAACATTTGAACTTAAATATTAATCAATCAACTCAACTTTTAAACTTCTATTTAATGATAATTATCAAATTAACAAATTCGGGGTGTCGTGCACCCCAAACACGCTCTCCGCACCCAACCGTCCACAACCGAGCGCCGCTCGCAACTGAATTGTGTACGTTATACAGCGCGCTAAATTCAATTTTTAAAAAGTTATGAGCCTGGAAATCTGCTTTGGGGTGTACGACACCCCACGCAACCAATTAAGGGTTAATCAAATTTTCTATCCTAAATCACTTGAAAGAGAAATTGCAAATATCGAATGTTTTTAATCGTCAAGTGTCGGAATCGAGACAACTCATGGAGACAAATTCCAAAAAGGCGTTTAACAATTCGATTAATTTGTGCAGCGGTGTGGTTGGTCCCATCGCTAATCGTAAGGTGCAGCCATACTTCGCCCGGTTGCCCACGCCTCGTGATCCTTCACTGTTCTTCAACGTCGATATTCAAATCAGCGCCTCCTCCACCCTGTCCTTTCTTTCTCCCCGGCCGCTATACGTCCTCTTTTTACCACCTTTTCGTGCGGTAATTTACCGTTACAAAAGCCCTCGCCCACGCGTCCCCCTACTCCTCCCCTTGGCCTGAGCATAATCGACGGATCGATCCGTCGATTCACGATGTGCCATTGTGCCGTGGGGCCTGTGGATCCTCCTCCGGGGCCCGATCCTCGACAACGATCCACGTCGATCCGACGTGTGGCAGGTGCCACGGTGACCAGACATGTCCCGAGAAAAATGTCCTCGTCACGATCGACGGAATACCGGCAGGTAGAACCCCTTTCGACGTTGAAGGGACACTGATTAGCACCGTTTCGTGCACCGCTGTCCGAACGATTGGCCGGCTGACTTCGTTCCCTTCACGATCGTTTTCCTGCTTCTTTTTCTCCGTTTCTCATCTCGCCGATGAATCGGTACCGTGAAAGGCAGTCGACCAGAGCTACCTGTTTCATCAGATATTTTGACTCGGACGTCTTCTTAGCGTCGGATTAATACTCATCCGAGAGGACCATTGTGATCGCGTCAGGGGCGGGACGATTTTCTAGTGGAGAAAATGTTTTCTCTTCGGCCCAAACTAATTAGTTTCTAGTTACGAGACAATGGAGTGAACGGTCCAATAATTATCTACACTTTTCATTCTATAATTTATTTATAAGAAGCCAGGGTTTCACTATACACATTATTTTTCTATGTAAACTGCCTGCACAAAAGTTATTTACACTTTTTGACATCGGAATTTCAACAAATCTAGAGACATAGGACATAGTCTCTCTGAGGGACTGTTCGAAGCGGTGGGGCGTCCATTTTGTCTCAGATATCGAAAGATCAGTGGCGTGTCTAGGTGAATTCAATTTCACGGGCCTGGGTCGTTAAGGCTTGCTCAACGAGAAAGACGCGGGATCTTTTAGCGAGTCTTTCCGCGGCGTTTTCTACGTGGCGTCGCCGCCCTCGTTCGTCACTTAACGACCGACTGCCACACCTGTAGAGCTGCGTGGACCACGGGTAGACGGAAGACTTCCGGTAGTGGCGGCAAACGATACAAGCGAAACTCGTCGCGGTCGTTAAACGCCACGCAAATCCATTCACTCCGCCGCGCCGTGGCGCAAGGGTTCATTCAAGCTCGTACGCCGGCCGCCCACGTGTCGTTATTTGCATAGATCCGCGGCGTATGAGCCGCTCTCATGCGCGAGACCATGCGAGCCTGAAGAGCGAAAGAGTCGGCACGAGTTTACATGCGGCCTAACATTTACCAATGGCTGCGCACGCTCCGAGCTCGATCGGACGACACGAGCAGGCGAAAAGCCGAGCCTCGCGGATATTTACATACCAGATTCGCTATCGGCCACGGGGCCTACGATCGCGGATAGGGCACAGGGCCGGCCCTAGGAGTCCTCCCTTCATCCGCAAGTTTTGCTCACGACATATTCGTTAATTACCTGTGAATCGTAAAAATCTAGAGGAAGTTCGACAATTCTTTTCTTCCTTACAAGGAGGCTCGACACGGCGTGACACTTCTTCATCGGTCGCTCGCTCGCTAGAAAATGTCGACGATGTTCATTTAACAAAATCACAACGTAATATCGCAACGTGATATCATATGACATGGCATGCACACGGTGGTATAAACATTATGTACATTCCTACAATTTTAGATCTCTAAAATTATACTTCGTTAAACAGTTGGTACGTACATCTTGTTTAAGTAGTACGTGTAAATTTCAGCCAACGGAACTGCTGTACGCTAAATAAACCGTCAGCTCTGCTCCACATTAAACGACAAAGGTGCAAACGCGGTAATCCTGATCAGTGTGCAAGGGTTAAGGGTTAAGGATCCGTTGCACCGTGCAGAACCAGCAGTGCTACATGTGCGGCCCTGACACCGGGAACTCTCCCTCGTAATCTCGTCGAGCACAAAACCGATATTCCCTGTGGCACGTGAGCCTCGTAGTTCGCCTCGTGTGAATAGCTCGTTTAGATGTTAATAGAAAAGTACGGGTTATGTCATAGCCGGCGACGTTTCCAGGCATTAAGCCTGGTGACTTCGAAATTCCTATTGTGACATTAAACCGTCGACGTTCCTTGTCCGCGGTGAGATAGGTCCTCTCCGTGTGCATAATAATGCGCGTTAGCGCACGCACGCACACACATACGCATACACACTCGTGAATCAGAGTTAATTTCGCACCGTGTAAATAAAACGTTTAGGAAGAACGTTTCCTTTTAACCGGGAGGGAACATTGCACGCGAATCGAGGGAGTCAGTCGGATAGACCGGCTCCGGCTGATTTACGAGAGCCTAATACGATGCAACCGATCGTGAATTACGTTCCTTTATCGCCGGGGTTCTATAACGTTACCCGGCACGAACATTCAGGTTGAAAACTCGAGAGATCTGCTCCATAACAGAGTAAACGAGTCGTTGTAAGCGACCGCGTAGCAAAACAGGTATACTGTTAGCAATTTATCAGACTGAACTGTCACGCTACTTATCTGCCGTTGCTTTCTATGTCGCTGGCTGTGCCCTATCACAAACTACTCCGAAATCCGCGGTTGTGCTCAATAAACGTTTCTGCCGATTTACTGGAAAAGTATTAATCATCCAAAAATACATAGCAGTATCCTACACACATGAAAATCGATGGATCTACACGACCAACCACTAAAGATATACATGACAAAATTACTCTGCAGCATGAAGATCATCTTCGAATAGACGGAGCACCGTCGCAGCCAATAATTCAACGGACCGGCTTCACGCGGGACACCTCGAATCCCCGTGGATCTGATGGGTTCTGGATCGATTAATCGTCAGGGATCGCTTAATCCAGGATCGACGGATCTCCGGTGGTTGAGGAGAAGGGATTTACGAAGGAAGCCAAGGTGTCGCAACCGCGGTGAGTCTTCTCGGCTGGCATTCTTGTTCTCGGCGGTCTCTGGTGACCCGCGACAGCTGGGAGGAGCGTGCGGCAACAGCATCGGCCGGTGATTGGCTGGCCAGGGTGCACCGGAGCCGGTAGACACCGAGATAATTATCCCGGTGCGATAAATTAGCCCGGTGTGTGTCACCCATCGCGTGAAACCTGTCCCCGGACGGCTGTCCGGTCTGCGGGATTTCGCGCCGACCAATCGAGGCGCTCCAATGGCTCGAACCGGTCGAGATACGTCGACCGATCTGAACTTTATCGATTTATAACGTCGCCAGGTACCCGTGGCCAGTGGTGAGGCGGGAGGAGAGAGGAGAGAGAGAGAGAAAGAGAGAGTACGAGCAAGAAGCAAGAAGCCGAGAGAGTAACGCTTGGCTACCAAGAAACCGTGCTCGCCCGAGGAATCTCGAGCAGGGAAAACGAAATGCCTGGACCGATAGATCATTCCCTGGTTAGAACGGAGCCGGAGATCTATGGGTCGGGGACACGCGGCTCGTTTTCGAGTAATTGGCGCGTGCTATGAGCCATCGAGCCTTCTCGATGCAGATTCTTTCGTAATTGAGCACCGAACCGTCCACGCCGTCGACGACGACCACGAGGCTGAAAATTGTTCGTTATTTATTTATGGCTGATAGCGCCAGACACAGAGATCGAGACAGCCCCGGTATAATGAACCCGGGAGAATGATTTAGAGGTTGCGGGAGGCTAACGCGATTCGACGATCGTTATTCGATTCTCGATTTTACAGCGATTTCTTTTCCGCGCGAGAAACTATCGAGCTAATAGCTCGTGGGAAACAGGTTCTATCGAGCTTCGAAGTCGATCCGCGAATTGAAACCTCATTATCAGACGACGGATCTTTATGCAAAATAAAAATAATAACCACATTATAATCTTTTCACCGTACTTGCTATGCGCAGAAATTTTGTTTATACTCGTTTATTAAAATTTTCTATCCGAATTACAACATACTGGTATGATATAGAAATTTATTTTCCGTCTATGTCTAAGTACGTTTAGTCTTAGTATGTATCGTTGTATACGGAAGGGATGAACGGATTCAGAGGATCGAGATTCTCGGTGGATCCTCAGGAATTCGAGACGCGTATAAGAGACTCTTTCTGTCACGCGATACCAGAGGAAACTCGCTTGCCAGTTTGTTCAACGAATTATCAAACCGCGTCTAAGGTTCTCGGCAAGTGTTCGTCAGGAGGAAGTTCTTCGACCAACGCGCGGCGTTTTCATGAAAATTTACAAGCGGGCGCGGCGTAATGTGAGAAGATACGCGTAACGTGGATTATACGCGATGGAGAAATGTCTCCCTTTTTCCCCTCTCGTCGGTTGATTCATACGATGATTTTAGAGAACGTTCGCGTTTCTGCGAGATTGCTCGAACCGTTATCAGCGAGGCACGTGTCAACATGGCGTCGCACAAGGTGCATAACACGCGCTGACCTGCATACAGGGTGTACAGTTGCATCAACTTAATCTGTGATTTATATTTGATTTTTTGGTGTTGCTTATCTTTTTTAGTCAGCGAATCTAAAATCGTTGTCGATCAAAATCGTTGTCGGTCAAAATCGTTGTCGGCCAAATCTGGAGTCGGTGAAAACCATGTCGCGGAAATTCGTGTCGGTGATTTCCGTGGGACCCTTCAAAAAATTGATGAAATGGCAGGTAACAATTTGTATAGTTATTTAGGGGTTGATGTACAATTTGAATTAGGTTTTTAGGATTTAATATTATCAAGCCACCCTGTACGTTGACCACGGTAATCCACGATATGCTGAACCGAGCGCGCAGCACCACGGTATCGTAATCTTCCAACGTCGTTCGTGCAACGTTCACCGTTGTATTGTATATTCAAATCGTTTCGGCGCGAAATTCCCGCGGTGTCGACGACGATAAATATTTCCGCGCGTGTTAATATTGGGATAATAAAATCCAGCGATACCGGTGGAAACTTTCTTCCGCCCCGTGGAAAATATACCAATAAAATGGACGGCATTTACGGCGCGATCCAATCGGAAAAGTCGAACGTACCTGTTACCGATCGCCGATGAACGCTCGTGCAGTGATTTTACGATGAAACCGTCAGGATGGGTTGTAAAATAGGCTTAAAAACCGGTGAACGCTATTCTGAAACAGTACTTTAATGCCTAAGAATAAATTATCCCGTAAATGATTAGTACAAATTTGTGTAAATATTTTTGAACGTTTCTACGTGCCGATGCAGGCTCCCTTTAAAATATAAAACCGGATACGAGAGGAGAATCTCGACAATATGGAGGATATAAGGCTACTCTTTGTGGGCCTGAATAATAGCAGAAGAGGGGGCGATCGAATCTTTGAATGTCAATTATCGACATCGATGGTTAACGGTTCCCTCCACCCATAACTGTCTGTATTCTGTTATTCGAGGGCCCAGGAAGTTCCACCCACTCAGGGTTTATTAATATTTCCCTCCCTCGCTAGGGTACCCTAGAGCTGACCGAGTTTCGGGGAACATACAGCATCAAAAGTGGAATCTTTTCGCGAGCCGGCTGCTCCTTAGCGGGACTCCTTGCGGCGTTTGCAGCTTCCGGTCCGGAAGAAAACGGTAAAATAGGCTAGGACGACCCTGTTATCCCGTTACCAATTTTTGAAAAGGTTTCATACTATGAATGACACGTGGTACTGCCAGGGGCGCCGTTAGATCTTCGTTTCTGAAAGATTGCGATCACTTTTGGCAGCACGTGGTTACAAAATGATTAAGACTCAAAAATTTGGTTTCGTAATTTTTTCTGAATTGAACAATTGCTCGCAGTTCACTTGAAAAATGTTTCGCAAGTTATTTATTACAAATAGGTTATTAGTTTTTAGTGTGAACCGCGACGGCGCCGGTTTGATTCAGGTCGAAAAATCACGGGATTGCAAATGAACCCATCAACGAGGTCGCTGTTGAAACAGTACTTCGACAAACTAGTACAAACATTGGTCGCGTGAAACACAAGTCTGAACTCGTCTCGGCCGGTTAAACGTGTCTTATTTATCTGAACACAGGCACCGCGCGCAAACGGCAACAACCACCGCGCAATATATCATACGCATATTCGACTATCTTTTTCTATATATCGCCGGTTGTCAATTCGAACCCGAAGCGTTTAATGCGAGCCAGAGACACACGGTTGTGTCCCAACGCAGCGCCAAACGGCCCACGATCCAGTCGATATCGCGAGCACACGATACTGGCTGAAATATTGTCAAGTTGCTTGACCGTGTTCCTTGGATAATTTCGTAAGCAGTGTCTCATTTCGTGTCATTTGTAGGCGGGACCGATGACTCTCGTTGCAATTAACAGCCATCGGGCCGCACAGTACATTCGACTCGACAAACTCGGCGAATGAAATGGAAATATGCAATAACGTACAATAGTGAGTTTTATGAACAATTCGTCACAACGTTGTTTTGTGAACAATTCGAACAAGTTGAGGCGTCCGAGACGCGAATTGGTTAGTCGTTGGCCCACGAGGTGACAAGTACTGTGAAATAAAGCGTGATCATCCTTTCCATTCGCATTCCAGTAAATCATACTCCCGACATTTGTGGTTCTATTTGAACAAATATATTTATTTTACAGACGGGATCCAAATAAATGTTGAAAAGGATCCAAACTAGGATCGAATCGTCGATTATTTGACAATTATCAAAGTTGCTTCATAATCAATCGTTGCGCTGAAAACATTTAACATTAGTTATCAACGACAAATACGATAGATAGAAGAAACACATTTAATGTGCAATAGCGTAGGCGTAAAGTATCATTTTTGTCTTCCTCTGTTCGAGAGGAATGTAAACTTGAATTTAGTCGACTGCGGTAAAGTAGATTCTACTTTACAGGATTGATTAGGTATCAATGACGGCAGCATGACTGTCGGATCGTAGCGCACAATGAGGATATGAAACGCGGGATCTAAGCACATTGTACGATCGGTAAAGGGTTGCGAAGGATTAAGGCCGTTCGAATCGATCGAAGGCGCACTTGGTCGGCCAGGCTTCCCGCCGCGATGTAATAATTAGAAACGCGACTTCGACCTCGCTTATCTCCGGGAAAGCCTAGCAAAAATGTCCAGGCGAAACGGACACCGTATAGATCCGGGGTAAATGGAGCGTTCAGAGTTGCCTCTCTAGCCTGGTCTGGTCCGAGCGACCGGCCAGTATAAACCTCTCGCGAGCGAGATGCCGAATGATCGATCAATTCCGTGGCGCCGTACCTGTTTCTGGCGCACAAAGAAAAGCCGGCTTATCGTGCCACCGACACACGACACAATGACCCGGTGACAGCGGCCGATTTTCAGGCCGGTTGCTATTTTATATCGAGCGGCTGCATCTGATACCGTTCCCTGCGTCCTGGCCGACTGTCTTTATTAACCCCCTCGCGATCGCAATAATTTAAACCCATATACAGCGATCGCCACCGACCGATAAATCACCTGATATCTTCTTTAGCACCGCGTTTCGCTCTTGGAGATTTGTTACGCCTGTCTCCGCTTTCTAAACGCGGTCGAACATTCTCACCACCGAACGGAATTTTAAGGCTTCGTACAGACCTAAACGCTTTGACGAACCGTTCGCCAAACCGTTTGACGAACCACGCATTTCGGCGCGCACGAACGCGAACGAGTAGCACTTGCAAATCTGTTTCCAAGACAGATAGAGCATATCCTAAACATTCATAAGATGAAGAATAAATGTCAAGAAATAGAACTCACTCAATAAACTGCCAACATTTTCTGCATTTCTTTCTGTTCGCCGTTCTGCGTCCGCCGTTCTGCGCGGCGTTCGACGCAGCGAAATGTTTGGCGAAATGCGCGGTTCGTCAATCGTTGAACCAAGATTTTTCACGTTTCATTGTCAGTAACAAAATTGTAGATTTCAGGTAGAGAGAGAGAGAGAGAGAGAGTAGGACCACGAATAGCAAACTTTTATCCAGCACGGGGATCTGCCGAGGGCGATTTCACTCGGAATCAATCGGTCCTCCCCTTATCCGATGGGGTCATCGGTCGGCGTGAAACCCTCGGCCGTCGTCGTTAATTCACGATTTACGCAATCCGCTTTCGTAACGGTGCCCCGTACATCTGCCACCCACACGCCTTGGGACAGAAATTATCCTAATGACGGTCAGGGGCTGTTTATAACGGCGTGAATTGATTCTGGAGCGCTTTGTGGTTTCGAACCGCTTACACCTTCGAGCAGTCAATCACTCGTCCGGCTTCCCTCGAGAATTCCATCTCCTCGGAACCACCGCAGAATTATCCGCTGGAGCACACCTGTGGTGGTCGCTAAATTCATCGGACATCAGATTGTTTGGCGGCATTGTTTCTTCCAGTACTCAGTCCTTTATTTATGAAATAAAGTACACGCAAAGGGTTAACGACTTTCCGTGAAACGGGCGGAAATACAAGAGCGAACTGCGGTGACCTTTTTGGTGGCAACGTCGACAACCCAACCTGGGATAATTAAATTGCGCGCGGCGCGCGGCGGACGGCAGTGTGCGAGAGACGGTATCGGCCAGCGGTATCTCCAATGCCAATGCGCTCGGGTTAAGTGGACCGTTCAGCGTGGCAACAATTGCCGCGAGACACGCGTGCGTTCTGTTGCCTTCGCTGTGCGTTTCAGTTATGCTCCCGATCGCTCGGTAGATCCGTTGCCATCGACAGAGCCGTGATCGATCGACCGGCTGATCCTGATAGGAAACTGAAACACACCCCGAATGTCTTTTCGTAAATCGCCGCCTAGCAGAGCTTAGGCACACGATTAGTGCAACATTCTTACCTCTGATTCGTGTTCTGTCGCATCTGTCAATCAACTTGCAGAATCGTGCAGCTCCTTCGATCATAATTAACCGGCTATGCTAATTCTCCCCTTTCATAAGAAAAGGTCTGGGATTACAGACAATGTTAATTTTCCTAGCAATCCCTCTAATACGCTAAGAGCGATGCAAGAAATTTTGTCGAAAGATTTAAATCGATTGTGAAGTGGATTAAGTTTTTCTGGTCACGTTTACGTCAAGATAACGCGTCCGCAATTGTTTAGCTCCGCGAGTATTTCAATTTGTAAGCACGATTCCACGTTCCCTTCTCTTCGATTCTCGCGGTTTTCCTCAGCTTTGAAATAATTATACCTATGTCGAGCGTGAGCGTGTCGTAACCGAGGAGAACAAAGGATGCCGACACGTAAGAAATACCACTCATTACGGCAAACCACCGGCGCCACTTCGTTGCATTAAATGGAACGCTAGCGCGTGCTCGTAATTAACTCATTACCGGTGTAACGAGTCACTAAGCTTTCGAATTGCAGCGAATTAGCGCGTGCATTAGCTAAGATCCTCCCGTGAGAATCATGTAAAGTCTGCGGAATGATCGATCGCTTCTCGTGATTGATCTCGTAAAAATGCAAAAGAGCATTAACGTATTCGTCCACTTACTTTATCTTTTTCAAAGAATGCTAGTCCGATTGTTGTGCGTCGACGTGTATACTCATCATTGCTTGTCGAGTGGGGATCGACTGTGGGCGATTTTTAAAATAATTTCCGCAACTCGATTAAGGGTCGAGAGGATCTGTGCCAGCGCGGATCGATGGTTAATAAAAAGAGGTTAATAAATCGAAGACAATTCAATGAGGAGCACGTTGCGGTGATTTTCAGGATCACTCCGCGTTGTATCCGGGTAGGCAACCCCGTGGGATGAGTAATGGACTGCGTAATGCGATGCTGGACAAAGCGAGTCGAGCAAGTGTAACGCGCTGAATACCTGAGCGGCTCTGCCCGGCGCGTTCTCTACTAGCTCGCGCAGTCACTCTTGGAAAAATGATCTGTTCACGGAGCATCGTGGCGTATAATAGTCGGTTAATGATCCCGGTTGAATACACACGCGGTGGATCGCCGTGTGATCTCGCAAAAGTCACTCCACGAAAGGAACGGAACGCGGCGAACGATCTCCATTTCTTTTTCTCTCTCGTTATACGCCCTCGCTCTATCCAACTGGATCGACTACGCCATCTTCTATCTCTCTTCGTGGCCTCCTACGGTTCTCCAAGCCTTTCGTTCATTCTTTTTTTTCGCCTTTCTTAGCTTTGTCCGATGTACACCTATGACCGTCTCGTTTAAAAACCGTGTGATTTATTATCGGATGCCCGGCGCCGGACAGGTGGACCGTTCCTATCCAAGCATAATGGACACCGTGAAGAGGATCAAACGCGAGATTCTTCTCGGCTTAGCGAGTCCTGATCGCGCTACTAATCGGCCGACAATCAGCCCGCCACGGAAGTCCAGTGGACCGTGCGAATAATCGACGGTAATCGACGGGATTTCTTCTTTTTTTCTTGCTCTCCTCCGCAAAGGATTTTCGATGACGCGCCGGAGTGAGAGATGCAGGAAGAGGATGCTCGTTTCGTCAAATTAATGGCCATCTATTCAACGGACAAATCGCCCCGGATAATCGACGTCTTTCAACGGAATCAAGCCCGGCGACCGTGAAACTCTTTGCCGTACCTACACCTTCTCTTCAGATACACGGTGCGTTCAATAATTTTTAAGATTGCCGCCATATCTCGGGAACCCGCGACGTTATCTATGTGTTCGAGCATGCAGCGTAAAGCTCGATGTATTCTCCCTACCAATCTGTCAAGATTTCATTTTACGTTTGTACACTGGAACAAATTTGTAGGCTGAACATTTCTTTCATAAAAATGTAGAAAGTAAAACTTGTTATACAGACGACGCCAGAGGCGAAGAGAGTCTCCAGATTCAAGGAGGCGTGCGTCAGTTTCGGAGGAGATGTGGAGCGCGTGCTTCTGGAGAATCTTTAAGCATGCGTGGGTAATGACAGGGTGTTGAGAGCTGCCAAGGTCGCGCGTATAAATATCCCGCTCCGGGTGGAGGTAATGATTTCGGGCGCGTGTAGGCCAGGCCATAAATTCTGGGCCCATTTACGGGACAGATGCGCCGATAACTCGAACGCGTCGGCAAACCCTTTCGAATCTGGGCCCCGGAGATCCACGGTGTATCGGAGACCGATAATTATTAACGATGGTTATGAGAACGGTGGTTAAAGCATCTGCTGGGAGGCACGGGGGTTGAGCCTTCACGTGCACCTTCTCGAGGCGACGAGCTGCAACGTTTTCATTAGAGCAAGATATTTATGGGTTGCAGTGACCAATTTGCTTTATTGTAGCCGTCGAATGGCTCGCCTTTCGCCTGGCCGATCTCTCTCTCTCTCTCTCTCTCTCTCTCTCTCTCTCTCTCTCTCTCTCTCTCTCTCTCTCTCGGGTTTGTTAAGCCTTTATATTAAATTCGTGAAACGCATCATCTTCCGGTAATCATGGTTAATTTATCGGCTTGTAATTGTTCGGAATTTTTCTTCCGCAACGAGAAAACTCGAACGTACCGTTCCTCGAACTGTTCCATCTTCGGGACGCAATCTTTCGAGGTTTAATTGCACTGTCAAGTTGAAATGAGTTCCTAAAGCCGGGTACAGTTACAGTCGAAAAGACGACGATTCCTCCAGCAACTTTGTTTCATTAATCTTCGCGCATGCTCCTCCGAACCGGATGCGTTCCAAAAATGTAAGTATCATTGTTCAGATCGAATCTGCAAGAACAATGACTGTGCGTATAATAAAAAAATGCACCCTCTTAATAAATAGCGAGTGCAAACCAAGGCTCGCTGGCCTGTCATTTGTTAGCCAGTCCGGAGAAAGCCCAACAATCGCCGGGCCCGCGGAGAGGTGAATCCTCGAAAAATAATAATGTCGAATGCCGTATTAATCACGCGTTAAACCACACGGTAATCAGTCCTTATTTACATACAAACCCCGCGGCGAGAAAAAATTCCGAACGGCAATTTCCTCGTCCCGTTGAAAGAAGCTTCGATAAAGAATGGCCGATCGATGATGCACCTGCGCGAGTCCCACGCAGCATCAGACGTCGAGTCACCGCGGAAAAATCTCCAGCCTGTCGAGAGCGAGAGAAAGAGAGAGAGAGAAACGGAGAAAGAGAGCGCACGTGCACGTGTTTCCGTTCCGGGCGAAAGGTACAAACGCAGGCGTAACGATCCCACAGTTTTAATTACGCCAACGTGGCCCTGGGACGCGCCCCTGCTGCGGCTCGAAAACGAGCATCGGGGAATATTTTCCAATTATTCGACGCTTAATTAAATATCATTCTTAATGATGCACGTGTCGCGCGACCGCGGACCACGGAAAACTAATGGAGCCCGCTCCGCACGCGGTCTAATGAAGACGTGGGTCGACCCGGCGAAGGTGTTGCGCTTATTAATGATGCCGCGGGTCTCTTCTTTTTCCCCGGTTCGGTGCCATATGTTTCCTCTCGCCGATTCCGAGCCACGCCGAGCGGAAAAGACGCCGCAGATCTCGTAGTGCTAATTTTCACGATGGAACTCGGGAAAGAGCCTAGCCTATTAAAATAGTCGAAACTGCCCTTAGGGTTTTTCAATGGCTATTGAACCATTCGAAAAGCTGACCAAGGAAAACCCCTCCGAGTAAAATTTAAGTCCTCTAACTTTCCCGCGAGGGTAGTTGCTGTCGCTGGGCCCTTTAACGGGGCTTTGATCATCTTTTTATCGGTATTACATCATCGAGTCAACGATCCGAATGAATTAACGATCGATCAAACCTGTTACTCTCGCGACCATCCACACAATCGTCCCACCAATGAATGAAACCAGCTGCAGTACGACTAGCAGTCTAATCAACAAACTATGACGCATCGTAGGAATCCAATTGAAATCGCGTCGGATACCGGTGTTACACATTTCCGCGGCGGTATAGTGATTCACGATTCTCCGGGATACGAATGTGGGTGATTTCCTCTTACGAAATGAACGTCCCACGTACAGTTATTCGCGGCATGCATTTAACAGAGCGACATTTAATCCGGCCCCCGATCGGGTCAGCCGGGCGTATTGCATAATGCACAGGTGACATCGCGGTGCCCTCGCCGAGCCGAGCCGAGCAAAGCGGAGCCGTGCGGAGTGTTCGCGTTTAATACGTACGCGTTCTCGTCTCGTCGCGTGCGTGTATGTCACGTCATTACCATGCTCGCGAGAGGACCTCACACTCGACGCTGTGTGTCGCGAGATCCCCGCGTGGGCTACACAAGCTATCCACGATGCGATTTCGCATAATACGGGGCCCGCCAAGCCGTTCCTCCGATGCCACGTGACTCGGCTTTCGAAACCTTCCTTCCGGTTCTGCTTCGTTCAAAGTTGGCATCTGTGACTTCTACTTTACTCGCACATCCTCGATTAGAGCTGTAACTTTCCTTTAAAGGTCGAAGATTTCGAATGTCGAAGCTTCGATTTTTGAAAATTCGAAGCCGATGAGAATCAAAGTTTCTAATTTCGAACTTCCGTTTCTTTCAATTTTTCAAAAATCGTGACACGGTATGAAACTCATAAGTTACAACTTCATACGTTTCGAAGAGTTTGAAATTTCGAGCGCTTGGCAAATTTCGAAATTTCAAAGCTTCGGGAGAGTTACAGCCCTATCCTCGATAATTCGAAAACGCTTGGAATAGCTGATTTGGATGAGTACTCGGACTCCGTGAATTTTTCCTTCTAGGCTTTGAAACTTTTTGGAAGAAATCTTGGTGCATCTGGAAGTCTATAGCTCGAAGTAATTCTCACAATTTTTTGAAAACAAAAGTCGTATGCGTTCGCAGCGGATGTGCAGATTTAATATGGTCGAACGTCAGACGCGTAATGAACTTTTCAAGAAATGAAGTCGTATCGTTTTACGAGAGAATGCACTCTTTCGCCGGACAGCTAATTAGCAGAAGTTGGACAAACGGTTCCGAGGTCGACGGAAAAAATTTTATTATCGTCCGAGGAGGGTCTGGGTAGACGACGAAAACCAGAAGGTCTCGTCCGTGCCCGATGGTTGAAGAGACGCGGCTGATCGGTTTTTCTGGAGAACGAGATTTCGAGTCCGGGTGTCTCGTAATGCGGTAGCTCGATTCATGGCTCATCGTCAAGACGTAATTGCGTGTTTGCCGAGAGAGCCGAGAGAGTCGCTGTTATTAGTTTCACCTTCGAGGCGCACGCAATCCTCCGGTTCTTTGCGAGGGCCAGCAAACGAGCGAACGGGACGCAGGGCGACAAGGGAAGATCCTCCGAACAATAAAAAAACGGACGAGGCTGGACTTGTCGGGGAACCGAGATACCAATCCGCTTACCGGTAGGTGTAACGGCTCTTCGACTTTTTATCGATTTCGTTTAGCCCAGTCCTTTCACCCGAACCTGTCCTCGGAGGGCTTTAAAAATTCGTACTCAATTTTCGAGGTGGTTGCACGTGCAAAAATGAAAATAATGCAATTCCTTCTCTAATATCTTTCAGAATGTGTTTCAAATAATCGAGAAGGATAGAAGAGAGAAGTTAGCTGATTTAGTCGATGATCAACTATTTACTTCATGATAAAATAGTGACTAAGATGTATTCGACAACAAACTTCGACTGGTCACAACCCTTAGCCACGCAAAAGTCAGCACTAGGAACCATCATTGTAGTCTCCCTCTCCCTTTAAGGGATTGTGATCGTAGTCGAGGAGTTGTATTAATAAACTAGTGTTTTATTTATCATAAACGTACAACGATCGTTAACCCTCATCCTGAATACGGCAGATTCGATCAGGCTGGCAGATCAATATTATAATCTCAAGAATGAATTATCAGGCGGAATCAATCAGTTATCTGGAGCAAGGTAAATCGCAGGCCTGATGCGTTTCCAGAGCCATCTTATCTGTCACGGTCCGATAAATCGTGGCAGAAAGCGAGTCTGAATAAACGAGACAGCCTCGTAATACACGTTACACCGTCGTGCTCGGTGGATACGCGAAATAAACGATCCACGGGTTAGCCATCGCCAACATCGGTGTGTAGGCGACTTACGTGGATTAAGTTATGGTGGACCTTGCTGCGTGCATGGTGCAACACCCGTGATCTTTTGCACCGTGTTGCTAGTCGATACCTCGGATGCTCGTAGATCGATCCTCCGTGATAACTCGTTTCCTCCGCCGTCCTTACTCCGCTATTTTCTCGCTAGCCAAACAACAATGAATTTTCGTTCGCTTATTCAATCGCGAGTGGACCATTTCACAAAAATCTACGCAATCTTTAAAAATAGATTTCTTCGCATTTTCCAACCACGAATAAAAATTTCAATGATTTCAGCGCACTGGTTCGATCAATTGTTATTTAAACGCTATCTGCAAATTATCACAATATCTTTTTTCAACGTTTCGATATTACTTTAGATCATTCTCAACACGCTTTAGTCGTCTAATTCTTTCGTTACAGCAACCGCGCTCGCAATTACTCAGCTCCCACAATTTTCCATAAACGTTATTATCGTAATAAGCGGAAACGATACTCCGGCGCAGGTTTTCGCAATCGGTGCGCCTTGGCGTTGCAGTGGTTCGCCGGTGTTTTGCGGTGAAAAAACAACCACGATTGCTTTCTTTAATAAGCGAACAAGAGGTCCGGCCCGATCATCGAAGAGATTCCTGGGACACTCCTGATATTTCGCTTTGTGCCACTTTGTTGCCGCTTCTGAAAGCTTCACCTTTTCCGATCGGTGTATAAATTGCCTGCAAACGCGTGGTAGTTGAAAAATACATTTCGTATGTATACACATGGTTCATTATGTTCCTCTCTCTCTCTCTCCTTCTCTGCGTCCTGTTCTACAGCTCGTAAACTCTCTGGTCAATTATTGCGTGCTGTCAATTATTTCACCGGCTGTAATTAAAATTAATGAAGAAGTGACGGAGGGAGTACACGTCGCTCTTAGTGATGCGAGCAGGATCGGCATGTACTTATGAATATCAATCAGTACGATACTCAATGGCTCGTTTTCATAGGCTTGCTTAGTACTCGTTACAACAAATATTTTATTCCGTGGGCAATTGAATTTTAATTATTTAAATTAATAAGCGGACGCGGGCCGGTGACGTCATTAATAAACCCCTCTAATCGTCTAATTCCTCGCGCGGTAAAAATACCTAATAAACTACACACCGTTGTTGAAATGTTTCAGAAGACGGAATATGGTATTTAAAAGATTGCATCAATTATTCCTGTGATCTTTAAATAACTAAAACGATGAAAAGGCGACATACATTGCAATTTATCTTCCATGGAATTGATGGAGAAAATTCTGATTTTGCATAACGATCGGTTTCTAGTCTATTAATCAGCAAACTCGGTGCACAACGCTGTATGCAACACAAACGATCTTCGATGCAGTTGTTGTGCAGTTGCTTCAGTGTTCGAAATTTATCGAACGAACGGTTGAGGGATCCGCGATTAATTATCACAGCACCCAATCATCGGGATTGTTCGCAGGTCGGCAAACGGGTCCGCGGATTTCTTTGCGGCGCATTCCCAAGCCCCGGCGCGGCGGGTCGCAGGTGTGATCGAGAAAGTCATCGATCGGATCGATAGGCATCTCGTGGAAAAGTTCAATTCTCTGGCGCCACGTACACACACGTGACTACAAGTGGGAGTATACGCGGTTGAACACGCACGCTTCTGGAAATTGTTTGCCGCGGTTTGCTTCTCGTTCCTCTTCCTTCCTGCCGCGGAAATCAAGCGATAATACCTAATTACACGAACGAAAATGGTCGCTAAATTCCCATAATCTTAACAGAGCGGAACGAAGCGGGGAGAAGCTGCGCGACGTGTTTTAAGAGAGACACCTGGGTCACGGAGCCGCCGTGGCGCTTTGGAAAGGTAACTCGCGAACGATGATATATGCCAGTGCAAAAGTTGACCGCCCAGACGCCGCCCGGAGACGCCTTTTAAAACAATACCGACGCGACGTCGCTTCTAAAGCCGTTTCTCAATGAGCTCCGCGCGGAGAAAGCGTGGGCCGTTTCTCGGCTCTGCCCAGTCGTTTACCGCTAACGTCGACTTAATTTCCCTGCTTTGTACCGCGACAGTTACACGGAAAAATTTCGAGACAGCCATCTCTCACCGGACTAGACTGCGACGTTTAGAATGCGGATTTCGTGTGTCTCCGCAAATAGTCTGGTGTGTGTGTTCACTCTGATAAACCGAACGATTTTTCGTTTGTCTGGCAAGTTGAACAGTCTAAACATTCTAAACGTTCTAAACATTCAGGGAAGTTAGGAATGATTGATAGACTCAATCAAGCAGGATGTATGTCAACGGGATAGTTTCAGTTTCTCACAGGGATACGAAGGCGAGGTGGTCCGGTTTGGCAGAAGATAGACAATACAGGAAGTAATAAGTTACTTATCAGAGCCGTGTATCTCTAAGATCCCGCAATGCCCCACAGTCCTTAACCTTGGCGCCTTATGGGCTTCGGATTACCAATGCGAGTGGTAATGAGAGCAAACTAGCACCATATTGCTGAGATACATTGGCGGGAATATATGGACAAAATAATTTTGTTCCGCATAAATTATATTAATTAAATTAATTAAAAAAGTCAATCAAGGACAATTTTGCGGGAAGTTCTTTTAACAGATCTTCATCGATCGTGAGGTGTAGAATCACGTTATGGTGGTCGTGACATATAATTGTAAGAGTAAAGATATTTCTATAATTATCAAACGATTTAGTAATTTAAAGAAAGCACACAACTTTGAACAATTATCTTGGACAATAAACATACATGAAACTCTTTAATACATGAACACATCCTTTTATAGTTTTTCCCTCGAATGCTCCCGAATGTCAATTATTGACATGCAATTCACTTCTCAAATACATACAGTTGAACAAGTTTAACACGCATGCAATTCGTGCACTCCTACACTCGGCTGTCCTGAAAAGGCATATGACCTCAGATACCTTTTCACTCCTACATAATTTTTACACACCCTGTACATCCAAGTGTCCAAATTGCAACCTGCTCTCCAGGAAGCAGAGTGCTAAATATCCAGCTAGTCTTAGACAAAGGATCCATTGATCCAAGAAGAAGAAAAATATGGAAAAGTCTCGCAATAATGGAACAGGGAAGATCGGATTGGAGTCCCTCGGAGGCTGCGCCGATGGCAAAAGATTCTAGCTTTACACGAGCTGGCTAGGCTGGTTATCAGCGCTATCGGGCATGATAGATGGCGGGCGGTGGCGCGATAAATCACCGGGTCGCGCCGCGAGGAGGATCTACGGACGATCCATCGCACGGCTGCGGTTGTTCGGCTGTCGATCAGCGGTGGCCGTGGCCGGAACGTGTTGCCCGATAACGATCGACGACGAAAGTATTAATTATTATTTGCTGCTCGCGCCTTTCAATTTGTTTTGCCCTGGGACCAGCAGCGCGGGGCGCGGGCATCGTTTCACTTTGCGCCGCGAAAGTGACGAAACCCCGACGCCGCGCCGATCCGCTCCGAAACGATTTCACTCGCCGCAGATAAATCATCGCTCGTGGATTCCGCTTTTACCGCGGCGAGCGTAACCGAGACAAGGACCTTTTACAAGCCGCGGCTCGATGATGAACGACACCGCGCAGGTGTCGAAAGTGAAAGAGAGAGGATCGCTCGATCGCCCCCGTAGATCCCATGGGGGTCCGGCGTCGTCCTACGGACCAATTCTATTCTTTTGGAATTTTTCCTAGCCACATAGATAAGCGTTTTCTTATGTCGATCGTAGATTATTGCTAGAAAACTTTTAATGATTTGTAGCAACAGCTTACAAAAACTAGAAGAATTGCGTCTGTAAAGTGAAGATTAATGCATATTACGAAGCTACATACGGAATTATTTAGAAGAAAAAAGATATTGTGATAATTTGCAAATTGCGTTTAAATAACAATTGATCGAACCAGTGCTCCGAAATCATTAAAAGTTTGCTAGCACATAGATGAGCGTTTGTTTTGAAAAAGTGTAAACAGCGAGCATCTGGCCCTTTTCCCCCAACAACACAGCGATCGCAGCCGTTGTGGCTGAGCAAGGAGCGAACTCGGCTCGTAAATTGAGACATAGCCCGACGTCGAAGCGGAAAAGGAACAGAACGGATTAGGCGTGCCAAAATTGCCTGTCCGCGAACGGTACCACTTGCTCAGAACGTCGCCGGCGTTCTCTGTGTAATTAACTAATTCAATAAACACCGTAGCAGTGACAGCGTTGCCTCTACGCGGCACGGGCAGCCTGTCATTACACGGACGATTATGTCGTTAGTGCTTCGAGGATTTTAAACGTGCAATTAGCGGAAATCACCTCGACGACATTGTACGACGAGCCCCTCGACCGTGCTCCGCGAACAGGGTAATAAAATTGTCACTCTTAAAACGTAGTGGTGAACGGGTCGATAATTAACCATCTTCGAGGAACACTTCTACTTTGCGCCATCTTCCGCCAAGGAGGAAAAGAAATATTTTCTCTTCACCCATCAATTATTATACTGCCTTGATACTGTACTTAATCTAAGTTTCACACGCGAAGCGTAATCAGCACCGAAAGAAACATGCTCTATAAAAAGGCAGAAATGATGTTGATATAACTGTTTCCTTTATCACTGATTTGATCTGACGTTAATTTTATAGTAATTTGCAAAATTGTTTAGTTGATGTTGTTTATACTTGTTCCGTTGATGTTGATATAATATGAAGTTTGATCGCTTTGTTTTAATTGAATACATCTCTAACACGTGTAACACATGAAAGAATATGATTTATACGTGTTTCTTGAAAGTTATAAATTCTTCAGAGTATATCACGGTAGAGGGTTAATTAGAGAGTCGGAACACTCGAGCAATAATTAACACTAGAAAGGTGAGAGTCGTAAAATAAAGTAGTCTACGATCTTTTCACAATGCTCCTAGATATTTCTAGAAGAACGAGAGCTATAACAGTCGAGTCTAAATCACAGGGTGAAGAATTTTTCCTGTGAACCAGTGCCAGGTGAACGAGAAGCCAACTGCGAGCTTAAAAACTGCAGTGAACCCGCTCTATGCATTAAAAATGAATTCAGTGTCTCGAAGAACGTATCAGGTGCAATAATAATGAACGCGGTAGAAGCTGAAGCTCACTACCTGGGCTTTGAGTTGATTAGCAATTCTTATCGGGCCGGGTGTAAATTATCTTCTTATTTGCACCGACTGTTAACAGAATAATCATTCGACGCGGTATTGTAATTAGCGCAAAGAAAAATCCATGGCAGAATAAGACACCTGCAGTGTCGTGCAAGAAGATCGCGCCATAAACATCGTTCCATGAGGACAACTCTATCAGCGTCGGCGGTTTTCGCAATCGGCACCGCAAAACTAATTATCGAGATCGGTAATTGGTAGCCGGAGCCAATCTAATTTCCAAGCAGGGCGTGGTGTTGCCTCTCGATCTCGCTTCGCAAGAGCCACATCGTTCGACTCTCTTTCTCTGGATCTGCTCGCTCTTTCATTCCCGAGGGATCTATCGCGACTCGGTTATTGCAGTCTACCGCCGGCAACGGTGCTTATCAAGTCATTAGCTCGCCATTACGTCCCGCGCAACGTTTGTTTAACCTGATTCTGGGACTCTCGATCCTCCGGAGAGTGTTCGCCTCCCGATGTCAGACAATCGTCCGCCGAGAGCGGAAAGGGCGATCTCGGGGCCCCGTTTCGCCTAAAAGCAACTTCGTTGAAGCGTATCAAACGATTCCCCGATAATACTACCCGGCCCGGTGAAACGCCCACGCTGTAATTAAAGGGTCAGAGGGTAATTATTGCCCTCCGCGGGAAAAATCAACCTTCGTATCCCGGTTTCTTTATATTTCCGGCAGAGCGCTCTGCCCGCAGAAACCCTGCAGCCTTCCTTGTGCTTTCGCTGACTTTCCATGCAAATGTGTGAGGTGTACACATAAGTTCGGTACCTAAAAGGTTATTAATTGACAATGCTTTAAATTTTGATAAAAAAAATGCCGAGCAATCAAAACATCTTGCTGGACTTTCATTCAATAATTGCTCGATTTCCTCGTCCTGCACTTTTTCGGCGTTTTTGAAGAAACGCAAGGAAGTAGTCTCGATGGTACGAATTCTGATTTTTCGCTGCTGAGATCCGAGCCAGGAGCGTTCCTCGGAACTGGTACGTCCGTAATCCCGTGTTCCCCGGCGGTGTTTCGCCGTCGTTCCGCACGAGCGGCCTGTACAAGATGCCCGCGCGGCTGAGAAAAGGTGGCCGACGGTGCTTGCACGTAGGAAGTAAACACGCCGGACTTGAACGAGAGCACGGAAATCGACGACAGAGTCGGGGCCGTGCGTCCGCTCGGCAAAAACCAGAAACCGCGGTAACGATACCGCGGACGGATGCAACCAGATACATCGGCACGATAACAGGAATCGGCATGGACAAGCGCGCGCGAATCGATTCGCGGCCGCGATAACGCCGCGCTGGATTTATGTCGAAACGCGCGAGAAACGTCCTCGACCCTCCGGGTCCATGATGGAGCACGCGATCGCTGGCTGTCAACCGACGCCACGAGTCAATTAGAATCGCGATCGGCTACGCGCGATAATCATCGATGACTCCAATCCTCGGTGCGAACCCAGAGGTGGACATTACTTGCCGAAACAAAGATTTCAAATACCATTTAATATTTTATTTTGCGAAATATTTTATTATCTCGAAAACTAAAAGCGACCCCTCTATATCGAAAAGGAATAAGTTGCTCAAAATGTCGAAATCTATAACATATGTAAATTTCATCAAAATTGGAGCATAGTGGTACTTTCCGAATAATTACCAATATTAAATCATGAACTTATTTTATCGATCATAAATTGTTTAGACAATTGGAATAATGTTATCGGCGCACAGGTCCGATCAAATTCTATAACAATACATATACTACAAACGTTGATTCGGATGTAAATCTATGTTTGGTCTTAAGACCACGTTTGCACTATTAAAATGTTTTAAGAGTGTATAAATTAGCGGAGGACATTCTATATACTTGTAACTCAACTCCTCAATATCTGTTGAATAAAAACTTGATAGATCCACCTGTAAGACCACACAGCATTCCGGTCTGCCCTCGAGTCGCCGATACGCTTTGGTATTCAGTTTTTAAGTTCCCATGCCGCGAGGGGATTAACGCCGCGCGTATATGACTCTCGTCAGACACGAGCCGGCCCCATTATCATTGGATTGCGAATAAACCCATTGGACCATTCGTATCAGCCGGTCTCTCGATATTAAATCCACTTAGCGGTGAAAATCGCGAGCGTACCTAAGATCGTATCGGGGTGGAATTTCTCGGCCGCGAAATCGTGTGAATTGTACCTGTCGATCACCGTACGCGATACATTCGCCGTGTCCGATGGGGAATTACGTTACGGCGTTCCCTCTTTCCGGAGTGAACGAATTTCCGACGCAATTACGGCACACCAATTATTCGAACAGCATTCGTTTCAACAGTGATCTAAAGCGGGTCTGAAAGAACATTTTCAACAATAAATATTTCTAAAATATAAAATGCAACATCTAACCGGGATTAAAAACGGATTAGAAGACGGGATTAAAGATGAAGAACGAAGATACGGATTCGTACCGGGCGAATCCGTTCTCCAGGCTATTATCCGCGTGTCGAGCGATTTTCCGCAGTTATCGAGCACCGGTTATTATACCGGTGTTTCTCGGATCGGCCGCGGCGGCACGCACCGTTACGCGCGCTTTTCACGCCGCATAAAGCCGATCGTTACACGCGCGCCGCGCACCTAACGAACGGCTCGAATGTCCGCCAATGATAAAAGTAATCCCCGATCTAGATTACGAGCACAATGGGGACCTCCGGGCGTCTTTCCACGCCGTACGCGTTCGAGCGTACGCACCGCGCCGCGCCGGTTTGTATTGTGTTAGAGAAAACGCGACGGGGACGAGCCGCAGGAAATAAAACCGGTTAGAAAAAACCATCGGCGAAGTTTTCTATGGAGACTGGTAACGCTCCGGGCGAACAATTTGTGCGTTCGAACGGTGGAAACACGATTTTCTGCGAATACTGCGCGTTTAGTATCGAACACTTCGGGCTCTCGCTTTGTTTTCAAGGTGAGAAAGTAGAGGTTCGATTCTTTAACCCTTTGCCCCATGATTTATTTTACGATTTCAACGATTGATCTAGAGGTGATCGAGGTGACCTGATTTTAATGATTACCCTAATCCGAATGATTGCCCTGTTGGAATAGATCCTGTTTCGATGCGTACCTCCAGAAGGGCCAAAGGTTACCAACGGTCGCTGCCGCATGCGTAACATACGATCGAAAATAAATTTAATTTAATTTCTATTATCAACGTACATATTTATTAGACCCCGTTCAGTATCTTCATTGCGAGTCTGACACGATATTGTAGGGCAAAGTGTTAAAATTAGTTAAAATAGTTCAGTTTTTAGTAAGCTCGCCGAGCAGAGCGCGTGGCGTGTCTCGAAAAGCAAGATCGGTAGCGCACGCAATTAACAGTAAAGCACAGAATCGAGCGGTTCTGGTTCTCGTTAATAACCGCTATCGCGGTAGGTTTTCCCTGTGTTTCTTGCGGTCGCTACCGGTCGAAAAACCGCATACTTAGAGAAACCACGATGGTATAATAACACGCGAGGCGCGCGTGTTCCGTGTACGTATATACCGTTTAACGGCGCGTAGATTTGCAGAATGTTGATCGATTATCCGGTACACAGGGAGCGGGTGATTATCCCCGCGGGTTTAATTAATTTTCTCTAATCGCGGTAACGACGTGGCGATCGGTTTTCCAGGGACAGTGGCCGCTGAGACACGGCCCCTTTGGCCAGACACAAGAAAACGCAGATGGCGGCCGACAGAAAAAGACACAGCGAAAGAGGGACAGAGAGAGACAGAGAGGGAGGCGCCATGCGGAGGCGGAAAATATCGCCTTCTGGCGGAACGGGTTCCTCAGATTAACCCACACAACCACGCACACGCGTACACACGCCACGAGATCGATCTTTTGCGAAACACGGCCAATAATACGTCCACGGAGCACCGTCACGCCACCGGTTCCTACACATCCGTGCGTGTACCGTGAACTCTTTCGAAAATATTGCCATAGAGCCGGTATTATACGAGCCACGATACCTGGCTCTGTTTTCGTCGCTGCCGTGGTTTAACCAATAGACGACCGATCCGTGACAAATCAATTATTAATCTCGCACCGGTTCAAACTCTAGAAAGTGAAGAAACTTGCTCGACGCTCTGCTCATTGTTCTCTCTCATCGCGTTTCTAGTAGCTGAACCAGACGCTTACACCTTGGAACACGTGCGATCGTTTCGCCTTTTGTCGATGACGACGTTCGCGCGACAAAGCTGGGCTCGTTAAATGCGAATGACTGGTCGCGTACTGCTTGGAAAATTAGTTACATGTTTATTTTGATGACCCGAATACGTAACTATTGACATTTATGTTCCAGCATTTTTGAAGTCCGTTCGAACGTCGGTAAAAATTCTATAGAAAATGTATGATGCTTTCGGCGTACAGGTTCGATAATTGTTAAAAACAAGCATATTGCAATTAAAAAAAAAATCTGTACGATCCAGATAAAAACAGCAACGCGCTCGACCGTTTGAAACGTCGCGACACACAACTCCTGTTTCAATTTATGTTTCACACGCACTAATTACCTGTTTGTTACCCCGATAGTTAAACACAGACTAGCCGCAAAGCATTAATAAATCAGCCGGCGATAAAGTGCAAGAATCAGCCGTGAACTCGTCGCTGGTTTCGAGTTGTTCCCCACCTCTCCCGTTGCATAAGGTTTTAATAGAATAATCAGAGGAATAGCGCGTTGCGAGTGTCCGGTAGAAGAATTTTTTCGATTCTGGCGGATACTGGTGGTCGATTACAATAATTATCGTATCATCGGCGTTTCGTCACGGCGATCCGGCCGGCGGCAGTTCGTGGGCGGTTTTTGATACAGATCGGAATCGCGATCAGATTAATTATCACTGTAATCGTATTATCGGTCGATTTGTCGAGCGTCGGTCGTTTCAATGTATGTATATACTCTCTGTCTCTCTCTCTTCTGGTTCTCTGTTTTTCTCTCTCCTGTTTGGGCCTGCCTCGGACCGCCGACGCGCACGGTGCGTGCCGCTCGTTGCACATTTCGTTGCGTAAACGCATTGCGTCGCGAGCAAAACGATTTATGGGACTCGCGCGGCCCGGCTAGCTAATCGACGCCCGATATTCCAGGAATCGCGAGACGGACGCGTGGTCGTGCCGTGAGAGACCTTTTCAACGTGAAAAACTCGGCTGAAATGCCAGCCAGTGAAATAAACGCCCTCGAATGGCACTCGAACGAGCCGCAAGAAAATCAATCGAACGCGCGTTCCTACCGGGAGGAAGACGTATGAACAAATTCATTCTCGGACCGTTCTTCATCGGATTATTTCAACCATAACACCAACATGCGTGTTACCATCGATATTATTCGTATTATTCGTATTGCAACACCCTATAACCAGATATCACGGAACTGCAGTCGGACAGTAATGGTTAGGAAAAAATGCCTACCTCGCGAACTGGTTAACATTTCGTTATTGTTATTTGCCTAACGTCTCAATCGAAGCTCGGCCGTCTCGCCTCGGCAGGAGAGAACCGGAGAGGAATTCATGTACGAGCGTCGATTACCGGTGCACGTTACCCATGATTTTCTGGTCGCATTAAAATACCAACCCCAACCCTGGTCGATCGTAATATTAGCCGGCTAACCTGCTGACACTACCGGCCAAAAGTTTCGAACCACTGCGTAAATTTAAAGAAACAGTGGACAAGAGCATTGTGAACGCAAGAAAATGCTGAAATCTGTTAAGAAATGTTATTACGCGTCGAGAAAAATGCAAAGCTGAAAAGTTAATCGAAGGCTGACCCCCTCTGACCAGGCGAAGTTGCGAGCAGAAAACACGTATATTCTAAGGCGACGTAGAATGCACCTGTCGTGATTGCCCTTTGATCCTCTAATGCGATAAGCATCGTTGTCCCAGTATGGGGAGTTCACTTTTGCAGAAGATTGAAACACAGCTAGATTTTGGCAGAATTCTCGCGTCCGTCGTCGCGCCTGTTGCGCGACAACCGCGAAACGTATTAGAAGCGACAGTTTCACCGCGGTCGACATACTGTACGCGTGTCGTGTCGTAATGGATAGAGAATAATGGTCCTTATCTAGCGCCAACGAGCGTGCTTTAATATGACGAGAAAATATAAGGCTGCCGGTCTCGATACGATACCGCATGCTGAGCGAACGCTGTGATTTTTTCCGCGAACCGGCAGCGCACTGTGTTTCTCACAGTGTCCGACATTGTCGACCGGCAAAAATCCGTGATTACCCTCTTCGCGGTCCGAGCGAAATTAACGGATAAGCGATTGGGCTTTATTTATCGTTGCGGTATCACTATTTTACTTTCACACTTCGGTGGAGAACCACGCGGCCAATGGAAACCGATTAACCCAGATACCCACATAGGAAAATGTGTATCCCCCACGTGGTCCACCGATCGTTTCTTCTCATTTTTTTCTCTCTCTCTATCTCTCTCTCTCTCTCTCGTGCCTTCCAACCGGTGGTGTTACGCTACTAACAATACACAATGAACCTCTGATCAACCGTGATACTTGACTGTTTCGAGTCTACTTTGCAACATTTGTTGCACCAGACTGCCCATTGCTTAATCCCCTCGGCGGTCCCGTATTCAGATCGACGCGTAGTTCCTTATCAATCTCGATTTCAATCATAACACAATGCCAAGAGGCTTTCATTATCGAGTATCGCGGACAGGGGTATTCAACGCGACGCCGACCGTGACTGCTCGATTGTTTTGCTTAATGCACGCGAAATGGTAAATACGATTGCTCGGAATGGCTCACTTTATTCCTTGCGTCCCTACATTTCATATTACGCTACGTAATCTGCGGGGGCATAACGACCCCGATCCTGCAAAAACATGCTCCGTATACTAACGTCGAATTTTTTACCGCACGAGTATCGTCAGCTCATTAAGTGTACTCCTGCCGATACCCGGCAATGATTTACGCCCACACGGAGGGTAGTATTTCACGCGTCAAATTGATAATTCTCGCGCGGGCCGACGATTACCGGTATCCAGTGGCATACTAATTAATTGCGGCCCGATCATTAAATTCAGCACTTAATTTCGCGCGTGGCTCTGCCGGTTCGGTGATTACACGCTTGCGACCATAAAACCAACCTGTCGCAAGAAAATATATCAAGTATTCAATTTTTTACCTTTCGTTTGCTATACTTCATTATTTTTCTGAAAAGTGGTATTACGTATGCTATATGTATGTTATAATAAACATACAGTAAACATGGTTTACGGCATCAATAAATAAATAAACAAAGTTGAGTGTAGACCATTTTTCTAAAATCGGAGATTTTGTTGACTGTAAGCTTTCGTGTGCGAAATTGCGTGCGAATATTTTTGTCTGTCGGTGTACGCGGTGTGTTGGTCTTCCTGGATTTTCCTGGTATGGGGAGCCATGGCTTGGTGTGTGGAGCGGGGATGCACGGCGCTTGGCACGGCGTTATCTCATTGGTTAATTGCGACTGTCAACCGGAGCCGGTGATTTACGGGACCGTGAGCGAAACGATATCCTTTCGTCCTTCTCCAGCCACCGGGCATCCTAGATTATCGATTCTTCTCGTAGAACCAGTTAGTTAACACGGCCGCGAACGCGCGAGCAGATTCCGCGCCATTCGGGGGACCGTAATGGACGTGTAATAATGATTTATACCCGCGGGTCGGTGAAATCGCGCGATTCGAGTTCGTGGAAACGCGCGGTATCTGCCGGAGCTTAACGTTTCTTCGAGGCCGACTCAAATTGAAAATTATTTACGATTCGACCGTGCCGAAGATACGGGAAATCCGTACGAACCCGTAAAAATCGAAGCTGAGTATAAGCGGAACACTCTAATGAACTCACGACTTGTCAAAACGTCTGCGATCGTGTGAACGAAGTGGATCAAGTCGACTAATGACACTATTCATCTTTTGTAACCCTTATAATTATTTCACAGTCTATAATCCGCAGTCTAGTTTATTTGTGAGCATTTGAAACCCTTCTGGGTTTAATTTTTAATTACAATCATATAAAATGCAGTAGTAGTACAATAAGAATACAACTAATTTTACAAGCGAATACAATGTCAATGTCCGTTAACATTAAATATGCTTACATGTTCTCGGGAAGATGGTCCCCGCAGATCTGCTGCTTTATTAAATTTCGCATCAGGAGAAATATTGCTCGAAGGGGGACGACTGAAAGAAGCAATCCGCGATTGTCCCGCAATATCTTACTTCGATCGGTATCCGGTAATACGTTCTTTCGTTGTGCCTGGGTCCGGGAAAAGAGAATAAAAAGATGAAGAGAAACGAGAGTAGAGGGAGGCCCTGTAAAAAGAAGAGAAAAAGAGATGGCCGTACGGCGTGTACGTGTGTGCGCGTGTATGTGGTATCTGGCCCGCGACCTTATACTTTTTTATTGTGCTACGACGCCGGTGTACTGGCTGCCGCAGATAGCGCCCATTATTCTGCCTCTTACGAACGACATGCGGACAATGAGAAACATGGGCCCACCCGCGGTTTAAGTGTCCCCATTGAAACGTGCAAATTCTGTTGCGATAGCCGTTCGCCTGGTGCCCGGCGATCATAGACGCTCCAATTACCTCGGCCAGCAGCGTCGTTATGGCTCCGTCGTGGAATGCGAACACGGGAAGAGACCTGCTATTTTCGCCAATTTTAGCACATACACGTAGAAACTTCAAGCACCAATAGTAAAGGGTGTCTTTTAAGAGGTATAGAACTTTAAGGATGTAGATCCGAATTTGATCTTGACGAGAAACTCTCGAGCGAGAGAGACACGCAGCGCTAGACACGTATACGTACACAAGGATTGCAAGAGCTATTTATAATGTATATATAATAATAATGTAAATTGCGTCTCGAATAAGTAAAATTAAGCCATTCTTAGGATACGTCACTCATAGATTAATCTTTCATCTAGCGATTACGACTACCTAGAACACTGAAATGTGCATTACAGAGTCAGGAATCGAAAAATACGGAACCCTTGCAATCCTCTTGTACGTATACGCGTCTAGCGCGGTGTGCCTCTCACACTAGAGAAGGTATAGACCGGATCGACACTCTTAATAGTGGTGGTAGCAGCCTATTATAATTCTAATGTTGATGCAGGAAAGGGGTGCACTCTGCCCGAGAATGTTTTAATTCGTTCCAGTGTTGCATTTCATCCTTCTACGCAGGAAAGAATTTCCGCAAGAAGTGAAATATGAGATTAATCGAAAAGTCGAGGGTGAGTGGTGAATGGGCATCGCCAGCACGTCGATGAAAACGAAACCATGAACGTGCTTCATGACAGTCCGGCAAATGACGCGATCAATACCAATAGACAATTTTATTACGAGGACGCCGGGCCATTTGTTTGGCGAATACTGCGAACGAGGGACATTGAATTCGCTGAACGGTCTCATTATGTAACGTCTATGCACCCCGACGAGAATACTATGCAAGAACACAGTGCTCTTTGATACACTCAAAAGTCCCTCGCAGCATCGCCCGGCCCCAGAATGCCCCTTGAATGGACCCATTTCACTCGACGGGGGTTCACCGGTAATACGTGATCATCTTAACGGACGCGCAAGCCGCAGACGCGTACAATCACGACGAGATATTACGTCCGTTATGTTGTTCCGTGTCCCGAGGTCCGTTGCCCTGCCCAACCCTCTCTTGGAAACATTTAATTCGGATCGCGGCCGATCCTTATCACTAGACTGTGCATTTTATGCGTTTATAAGACCCCAGAAACTGGCTGTAGAATATATTTATTTATCAAAGAAGACAAACGTACGAAAAGTACATTTTAAACGACTACTTTCAGAAGAAACGAGTAACGCGACGGCGATCAGATATTTCCGTGTGAGAAATTTTGAACAGACCACTTTCACGAAATGACAGATAAAATATCCTCGCACCTATGCCCCCTCGATTTTTAGGAATTCTTCGAACCTGAATTCCTCAGCCACCGACGCAATCAATAATTACAAGTGTACACTGACACAGGTATCCCGGGTAACGTTTGCGACCCGCGTTCCAGTCTCTACAAAATTCCTAGCTTGTCCATTAGACAATTCCATTTCTGGTACCAATAACGTTGAAGGCGTTCGTGAGCCGTAACGCGTCACGGAACAGCGTTATCCTTGGCTCCGCTGTAATTAATATAATAATACAAATAGCCGCGACACGTAACGATGTAATGGCGGATACGAGACCGGCGCGCGGATCGATCGCCGTGAAATTGCATTGCTGGAATTTGGAGCAGGTGAAAGAGACATGGAAGCCCTGGAAGAGGATCGTCGATCCTCAAGATCGACGTCCCTGCCGGTGCAACTATCTTGGATCGATCAAATCGATCACCTGGTGGTGAACTGTACTCGTATACTGGGTGGAGACGGCAAAACATATCGGGTCTCCGATAGTTCAGCTAATAATGCAAGTTTTCAAGCACGCATGCTGCACTTATCTCAAATATTTACCACACATATTCTAAAATCGATGAAATATTGATTAATCCTTCGCTTATCCAAAATATATTTATAACTCGTTGTACAAACATGTCGAGTACGATATTTAGTGTGTTTGTGTACACTGACGAACGAGGACTTGAAATAAAGAATTATCGAAGTTGTACGAAGTTATTGCCCCACCCTGTATGCACTCGTTCACCCGCAAGCCTCACCAGCCGCCTACAACTACCGTCCGGTTCCTTCGTCCTGGAATTATTTTCATACTTTCACGTAAAGTGATTGTTTGGCTCGGGCCACCGGGGTCTGCTCCCTCGAGCATGAACGGGGTCCGGTAATTAAATTTATATCGACGTCCGGACTGTTGCTTGCGGACAACGAGCGAGTTTGCTCGCTTCTAACTTCGACGATTTTCTTCTGCATTTTTTCTCTTCCCCGCGTTTGCCTTCGAGATCTCTGTCCGTCCGACGAATCGAACTAAGCGATCTTGCTATACTGATTGCCGGAAGTCCTTATACGGATTTCGACCGTGCTGTACCCTAATGGACAGTTTCTGCGATATGTTTGAATTAATTATTCGGAGATTTAACCGCTTTAATGACCGCGGGATTTATTGTTATGCGTTCGACGCTGTTCCCGTAACAAAGTGAATTGGTACGTGTACGTACCAGTATCCACAATGTTGATTTTCTAGATGCCCTGCATATACTCCTTACGCGTAGTAATTCCCTTGCCTTTTGCTTTTTGATTACCTCAAGAGTATAAATACCGCATAAAAATGTCAGAAATCGTATTCCAAATGGTAAAAACGACCTAACACAACTCCGCAATCTAATAATGAATAACGGCGACCCAATTACCCGGGAGAAGCGCAGGAATCCTCGATTTGTTCAAGAGACCGCTGGCAGCGACTGACAAATAGCAGCGTTCAGGAGGCGTGGAACGCATCGGTGCGTCGCTTATCGTAGCCGATGATAAAAGCGTTTCCCAGTGAATGGAGTCGATCGATCGGCCGATCCACCTACCGCGATCATCGATCCACCGGGATCCGGTCTCGGGGCTGGCTGAAAGAATCGGATAACGAAGATGTAAACAACGATAACGCGCGACGATTTATCGACGGGATCGGGAATCGCAACCGTGAAGCTTAATGGATTCGGACGCGTGGAATAAATTAATTCCACCGAACTAAACCGGCGGAGGGAGGAGTAGATGTGTAACGGAACAAAGTCTTTTATACCGCAAGTCTCATACACGTGCTCCATTCGACGTGCCCGTTACACACGGTACAGTGTGCCCTCGATGAAAAATATTATGAAACAATCAAGCGAGTTACCCTCTCCTACCAGTACCGGATCAATCACGTGACATCGTGACGCGGAGTAGGGGAACTGCGTCGTAGTTCTACGTTCAACATCCACTGTAACTATTAAATTTTGGTGATCGCAACCATTTGATAGAAATTATATGATGTTTTCGGCGCACAGGTTCGAACGCTAACTTGGATTTTTGAATTTACATTTTTCTTTTTTTTTCTTTCACACAGCAAGTGCGACTTATTGTTTGTTGCCGTTACTTCACGTTTTTTTTGTTTTTTGAACATATATTGCATGTTATATTAATTTGCTGGATCTGGATCGAAACGTCGAGAATTTTTCGAATTGCAAAATTGCTTGTTTTTAACAATTGATCGAACCTGTGCGTCGAGAGCATCATGTATTTTCTATCCACTATAACCGCTGCCTTATCTTCGCCAGAGGTAAAACCGTGAGGTAATCATTGACGCAGTGTTTCACGGTAAGTGAATTCGAAAAATGATCGAACCCCTCGGAGCCGAACCTTGATCGCGCCAATTTTTCGAGACCGATCGGGAGCATTGCATACAATGCCCGACGCCGACAGCATTATGATTTTACCCGATTAGCGTTGCGGAGAGCGGCGAGAACTTTGGAGAACCGCCCATTTCCGGTTGCCTTTTCCTGGTCGCTGCAGGACTTCAAGGACGTGTGACAATTGCCTTGCGCAACTTCCAATACGTTTAGGGTTGATTTATTAAAACTTGTCTTGTTTTTTTTTACGATTTTCTCAAAAACGGAGCAAAAACAAGCAAATTTCTAAAAGACTTTCTGTCTTAGTTTTTCGGTCCCCTACACGCCAGTGAAGTTTTGCCATTTAAATTCGGGACACCCTGTATACTCGTGTGATGTAACAATATTAAATGTAGGCATTGCGAAAGAAACTTCTAGGACAACCAAATATAAATCTTCTGCGAATGAACAGTAAATTTATTATACATTTAATACGTCCACAACCAGCGACAGTATTTATCGAGTAGACAGGAACAACGATGCCATACAAATGGTAACATCGAGGGTACAAGGATGGAAATAGCGCGGGGAATCACACGTTAATTGAGAGATCCTCGACTTCGTCGGGTCTCCGAGGTGGTTCTTGAGAGCAGAAGGAAGTGTCTCGGTTGTAACGCGGTTCAGACCGAACTGAAACAGGTTGAGTTTAATGTTTGCCGGCGGCGCAGCGGTAGGAATCGAATGAAATGCCGTTTGGGCTTGGCACGTTCGTCCGGCACTGAATCTTCTCGACGCCCACCATGTGTCGTCAATGTACTCGGTTCTCTCTCTCTCTCCTATTCCCAGTTCCTCCCTTTTAACGCGGTTGTCTATTCCGCGAACGTCTTATAAGTCATTTTGACTCGTTCGATGCGAGCCACGGTAACTTCCTCCTCGTTCATCGCGAGAAACACCCTATCAAAGCGGCCATTAACTTATTACCACCCACCTAATCTTTGTTTCGCTGGCCGAGGCATTTGTTGGTGGTACTGTCCCTTGTTTGTTGAACGCGACGGCTGACTTCGACTGTGTTGAATTTTCGCAATTCTTGCACGGCGCGTCGTCTGTTTACTTTTGTTTTGTAAACACGTTGTGGGGATAAGAAAGAAAACAGGGTCTCACGCTCGTCATTGCCACGGAGCGTGTGTACAAGAAAACGGAAAATTCAATACAGTATTAGCAATAGTTTTTTGCGAATATCTGGCAAACTAAAAGCGACCCCCCTCTATTGGAAAAGGAAAAAGTTGTTCAGAATGTGTTGCTGCATGACATATTAAAATTTCATTAAAATCGGAGTACGCAGACCTTTTCTATATAATTACCTAATATATTGTAATTATTGTGGTCATCTATATAAATAAATAATTTTAAAAAAAAGTGAAGCAAATTTATATTTTACGATAGTAAAACCCCTATTTTAAGAGAGATAATAAAGACGCGTCCATGGTGGGATTCTAACAGCAACGATATACGAAACTGTGGGATCGGCTACCCGATCGGTAGCTTCATCGCTCGGCGCTCGAATTTCAAAGAGGAAGGCGTGACCGCGACAGAAATGAGCCGGCATTAGTGGCGTAACAATGGGTAAAGGGCCGCGTGTAAACAGGTAAGGTTTCCCCATAACGCTGGATATCATTACCCGTATCCGCGAGCGGGGCAATTTATTCGATAGCCGACTTTTCAGATTGTCGATACTACCAACCGAGCGTGATTTACACGTGATACCAAGCGGAATCGGTTGGAGCGGTGCATTTCGCGTCGGTGTGTTGATCAATTTGACACAATCTGTTAAGCGGGCCATTGTGATTTGCTTGCAACGAGCCCTTGTTTCAACAGAGGGAGATCGAGAGAGAGAGAGGGAGAGGGAGCGGTTAATCCGCGGAGGTATTTCGGTGTTTTATCGAGACATCGGGAGCAAGCAATTATTTCTGGGAATTCCGTTCCCTCAGAGGATTATAGGCACAGTGACACAGATTTATGAATCGCAGATTGCGAGCGACTGTTCGACCGCGGAAAAATCGCGATTGAGCCGCGGGCGAAACCGTTCCTCGGCGAGAAGTGCATTTAACTGCACTATTGCACCTTTGTGTTTTATGATCTAGTGTGCCTTAAGTGTGATCGACGCTGCCGTTTTTCCTTCCAGCCTTCGTCGAACTTGTGTTTCGATAGACTGCGGATCTTTGTAACACATAAAAATTGTTAGAACAGAATTAATCGCGACATCTAGATGTTATTGTAAAGCATATGTCAGTCACGTGGTCACACTTGTAATGCGTAATCATCTCTGTGCGATGTTAACGTACCTGTCGCTTCTCAATTATTTTTTCGGTTGTATTCAAATATATTCACACATATCTCATTACAAACAAGTTGCTTTGCACCAATTCCACTCGCAATATTCCATCAAAAATGTTCAGCAGTGATTGTGGGGAACAGGAGTTAAATGCAAGTTCATTTTTCCAATTTTTCACTGTTTCGTACATCACCTAACCAATTTCTTCGTAAACCGTTCATAAATGGACAAGATAAAGTTCTCGAAGTATTGAAATCATCTTGGAACACATGTCGTAGTATCTAAAAAGGGAATACGAATGAATTTTCAGGGCGAGGGGTTCATATAGAATTGAATTTTTAGGATTGCGTGTCGTTGGAGGAGCGATCGAGATACCGATTTCAGAGGGGAAGCAAGACGGTCGCACTCGTAGAGCTCGGTTATCGAGCTCTAGTCCACGATCTGACACTCCCGCGGGAAAATAATGAGCGCCGATAGAGTGCACTTAGCCGGTTCTCCTTATACGCTCTGCGGCTTAGATATTTATGCGCATAGCTCCCGCCGCGATTCCTCTCGAAATGGTTCTGATCGGGATGCGATTTCCGGGAACGGAGTGAGCTGTACTCGCTGCTGACAAGGACCCGGAGTGTTTTCGTTGAAACCGACCTCTTCTACAATCATTACTAGCCGTTCTACTACAGAAACGACTCACTCCTGGCTATTTATCTTCATGCTCAACTTCGCGAAATTTCTACGGGCGATTTAAATCCTCGTTAATCTTATTTTGCTTACAATCACAATATATCGCAAATCCTTGCATAAACATGGAAGAACGATCTGCCAATGAATTTATTTTTTACTTGGAAATATTAATTTTACAAATAGTGATCTGGAGAAAGTGGAAATGACGAGCTATGATCAGACGAGTTAGTTCGTTTCTACTCAGTGGCGTGAAAGGGACTGTCAAATTGTTTTAAATGAGAAAAAATATTTTTACTTGTTGCTGACCGCAAGTCTAGCAAAATTTTACACTGTAAGATTGGTTGATTAATTCAAGGATGGAAAGTGGGAGCTCGCGATCAATATTCATTCGACGCAGAATCGTTTCGATAAGTCGTTATCTGGCGAAGATAAGTGGCAGGCATTTAGCAAGCAAAGCGATCTTTATTATCGGACCTGTTGGAGAGGCAGGCACGAAATTAGAGGACAGTTCGACAGGCCTGCCGCCCGGTGGTACTTAATTAACGTCGTGGTAATCGGCTGCGGAGCTTAATTGATTTACAAACGTCGTCGGGCGCCGTCACGATCACGATCTCGATCTCCCGGCAGACGGGATCGTGCGCCGACAATTTGTCTTGCTCCTCTCATGACCGGGACCCTTCAACGACTCTTGGGCGTCTCGTATGCAAAGCAATCTCATCGAATGAGTCGTCCTGGACTAATTTCACTTTAATCACCGACGACACACGACGGGGGAAAAAAACGTTTAAACGAATTCTAATCTCTCCGAGTTAACACGGGGACTACAAGCTTTCAAAAAATGATACAGACGTCGAGAACAGCTTTCTACTACTCTGTTTAATTTTCTTAATTGCTGTCTAGAGAAAAGGGCGACGACTAGACTTAACGCCTTTGTTACATTGAAAGTAACCTTATAACATTCTTGAATTTGTTAAATCTTTTACTCTGTGTTCTTCATGAACGCATAACGATCCGCAGTCTAGTGATGACATTTCTCTAGAGTACTTAAAACTTTTCTCGAATCATTCCCAAAGATCCATAACCAGACGACGAAGCTGTGGTAGTTTGACTGGCATGGTGGTTAATAGATTTCATAAATTCTACTTAGGGGTTCCGAGAACCGTCAACGACACAGCTTGACGAGCACGCCATCGCCATGAGTTATGGAATCGCAACAACAGTGGCGCTAAGCTTGACTTTTCCAATCGTTAATTTTGACGCTCGATCCGCGCGTAACGAATGGCCGTCGTATATCTTGCGAGTCGCACACTGGACTCGCTTATGGGGAGCCGACAAGTGACACCGCGAGTACCGTTAATCCTATTAAAGGAAGACTACCGACTCGGTAGTCGTCTGAAATCGATACCAGCCGGGGGTAATCGCATTGGGTCCTGAGAACCCGGCTGTTATTCCTCTAATCCACCTGTAGCCATGATCTGATAGAAGACTGTACACCCGTGCGTCGAGAGATTCCACATCTACGACCTCCTTTCCATGAAATCACTGCGCGATGCTTCCTGGAAACCATCGTTTCATCGAGAATACTAAAAACATCTGCATTCTTCGATTTTCAACAAAAATGTAAATGGAACTTTTCTGATTAGTACTTTCATTGTGGTTCGTAGTTTTCTACAGAAGGAGACAATTTATATCTATCGTACGTGCCTACATGTTCTCCAATAAGTATACATTAATAAAACCAAAATAGGATTTCCTCTCGGTTTAAAGGAAATTAATAATTTATTAAATGTATATATATTCGTTAGACTCTGTGCAGAATCTTCATCACGAGACTGACACGATATCGTAGGGCAAGGAGTTCAAACTTCAAGACTCGAAGTCATTCAAAATCCACTTAAAGATTAATCAAATAAAATCTTTAATTTTCGCGCTCCTCGCATTCTTTTCCCCGAGCCCTAAATTTAAAATAATTATACATCCCGTAGCGATCGTAAATATCTTCCCTGTCACCTTACACACGAGCAAGGCCCATTCCGGACGGGAGCGACGCTGTTAACACGAAATCCTTTTGCCGATAACAATTACGGGGCTAACGGTACCCAGGCCAGCTAATAATAATCAGGATATTGTCTTTATTATTGCGCTCGGAGGAATAAAAGGCTGACGCTCGCCGGTAATAAAACGCGCCCCGGTATCAATCACTCGATGTAATTATTTTTTAATGAAGGAACGGGTATGCGCAGAGTTGCATGCGGTCCTTCCATCGCCGGAAGATGATATAAGGGACCGATTGTCTCGGGATCGGTTGCTGCGAGTGCTCATGAGCGCATTGGACACTGCTCTTGGTATAATGCCGCCGATTGTTCGAGTTTTACGAGGGCCTGCTAGCTTCGCCGCGTGTGTTCCGAATTTACTTTCGACCAGCTCGATGATTGATCGATGCGATCTTTTGCTTCGCGGTGGCTTCTTGTCGCCGAGACTCGTTCTAGAATTGGTTGAAAAAATTGTTTGAAAAGTAGGCAATTTTGGGAAGGAAGTGGAAAGTCTTCCTCCAATTTTGGGGAGGAAGTGGAAAGAGTCTCCCTTCAATTGTAGAAAGGGCATTTCAGCGAGCGAAACTTTCGCATCGCGATATCAACGTTTATTATCCCCGTGACCCGCATAACGAACGCGCGCACGTGAACGCCGACCATTGTGTTATCCCGACGCGACGTACGTACGACGCACAATGGCGTCGAGGGTACCCTAATAAGTTGCCAACGGAGTTTCGCGACTGGCAGGCCACCATATTCGCGCGAGTTCTTAATTACGTGTTGCAACACAGCCAAGGTAATGTAAGCTAAATGTAAGAAAAATGTTGCACGATGTAAAGCACGTGATCGGTTTCATCTGTCTTCCCCTGATCTAGTAAAAACGTAAAAATATCAATGGTATTACTGGAATATTTTATTTCCGTCGAATAAGGCTAGATTATAAAGATAACAATTCTTATGGCGTTATACACATCCTGATTACCAGTTGAGGCTTACACAAAGAACACTTCTCTTCAGTAAGAATACGGGATAGAGATCATTGATAACGATACCACATTTCGGATCGTATTTGAACAACTTATTAAGTTTGCTGTATCTGTGGATTTAAAAAAGTAAAAAACAATCGAGGAGTTTTCCTTGAAGAAGAACATTGTCAGCTGTTAACATTTCACAGTTACCACATTTAACGTTTTGAAATATTTTCATTTTATTACAAGCATCTGTTCTTCCTGGCCAATTATCTTCTTTCATTAGAATCTGATAAAGTTATCAGCCGAGTATTATCTTTGTATGCACCTGCGAAGTAGAACGTTAATACAAAAATATTGTATCTGTAATATGAGGGTATGCACATTCATGTTCGTTGTTAACAATCGTAATATAGAAATGGCCCTGCTCGTCTTTACGCTTTGCCGTCTCTCCTAATTATGTGAATTTAATATGCCTGTCAGCACGATACCTGCATCGAGAAAATCTCTCTTGAAATCTTTGCATTCACCCTTTCGTACAATGATTTGTCTGTGCTACTAATGAGACACCGTTTTTCTATCATTTTAAAGCAATAAGATGCTACGTTGTTACTAATAATAATAACAATAATTTATGTATTTATGACAAAAATGAGTAGATTCAGTTTAGTGCTTACTAAGTTTCATCACGTATACGATTTTTTAATTAATTCTTTAAATCGTGTTGTCTTAAAATAAATTTGAAAAATTGTTCATTTGTTACTTATTTCGTAGTTCTTCAGATAATGGAATCACCGATTGTCTTTGGTTACAAATTTCTCTGTATTTTTTTAAATATTCAAAAATCTGAAGGATAGATGTTGAGGAGAAATGAATAAATACTCTCACGGGTCTGTCTCGGTTTCAATCATCCCGATCCTGGTTCAAGTGGTTGTCCACGGTTCGCTCTCGATGGATTCGTTTCTCGTTCGATGATCAGAGAGCTCGCCGTGAAGTCGAACGAACCGTCTCGAATGAATTGGAGCCGGCATCATCGCGTTTAGAAGCTCCGAGGCGAGAACGGTGTGAAACGCTCGTCTGCGATCGACAATGATGAATCGAATGCACCGAGCACGGGATGCACGCGCCACGCTGCGTGGGAGTGTTACATCGGAAAATGGCGCTCGATGCTCGTGAAGACCTGGCCCCGGTCACGGTTCCTTTATTCGGAAACACGCGAATCATTCCGAGTCCATCGTCAGGTGGAGGATTCCACGGTTGCTAGCCAAGGGATGCACCTATCATCGCTGACGCCATCACTCGGATCGATTCAATTTTATTCCCGCGGGGAATCAAATAAACGAAACGTGTGGAATTAATAAAATGGGGGAAGTTACGAGCCACTAAATTATCCCAGAGCAACAATTAACCTAACAGCTGCTGCGAAACTAGGGTTTGTCGGTTTTTAAAAACCGGTTTCTGAATGAAAATTTTACAATCGAAAACCGAGTTTTTCTCAGTGTAGCTGCAACAACTACATGCTTCCGAATAAAAAATGAATCTTTTGGTTTTTTGTTATAGAATTTAACTCGAATTACATAATTTACATTGATTTAATTTTTACAGACGCAATTATATAAAAAAATGATTTCTTGAAAATGATCTAAAACCAGACTTGTTAATGCAAATGACGCATCGTAATCGTAAAAATAGGACTTTTGAGAGCGAACGCGGCCTCGATTGATCTTTCGTCTAGCGCTTTTGCCTATTGAAAAATCCCATCTTTACATTATCGAGAAATGAGAGAGCGTATCCAGTATTCTTGCAATGCTGGAAACAAATCTACCCTGTTAAGATAAGAGACAGAGAAATATTTTCTATTAAAATGTTTGTGCTTGCTGTATCAGATTATAAAATTAAGTATAGAAATGTAAGAGGTGAATTGAAAGATTGTAGTCGCAGGAGAAGAAAACGTTTCAGCGAATAGATAGGCGCTTGACAACCCTGATCGGTCGTTGAATGAACCTTTGTGTATTGTCTTGAATAGTCATCTTTCATTCGGATAAAATCGTGTTCATCCCGTAGCGTCCTCTTTAAAGAAGTCCAGCCATTACCTTGTTACGTGCATGTAGTTGTTACCTGTACTTCAGAAGGAAGTGATGAAACGTCTCAGGATATAAGGCACTGTTTCGCAGAGTGGATTCTTTCGCAAACTTCGCGAGCCGTGATTTCCGCATCGCGGACCATCCATCATCGGCCATCGCGGATGCGATTCTGAACTACTGATTGGCCTGAATCATTCACGCGTCATTAGTGCGCCGGGGCTGCTCGGTCTAATTAATTGTCCTGTGTCAGGACGTGATCGCGTGCGTTTCTATTCTCGTCAACCTGGCTAGCTGCACGAACGTCGTTTTTTCCTGACTTACTCTACACTTTTCGATAAATGAAAACATTTGAAAAACATCATCGAAGCTCCGTAATATTAATTAATCGACAGCGGATTTTATGCATATATGGGAAAAATTAGCAGGTGTAATTTAAAGAATGAAACGAGATTAAGAAAGATAAAGAAAATCAATTTATACGTCGTTTCAGTTCGTTGCAATTCAGGCAGAAAATGTTTATTTTGCAAAAAGACTCGCTGTCCATTAATGAAAAATAGAAAATTGAAAGAACCCATGGTCGAAGCATTTAGATTTCGAGGAACGAATCAAACGGTATCCCGGACGAGAATAATTTTACATTCCTCGATTGGCCATTAATATCAATTATGTCGAGTCGCGTTCCTGGAAGCCACCTTATCTCCCTCATAATTACGCGCTCATTTCATTCACCTTTATTAGGGGATCGTTTCACTCAATTTCGTCCAATCAAACGATACGGGTCCACCTCGATCGTTATCTTCTAATCTGTCGTCCAGCGTCGAATTCGGCATTCGTCTATGGACCACACCTGGACGCATGCGGGTCGGTTCCATTAAGAGGATTTCACTGATCGAATTAACTCGATTACCGATGCAAACCCGCAGGTAGATATGCAGGTACGCTACCGATCAAATTTTTCCATCCGTATCTATACATCTTTCTCACCGAACGAATATTTCCTTGGACGCTTCGCTGCCTCTTCTAACTCTTTCTTAATAGATTCAATCATTCAATAGAAGGACGTTCAACATACATTCGGACGAACTGACGCAGTCTAGCAATTTTTTAATTAACTTCTATAAGATCAGTTTTTACAGTTGTATTATTAATTCCAAGTCGTACTCTATTCTAGAACATTGCTTAACACTGCAGCGGCGCAAACCGTGATTTCTGCAAACTACTGGTCGATGATGGATGAGTGTTTTCGAAAAATATTCAGGAGTCTCTGACCCCTCGATCTTTCTCATGCGAGTGCTGGTAAAACGCGGCTCGATAATACTTGTGGACCGGTTCCGGTGGAAACGCGCCACCCTCCCGTCATCAGCAGGCCAGAAACGTTAAGGGTGAGTCTCGCAATATGCCTCGTGCCAATATTATCGGTCTCCACCCTCTCACGGTGAACCTTAACGACCGAACACGATGATGTCCCACGCTCCTGAAGCCACGTGCCGGTCCCGGGACCTGCGTCTCTCGTGCACCAGCCCGTGTGATTTCACGAAAAACGGTTTCCACCAGCTACAGCATCCCCAGCGCGAGCGCCAACCCTTCGTCCTGCACGATTTATCGCACCCCTATTTGCGACTGGTACTAATACGGTTTCATTCCGCTGACAACATAATAGAAATCTTTTCTGCGTTCCCCTCTCCCTTTTTTACGTCGTTTGTTCTCGTTTATTATTTTTGCTACTTTGAACAGCGGAGAATCTTCCATTAAATAATTAAAGGAAGCTTTCGGATTCGATGAGTGCTCTTCAAAGTCTTGAAGAGGTTGTCAGGGTTGTTGCAAGGACCAATTCATATATGTATTTTGGATACCGCGCTCGTCGCATGCTCACACATATACATACACACACGTATACACACACACAGCGATCAAGCGTCGATAGATCGCCGTGCGCTATCTATATTACCAAACGTATACACAGTTTTTCTTTCTTCTCTTTCTGTATGTTTGTACGGGTTCCATGGAAATCACCGACACAGTTTTCACCGACAACATTTCACCGATTCCAGATTTGACCGAGAATGACTTTGGCCGACAACGATTTTGACCGACAACAAGTTTAGGTAAATGTTACGTTTAGGGGAGAATGGTCTGATGACCTTGACATATGTTTGTACATTTATATCCAAGGTTGTAATAAATCTTTTCTAAGATTTCCTAAAAAAAAATTAAAGGAAGCAAAGTGAACTGTGTAGAAGGTCGCCGAAGCATAGTCGGTCGAGAGCATGGAAGATCGTGAAAGGGATTGAATGAAACGATCACACAATACCGACTTCCGGCGTGTGATCGCGAGCACGCACGTTACGCGCGAGCTGCAAAGTGAATCGCAGTTAATCTATCAGCCACCCTGCATCCCAGACAAAGTATGGGGAGGGGGTGCAGAACAACCAGCTTCCGATTGGTACGAGTGGATTCTCCTCTTTCTTCTTCCGTCGTTTCTTTCCCCTGTAATTTTTCATTCTCTCCCTCTCTTCTTCCTCTCTCCGTCTCTCCTTCTCTCTCGTCGTTTGACCGTCGCAGAAACTCGCGCAGATTCGTACGAGAGCCCACACGACCGTCATCTGATTCACCAGCGGATGTGCGTCATAGAGGATTTCTAGACGATTGAGCTAAGTGCTCGTTCCACGTCGGCTCGCCCTTTTCTCCTACGAGGATCGATCTCGCCGTCATTTGCGAGATGAATTCTTACCCCGGGAAAACGTGCTCGTCGAGGGCCTAATCGATTTGAATTAGCTCGACGGCCTTCGTCTCCTGATGGAGAGCCTTCAATAAAAACTGGGACACTTTGACTCGACGAATAGGAACCATTGTTCAAGTTGCAAGATTTCATTTAATAGATACACAACCGGCCAAAAGTTTCGAATCACTTACTGAATTTTGTAAAAATCGAATATACCGATCAATTTTGAAATTACCATTATATCAAATATTAACTAGTTTAGATTTCAGCAATTTCTTATGTCCACAATAAGGAGTGTACACACCGAGTGTAACAGTACTTGAAATGCACTTTTCTGAAGAGACATCTTTAAAAGCGTTTAAGTTCTTCGACAAATAAATCTTTCATCATCTGTTTTTTATTCAATTTACGCTGTGATTCCAAATTTCAGTAGTGTACATCAGGGACGTCGCGTTACCTCGTAACGGAGCAGTATCAATTAGCACCACGAGCACGCCACAGTTTTTTTCGCACAAGGGGCCAGGAACATTGGTCGTTATCGGTGGCTGCAGCCTCCGAATTAATAGGACTCCGGTGTCCCCCAAGGGTCTGGTTTGGATTCGATTTCAGGGGCAGTTTGCAGAGAGCCCGGTGTCGCGCGACATATGCGTCCCGACGCTGGCAGCATTGTGCCCGGACCTTAAAAGCAATAATGAGCACGGAATCCTAAGTCGCGTGTGTGGGAAAGGTATACACCGCGTCCCCGTGGGCCAAACAGCGTGGCAGCGTGGCGGTTTGACCGACTGTCAAACTTTATTAGCCGGCAGATAGCTCGTGTTACGGGGGAGAGAACGTTCTCTCTGGCTTCACACACAAACGTTGTCTTCCTCAAACATCTCGCCGCGCCGGCCCCCGATCAGCAGTTTGAGCAAGGGATTGGGTATTCGGATCAGGGGAGAACCTGTTTTTACCCCCTTACTCCAGGGAATAAGAACTCTAATTTTATGGCGACCCCGTACATCAATTTCGGCCGCTTCTACGAAAGCAAGGGTTGCTCTATTTTTGTGTGACAACGCTGGAAAATAATATTATGTTGTCCGAATAGTTTCTTTCCGAATGCGTTCCTTCAAGGTCCATTTATACTCAAATATATCCGACTGAATATATTCGATCAGACATATGTTCTTCAATGCATTTCAATGGAAGTACATATGTACACCTACCGTAGCTCTACATACTTCCATTAAAGTGCATTGAAGAATATTTGTCTGATCGAATATATTCCGTCGGATATGGTATAGTATAAGTGGACCTTTAATGTTGCAAAATAAATACGGACAATGCGATGATCTTTATGGTAACGTTTTAGTACTTCCTAACATGACTTTCCATTATGCGCATGAATCGAGAACCAACTTTTGGGACAACCTAACATTTTAGAAATTTACACATTAACTGCAAGCACAAAGATCCCGTAGATCGCATAAATCCCCCCGAAAGGCGAGCTCACGGATCCATAACGACTCCAACAATGAATCGAACGAAAATGGCCGGATGCATCCCGCGGATGCACGTGTCTGATGGCTCGTGTGTCCTCGATAGCGGATGCAGCGACCCCGTTTCCGCGATTTTTCTGCGTTCGCAGCGATAAAGGCAAACAATGACGTTAGAGCTGGGTTCTCAGGGGGTGGTGTGCATCTCCGATGATCCTCGATCACGTGACGACGCGGCGAGAATTGAATTATACGAATCCAACCACTCCTCGCCACGTGCCGATGCGCACGTGGTTCGCCCGGTAACCTATGGTCCATCAGCAAACAATGGGATGAAGATAAGGCGGACCCTTGCCGAAACGTGGAACGGAACGAAAGACGCACCCTCGACGCGCGCACGCAATTTTGCACGCTTGTGCGCCGGCACTGATTATTCAGTTGCCTCGGCGGGGGAATATTTATTTTTTCAAGAGATACTGTCGGTGAATCGTGAGCCTGCTTCCTGGTCTGGGGCGGGGATGGCCATTTTGCGATGTCTGGGGCGTGGGATGCGAGGCAGAATCTAATTCAAGTAATCGTACGAATTTTAAAGCTGTTTTTCGCGATAAAGAGGCCACTAGAACGTTGAACAAGTGAATGACTCACGCTCGAAAAATCATGCTACCCCTCCACAGACAATGCTCGGAAATTACGCGTGAATCGACGGCGACGAGTCTGGGTGGGTCTTATTAGCACAGTTTTTTGTATTCGTCGACGATTGCCAATTAGTCGGGTTCTCGTGAAATAAGAAACCAAGAACGGGAAATCGTTCACACGCGGGAATCCATGGTGGCCGGCGGACTCTTCAGCCCCAATCGCAATTACATAATTCGATGCACCCTAGAGAATCGAGAACCTGCGGCACACGCAGCCCCATATATGCACGCGTACCCATGGGAACCGGTAATGAGATGGTGGTCACGGTTTCCCACCCTGCGAAGGTGGAAGCAGGGATGATGCTGACCCCGGTGGGTGCTCTCTTCTCTTTTGCTCTCGGAGTGGCATGGGGATGATACGGGCCCTGACGGACCCCCTACGGGCTTAGTCAACAATGGCAATATGCTAGCGTTCCACCAGCGACGATTTACAAGAACGGACCTGTGGGAACCGAACTCGGGTCCCGATGGGCTCGATAGGACGAGTCGCTTCTTGACACGAATCGAATGGACACGTGTTTTTATTAAGTGGACCGACCAGTGGGAACCCTGCGACGAATCTCGGCTAGATTTCTCTCGGATCGAGTGCATAGGCTACTTGAATCGTTGGGAGCTACACAATCTCTTTTTTTATTCAATATTTAACTTTATTATTTATTTATTATCATATATTATTAACTTCCCGATTTATAGGCAAGTTATTGTAATGACCACGAAAATCGAAAATTGATTTTTTGGTCCAATGTGGTCCAGTAGATTTTTAGTTTTTTCGAAAGAAGTTGACTCAACAATGCACTTTATACGAGAGGACGGAAATTTTTCCACCGAATAAGCAAACGTAATGATTTGATATTATTATACGTCCCAGACCCTTGGAGTCAAGGTAAAACGATTCTACTCTCTCAACACTAGATCTACGGTTTAGATGGACAATTTCGTGAGGAGGTGTACAATTTAGAACCTATTGTATTATTTTTAAGAAGCCTGTAAACAGCTCTCATGTTACGGGATTCTTCAGGTGTATTTTTCGTGAATCAGTGAGATAGATTAGCGTCTAAGAGGATCGGTAAGACAAAAAGGCAAAGGCACTAAATAATCGAAATGCCCCACGGTGCTCTTATTATGACTTCTCGAAAAGCGGTTCTGTCAGAACAGAATTCAATGAGCATAAATTAATTCAGCTCGTTAGTGGCTGTCTGCCGCCGCTGCCGGTTTCTATGTGCGTGTTCACCACTGTCGAAAGACCTCTGCGAGATGTATGGGGGTGGGGTTGTCGAACACGTTACGCTGCTTATCCGCCTACACTACGATATTGCGCTCGGTGACATCGATGCGCGCACAGGTGATGATCCTCGACGCTTGGATTTACCAATTTCATGAAAATCAAACTTTTCCTCACAACTTTCCCACCCAATTATAATTTATCTGGCACCCTAAATATCTGCTAACTATTAGATAGTCCGAAAAGTTTCTATCAGAATGTGTTCCTTTAATGTTGCTAAATAAATACAGACAATGTCGTAATCTTTCTGTTAATGTTTTAGTACTTCCTAACATGAATTTGCATTATGTGCATGAATCGAAAACTAACTTTTGGGACAACCTAATTATTTCGATGGAAAACAATTCACATTCCGTTTAAAATCACCTCGCTATTACAGAAATACGATTGCGTTTTATTTGTGTGGGAAGTGAATGTTCCCAGTGAAATTTTCAGGATAATGGTTTATGTAAAAGTCTTTGTTGCAAGTGTACACGCGGCTTTATAGCGCAGAGCGAACGCGCTAGTACGAGGCGCCGCGCAACACGCTGCCAAAGGGCCAGCCACTAACTGGGTCACATTATCGGGTTAATTAGCCTCGGTTACGTGTATTGCTATCGATCTTATAACGATCGCCGTACAACGTGTATCGATACACGATCGGAAAAGCCGTGAGGTAGATAGCGTTAAATGCAAGACCGAGAATGCTTACCAACCAGGTACCTTGTATCGATAAAGTTGCAGTAATCGGTTAACTAATGAAAGGCAACTATGAAACGTCGACGACTATATCCATCTCTGAATATTCACCAGTCTCTACAATCTACAACATCTGCAATTAAACTTAACAAAACTTTCATTTTTGTCTAGATCACTCTAAAACAAGTCACTTATGGTAGAAACAATGTACAACATTATTCAGGACATTTTCTATTCGAAGAACAAACTGCGATCGTATCTATCGAGAACAACGAGCGTGACTTTCGAATTTTCCCGTAAATATTCAAATTTGATTTACGAGCGCATAAAGATCCACGGAATCGCTACTATAAATTATAGGTGGGCAAACGTTCAGCGCCGCGTAACGGTCTCGTTTTCCGATAGAAAGGATCGCTCCATCGATGGATCCACTGTGCGCGAGTTCGAAAATTGTTATCTTATCTCTGATCGTCGAACAAAAAGGGTACATCGTGTCCGATCGTTACGACTCGTCACCGTTGTATTTTTAATTAATACGGCTTCATTAGCAGGCCGATATTCGCTGACAGTAGCCGCGCAGTTGTCGAGTGCTATCTGCTTCGAGATTACTCGATCCGGAGATCGACACTCCATTAGCCGAACAGTTTACGAGCTCGTTAATTAATCGCTGTGACCTGATTTGCGGAGAAAAACAAGTAGTTTGCTAATTTTCTTTTCCATTGACTTTTAAACACCGCTGTATAAGACCTCCGCCAATCAGAAATGCAGTACAACGAATTCGCGGCAACACAACACTCGTGCGAAAGATTAGAAGATGGTCGTTTCGCGAGTTTCCAGGTGGTCTAAGCCGGTACAACGTTACTGTTCTCGCCGACGTTTCGCAAGCGTTGCAGTTTGCATTATCCGAGCTGGACTGTCATCGAAACGTTAGCGAAACGTGGCGGAAACACGGCGAGAGAAAAAAAGTCAAGAAGAAACGTTCGCGTCCACGGTGGATTGTAAAATTGAAGGGATCGTAAAACGGACAACTCCGTGCATGATAGAGACGGAAACCTGATCCCCTGGGGATTGTTAAGTCGGGAATTTCTTGGGGAAACCTAACCCATACGTAATCGAACGATCGTGCAAACGATCTGCACAGCCGAACGTCGCTGTTTCTGACGTTTCTGGTGATATAATTTGCGATCGGAGGTTACCACCGCGCGGCTCGATCCTCGTTTGTCGCGTCACGTGTCGCGACGGAGTCAACTGTCATCCGCAGCACGCGATAGTCACGTGTCCATTGTCAAGGCACGAGACCTCGCCGTACCCTTTTTCAGAACTATTGTCTGCAAATCACCGGCTGATCGAGCCTCATGAGCTGCAGCTCGGACCACGGCGATTGTCTGTACACGTTGCTGCGCTTCCTCCGATTAGAGGAAAGACTCTCGTTAGCATGACTTAACTGTACACCAGGTATACCACATATAAATGTTACATACTTGTCGATCGCAGATATTTAATTAAAAAATTTAGTTGATTCGAAGGTGAGTTGAGTTTTGATCCATGGCTCCCTTGACACTTTTTGTCCCCATGATGCGGAGAATACTAAAGAAATAATAAAAATTCTCACACTCTAACGATCGAGAAAATGCTCGAACCCGATTATTAAACAGAATCCAATTTGCCGAGCAATGGGCACGATCGCACGTTACCATGTCGTAACGATGAAAATCGCTTCGAACATGCGAAACTCTTCAGCCTATGGGATTATTTCCACCGCAAATGTTACGCTCGGAATGTCCGAGGGTCTCGCCGTTCCGTTCCTCGTTTTCTGGGCTCGAATAATTCTGCAGTGGGAAACGATCGGGGTTGGATAAAGTATGTGTGTCACGGATTTTGTAAGTTATCATTGCGGAAAGGGGCACGGTAATGGCGCCTGTGCGTTTACGCAGGCCACGTGTGGGCAACAAAGTCCTTTGGCTGGTGTTGCTGTTACAGCGCGGCGCGTTCCTGGCGCCATCGTGCTCCGCCTCGGAAACCAATAATTTAGCATTGCGCTTGCGAATGGCAATATAGACAATAATATTGTATCGTAACGTCCGTATATCGTAAGCGGGGCCCCATTGTCAGGCCTCGAGCCCCGGGGGCAGCCGTTATCGGCCGAGACGTCGCTCCCGACGGATCCTGGAGCCCTAAGAAAACCGTGAACACACTTTGACAACGGGCCCCGAGTACAGTGGGAGGCGGGCTTATGCTGATTTATCAACTGGCACGTCGACGGGAACGTTGTCGCGATACAGAAAGGCTTTTATTTCAATTGTACGCCCGCGAACGATACCGCAGATCGCTGTTAAATGGCCGATAATGGACCATCGACACCGGCTCATGGTAGCTATGCACTTGTCTGAGCGATTTCTACCGGGTGTTTGATATTTCATGAGTTTTCAACTGTTAAAAATCTCGATTAACCCTTCGGACCCGACGGAGGTACGACGCCTGTCCCTTCCCACGGCCGACGATGCACTGTTTTCGCGAATTCATGTAATATCTATATTTTTATCTTTGTATTCGTTGTTCGCACAAAGAAAAATGGTATACCGTTCCGAGCATGACTCACACAGCCGGCTGGAACGATGAATCAAGTTTGTACTGTTAGGTTTGCTTCCCCGAAACAGACACAAGGAGAAATCACTTATTTTTTAATTACTCGCACATTGTCCACGCTTCCACCCTCTTCGTGCATGCGTCCCGGTGCCGGTAGAGGCAGCTTGGAACACAACGCTTGATTTAGTGACGTCGCGGTGTTGCTCGTGTAACGAGGCTCAGAAATGATTAATTTCATGGTAATTACCGGTTAGTTGGTTAAAATTACTCGACCCGTTGTGCGGAAGGTTTCCCTGCCGCTTGAGATTTGTGCGTCTGGCCGGCGCGACGCGACGTAGGTATAATTCAACCGCATCGTCTGCGACGTCCAGACCGAGACAACTGACGGAAAAATTATAAATCGTCCCGTCCGTCATCCGACTGGCGGACGTGACCCGATTTCTGCGGAAAACATCCCCGATTTTTTACATTCCTAATTATTATGCAATTTATATTCAAAAGAAACAGGCACTAGCATTCTCCATCCGAAAACCTCGTTATCCTGAGCGTTCTAGGTAGACAAGAAGATCGCTCGTCTAGCATAAGTATCGTTCATTTCGAAACGCGCTTAGGCCCGCTAAACACACGTTTCAGCAGCGCGCCGATCGCCGGCGTAATTATATTGTTCTGAATTCAATAAAATGCTTGTAATTTATTGCACCGACTGTTGTAATAAAATGTAATGACACGGTATCGCCGAGATTCATATCGAGCGCCGGCGTCGTACCTGCGCCACGGAGAAATTGCTCCATCGTTTACTCCGAGAAGGGAGCGAAATTGCACGTGTTCCAACGCAGTCTGCATAAAAACCGATCGCAGTACAACAAACACAGTTTTCAATCTAAAATTCGTCTACGAATAAGTTGTAACTTACGAGTTTCATAGCATGTCATAATTTTTGATAAATTGAGAAAACGGAGGTTCGAGATTAGACACTCTGATCCTCATCGCCTTCAAATTTTCAGAAATCGAAGTTTCGAAGATTCGATGCTTCGAAATCTTTGGCCTTCGAAGGAAAGTTACAGCCCTACTCGAGAATCGAAGGGGTGGACGAGTGAAGAGGGATGGCATATGTTTTCGGTCCATGGGGGAGCGACTATGGGGGTTCCACGGGGCTCACCTGTGGGAAAAACACTCTACCAGATTATAGCAGCTTCTAGATGTGGGAACTCGTCGAATTTCACAATTCTGTGCTAACGACGCCGCCGGTGAATTTTCACCCCCACGGATTGTGAAAATCGACTCGACGACTCCCACGATGAACACGGATCGCGCACCTGCTCGCGAAGATGGGCCCAGGTGAACGCGAACGCCTGTGTCCCGAGGCGTTGATAAATACGGGGAACGATGCCGACGCTGGTGTAATTACCTTTCCCTACGCTCGTTTCCCGGCGTCGTTTGCATAAATAACGCCGGACAACCGAGAAAAATGAACGGGCCGCGAGTGGCTCCTCGGTGATGGATGTCATTGCGAACAGAGACTTATAACGCGTTACCGTGTTCAAGGGCCACGTGATGAATCGCACCCACGAGAATGATATTCGAGCTACCCACCTACTGTCCACCTATGTCGCCGACAATGCTACCCACTTGGTCAAGTTCGCCGTTTCATCCCTTCTCCTCGTCTTCGAGCCTGCGATTCGCGCGACAGACGAAAACCGCTTTCGAGTTTACAATAATAACAGCACCTTCATGCAGTTTCAATCAGTTGGTAGCATATGTATGCTATTATTGCATTGTGTTCTACGCATCATGGGGACAAAAAGTGTCAAGGGGACCATGGTTCAAAACTCAACTCACCCATGGTTCCCTTGACACTTTTGGTTCCCATGATGCGAAGAATACAATGCAATAATACATAAATTTGCCCTTGAAATTCAAGGTAAAGGACAATTTTGCGGCAACTTTTTTTCACAGATCTTCACCGAAGATGTAGGCCGAACACGTACGCCTTATTACTGTCGGGATTATTGATAGGTGAAGCAGTATTCTGGTTTCCAACATTTCCAGACCTCGTTATTTGTCTCTGGACGAACCGCAGGCGTACCTCGGTATTTGTCTCGACTCTGACCAGCACGGCAACCAAGCTGACAACAATGCGGGGCGGAATAAGGTCAGAAATCGTCGGTACACGGCCTCGGTAAGTAACTATCCTCGTATAGGAGCCGTTGGTAACGGAATCGCAGCGAAAGAGTAGAGGGGGATCTCTCGGGACAGGAATGGGGGATCGAGGCGAAAGAAGTATGCAGGATGGTGCGGCCAGCGTATGCTTTATGGCGTGGACGGGTACGTGCGTGCCACGGTGGCCGATAATTGATGGCCACGCGACGGATTTCGTCGAGCTTTCGCCATCGATAACAGCCTCTCCGGTTTCCCGCTTCCCGCGCATCGAAACGCGCCACGGACAAAGATAAAGGACAAGGGAGTCACGACGCGAGAAACGCCTGGAAACGGCTGGAACGAGGAGAGGAAAGAGGTTCCGAGAGGAGGTTCAGGGTCTACCATCGACGGCCGGGGACCGCTCTTCTGACTGTAATAACTCGCTACACCCATCCAGATACTATCTCGACAAATAGCAATGCCTACCGATCTCTACAGCGGCGATTTCGCATGCCGCTTCACGGCAGTCACGTGTGCGCCTGCCTCATTCCTGTTCCATCGACGTCGATGGACGGTCCTTGGCGACAATTCCTGATGGGACGAGTAATTTCGCATCCTTGCCGAGCCTAACTGTAGTAGGACCTTGATTGAGCGGCCGACCATTGTTCGATGCGCAGCTTCCCTTCGACTAGTACTGTTATTTACACGTTTCCGTATTTAATTCTTCATTTAGCAGGTGGTTTGCGAAGAATTTGTTCCAGGTGAAAATTTCAAATTACTTGTTTTTTAAAGACGCAAGTTTTTCAGAAATTTTTCCAGATAATCTTCTTTTCGGAGAAAATATGTATCATCGTGTACCTTTCTTGAAAATATGTAGGTATCAATCGGTATGAAATTTTGCATGGCGTCGTTTAATTGATGGCGCTATACTACGGTAATACATACCAACTTCCCTCGGCAACGCCGCCTGTCTTCGGACACGGATAAATTATTGATCTACCCTCGTGTATGACCGTGCGACAAGTGGTTCGGGAGCGTACCGACGATTACCATCGATTTCTAGGAAACGGCAACGGATCGGCGTATCCCCGTAGAATCGGAGCGTTCCATGGCGAATATTAGAAAGTTATTGTGTCTTTATCTTTGACGATCGGCCGATGGCGGCGTGTGTGTTCGCGCGTACCTTTAATGCAGGCTTTGCTGCTCTGGCTCGTTCGAGTCGAACGGTTCTCGGCGCGGCGGCGCAAGAGAGCTATCGACATTCTCGATTGGACAAAAATCAGGCGAGCCGGGCCCAGTGACTCAGAACTGGAAGCACTTTACGAGACGGAGAGCCCGGCGTCACGTTTCGCGAATAAAGAGCAATAAATTACAAGCGGTATCGGTAATCGGCCTGGGTCCCCAGCCAACAAAACCCCATACGTTTTCCACCGTCTTCCCGGTGTGTCCACGTGTGCGCCTCGAGTGTGCCGGGCCCCGGCTGATTTCGCGCCAATCAGCCCGCGAAACCACGGCATTCTATGGAAATAAATCGTGCAAACCGCGGAAACGCGGCAGAAACGTAAACGTACCTTCTGACGGATGAATTAGAGCAAGGAATGATTTAGCAGCGCACGATCGAGCCGGGTGGGAGATCGACGACATTAAAACGAGACCCCCGTGCGCCAGGTAATTAAACGACGACAGATTTCTATAAATTACCCTTTTTCCAACGGCCGGCTGGATAATCGGGCCTTATCGGCTCCCGTTACGATGTTAGGCGAATGTTAATCACCGTATCCGAGCATGATCGTAGCTCTCGGGTCTGACCGCGAAACACGGGGGTGCGTTTCAACTCACTTGCGTCCTTTTTCGCGAATTTTAAACTGAAACTTTCCTTTAGAAAGCGATCGAAGTTTCTAGTAAGGTACTCCAAATCGTATTATCATTTTTTAAGAGCTGCGGCCTTAAAGTGTAATAAGTGTTTGGTCTATACCGATTCTACGGAATATCCTATTCTGTTTTGTAATTTTTATATTCTGTACTGTATGCATTGTACTCTGCGTTATAATAATGTTGAAATAAATCTCGTATGAGATGTTCTACAATAAAAAAAGGTACTTCAAATATTAGATCTAAGAAAAACGAATGTCCTCTCCGCAACCTCTACGAATTCGAACCTGTACTAATCCAATTAGCGCTGATCGGCGAGGTCACGAGAGAAATAATTTTCTTCGCGGCTCGAATGCCCACTCTCCAGCTTGAAGAATCTTCGCTCACGGGATTCGAACATTCCCGTGGCTTCTGCAAAGTCACGAGAGGAGTATCCGCAGGTTTATGCACCTAACTTTACATATGGTCGGAGTTATCTAGGACCAGGTTGTCGAGCGTCGCATCAACAAAATGGACAGGCGGGCGGGCAGGCAACGGTGGTTCCTCGTATCTGTTCTCGGCCGGCATCATCTTAGGCGAGCTCAAAGAGGCTCGTGCTATCAATGAGGAGTGTTTTACAATGTAGAACCAGTAATGGCGCGTCGAGCAGAGCTCCGCACTGCGGGCGATACGCAACAAAACAATTACTAAATCCGCTTCGTTAGCCACCGCCGCGGTCCGACTCTCCGGTCGACCGGCGTTTCTCTCTTGCACGCCACCATAAGTTAACTCCCGCTCGTGGCTCGTTGCGTTGTTACCGGTATCGAAGCTGCTCCAGGACTCGCGGAGCTAATAGGCTGCCTGTAATTTTAATTAGATCAACACCCGACGCTGTATCCCCTTTCGATGCGTGTAGAAGATTTTTCGCCGAGGGCGACTCCGACCATTTTTCTGGCCCCGTCTCTTCGTCGATCGTCGCTCCGTTCTATTTATACGTTTCGCTACCCTGAATCAACCCCTCCGCGCAGTTGCGTGTTTAGAGACGGCTACCTTTATTGGCTGATGCGGTGGAAGCGATAGCAAACCGAGCATCACGCATTCAGGTTTATGCGAGAACGCTCCTCCATTCAGTCTATTGTCCTCGCTTCGAAGTCGTGCCGAAGGGCTTCAACGCGGAAATGCACGATTAACACAATGTCTGCTGCCATGTAAAACGAACGCAATAATTACAGGGGACCTGATACGTAAATTTATTTACAGTGCTTTCAGAAAATACCACACTCTAATAATTCGATGATTGTACGTTGCTGCTCTGCCACCAGGGCCGGTCATCTTAGGGCCGTAAAAGGTTTCTTGCACCTAGGACCCTTTATAGAGAAGGTCGGACCTGTTTGCCACCCTCGTAATTGAACTTTCCTCGACTCGAATCGCGTGACACTGCTTTCGAACGGTTCTACACAGTTCCGACTTTTTGCTCATAGTCGAAAACAAGTCGGGTTATAAATAGTGAGCATAGTTGCTAGGTTTCAGGTGCAGAATGAGCACTCAAAGTGTCGCGACCGGCGTCCCCGGTCCGGTTCATTGTTCGCCGGACCGGTCCCCGGCTTGAATTTATAATGCAATTAATTGGCCGCGTTTCCGCCCTTATATTTCAATCCTCGTCTACGGTGCACGCGCGCTCTCGCGAGCTTCGATGGTCGATAAGTATCTGTCGATCGGTATCCAGGCCATGGGTACCACCTAGCCGCGTCTCAGAGACCGCAGTTTCCGTCATGAATTGTGGCACGCGCGCGCCAAGCTGGCTACTCTCTTGTCACTTCTTCCGCGACGATGTTGTTCCACGGTTTATTACGTTTGTATACTTGTTCGACGAAGTAAACCGTTCTTCTCTCCATCTTCCGTCAATTATCACGCTCACCGTTGAACCAGCAAATTGATTCGCTCAAAGAACAGATATACAAGGTGTTCAGGCTATTACCAACCAGCATTTTTTAAGCGAAACTTCTTTTGGCAAGGTGTAAGCATAATTCGCGTCACGGAATTCGCGACACGAAAATGCGTAACGGACCTGGGAGATGGTTAGCCGGAGCTAGTCTTAAATAAAAATGGCTGTATCTCGGGAACGGTGCGTCCTACCGCAAAAATAACGAAATTTTCAAAACGGTCAACCCAGGAGCATATTGTCGTTTGAATTTGAAAAACAAAAATTAATAAAATTAAAAAATCATTCGCGTCGAAAACCACGCGCGACAGAAGCGAAGTCAAATATTTACTATTACTACTAATAGCCTGAACACCCTGTATGTTAACAATTAACACCACCGTTCATCCACAAGGAAAGAAGACTAATAAATATTTTATCGAACCGTGTATCAGGCAAGAACACGCCCTCGAGCCATCGTATCGCGTAACGAGCGCGATCATTGTCGCGAAATATCGTTTATAATGTAGGAAGTCGTTCATCGGCGGGATTATCATAAAGTGGTGCGAATTTGAAATTGGCGGCGCGGTGGCGCTGTGGATAAATCATGGATTTAATTAGCGGAGCCGCGATGCCACGATACGATCTCGTTTTCATCTCGCGTGTTCCCACTGCAGCCGAAGCCTGTTCTAATCACAGGGATTTTATGCCGCAGATAATTTCCGCGAGCCGATTTTTCACCGCGGACCCAATAATCCCCTCGGCGAAGCCAGTTTCCTCGCCGCGAACAAATCGAGACACGAAATCGATTCAGCTGAGCGCCCGTGATCGCGACTAATCGATCTCGAGCGAGATTGATTTCAGTTGTAACCAAGCGCGGCGACTCGCCCGCCTTAATAAGCCGCGCGAGCTGATTCAACGGTAATTAAACGCGGCCACAGTGTCGGCGTATCCGTGGAAACGCGTCGGCGATAACGTACGAAGATCTCGATAAGAATCGATCTGCGAATGCGATCCTGGCGGAACGGTCCAATCCGGCAATTGGGTGGCGATAATTACAGGTGTGTGTCAACCCGGCTTTTTTAGACGAAAGTAGACTCACAGTCTCTCGCGTAATACATATAATTATTATGCGAAAAGTTGGTGTGCGTCTCAGATGAAAGTTTGCATGCCGTGCATACGCTATAAAGATACGAAAAATCGTAAACACAATTATTGCTCGATCAGAACGCAACGCGTTTTTCGTACGGAGAATTCCACGCGCTGTCCGATCTCTTTTTCGCTAGAATTTGCACGAAACGTTCGCGCGAGGCTGAAATCAATAGAACGAATCTGAATCTCAAGAATTCCTAATGTAGATTCGAATACTATGTAGATTTCTCATTAACACGCCTATCAATCAGATAACAACGTAACGCTTTTGCCGGGCCGTTAATGTACAGAACAAAAATCGGATGAAAGGTGCGAGAGAGTTGGGGCCACGCGTTTCAATTCCAAATGAGATATCAACTTTTACGTTCGGCATAGTTCGCGGCTCGTAACCTCGGATTGAACCGTGCCGGGCACCGAGCACGTGGGCACCGCAGGATTAACATGTCCTAGTCGTGTTCGCAGGAGTGCCGGACCTGTCCTTTTTTTCGCTTGGCCACGATCAATGGCGCCCGGCCACGACGTAATTGGAATGTAATCGGTGTAATTACCGAACGTTGCCCGATCGGAACGATCCAGGGAGCGAGGAGGTGGAAACGCGCGTCAAGTGGATCTCGTGCATGATTTATCGATCGATCGACAGTCACGTGAACGGGAGGATGCGTTTTAGCGTGGCGCGTTGCATAAGCCGCTCGTAATCGAATCGAGAACCAGGAATCCAGTTGAAACGAGAAGAATCTGGTCGCGGTGATTAGAGCATGCTCTAACGAGGCTTCAACTGTTAATGAATTTTCGTCATCACTGCCTTGCGCCGCGGGCGTTGCATAATTGCTCAGAGGTCTGCACATTGAATTTCGAATTGATTAAAAAAAAAAGATATCGAGTTGGAACGAAACGTAGCGTTTGCAAATGAAAATTTGCAAGTAAGATATTTTATTTATTCACAGCGCTCTCTCCTCCACTACTTGTTCCCACACCGACGCATCCCCACTTCACTGACTCACTTCGCACCGAAGGAGTTCCAAATGGTGTTCCGTTAATTCAGTTCCATTTCGGATAATTTCGGACTCTATCAAGAGGCGTCTCGTTAGCGCTAAACTATGTTGACGTAATCTTCGTGGGCGCTCCACGCTTTTATTTCTAGTCACTAAAAAAACGATTTTCTCTCTTTCAGTGCATTTTAATATAAGCGTGGTTTTTTTCACAGTGAATTCCCAAGTGAACAGGCCGAAAACAGAGGCTGAATGAAGTCCTCTAGCATCGGTGGAGGGGGCCTTACACTCTCTCGCGCCCGCACAATGCTCGCGCGAGCACGCGGGCACTCGCTCGCTCACGTAATTTATACCGTACGATTTCTATGATTTAGTGCGGCAGCTCGGGCCTTTCTTAAGTACCTTGTGCCTGACGTGTAACCATTTGTTACGTTTCTAAAACCGCCTGTAGACCGTTGCGCCGCGTCGTTGCGCGTATTTATTAAAATAGCAGGTAGACGCAGGTAGACGAAAGCCGGGAAGGGAGGAAACGAGGAGAGAGAAGCGAGAAGAGAGAAACATACGGGCGTCAGGTACAACCGAGAGAAAAACCTGGATAGGGTGGAGAGAGGAAGGAACGGTTTAGAGGATAAACCGCCAGACGGTTTCTTGTTCTAGCCCGTCCCTCCCTCGGTGGTGAGTTTCTACTGGTAGTACTAGTCCCATTAGTAGTCGGCCAGGGGATCTCCGGTTGCTCATAAGTTAGCAACGAGCTGCCGCTGTTGACTTGCTCTTTGAGTAAGTACTGCTCGACTACTCCCCCGCGAGATAGCCGTGTTTCTCCCTCGCTGGAACCGGGTCTCCCCTCTCTCCCTCTCTTTCTCTCGAAGATCGTTTCGTCTCCCTTTCACTGCCGTTCGGTATCCAGGTTACCATCTCATTTTCACCTAGCTGTCCTTCGTCTTCTCGCCGGCGATATCGTCGGAGGAGTTTCGTTCTTTTATTCTTCGTTTCTTTCGGTTCCTCCTACTCTCCTTCTATCTCGTTCTCTTTCGCTTTCCTCGTATTACACGCTCGCCCCGGCTACGATTCGCACTAACGTCTCTACAAGGAATTTATTCGACTCCCCGATCCCTGACCCGATCATTGCTAAATATAGGCGCCACGCGAACAACTCTAGAAAACGATTCCGATTAAGCTAAATGAGTACGAAGGTCGACATTTTTATTGGCAAGTTCAATCCTGCTGCATATATTGTTTAAGTCCAGTTAAAAATTATAAAGGTGTTGAAGTCTTGGGAATTTATTAGATTCTTCTGTTACAGGCCAGGTGATTTCTAAATATAGGTACCCCGGCGAAAAGCTCTGCTCTCTCGAGGCGATCCTGATCGCGCGAGGACGACCGGCTGCGACACGAGATAACGAGGACGATCGTGGACGGCCGCCTCTCGGCCACTTGTTTCTTCGTTACGTGGCCCCCGGTATTGGCAGTGAATTGTTGTAAGTGGATTATAGTCGGTGACATTCTGCTCCGGTCGATTAAGCCCGGCGAGTGGAAACGCGTTTTATACCTTGCACGCGGATGTACTTGCTCGAGCGCGACCCGACGACGCGACGGACACCGCTTACGCCCGCCACTCCGAGTGTAATCCCTGATTTTAATGCGCTGTGAAATTACAACGGTGTTTACATTGTTGGACGCCGTGCTCTAATATTGCGATCGAGATCCACGGATGCTAGGAGTTGGCGTTATGCACTCTCATCCGTTCCTGTTCTGTTATAAAGCAATTTTTTAAATTGCACAATTGGGTGCTTTTAACAATTGATCGAACCTGTGCGTCGAAAACATCATACATTTTCTATAAAATTGTTATACGATCGAAAAAATTTAATATTCAAACACATTTAAATGGAATCTTCCAACAGCAACATCAATTTTCATTGAGAACTGACAAGTCACCCACAATATCGTCATCTAATAGTTCCATTTAAGATTCCAATGTAAAAGAAAATTTCTATGCTTTCTTTTGGTACAGCACAATTATTAAAAACCTATTAATCCGGTAGGTGAAGCGTTAATTCGGTTTTCGAGAAAGATTTTGTGGAACTTGAAGGATTTTACTGGGACATTTGCAATTGGCAATACTTGGACTCTCTTTTGCGCGTGTGGGTGACCGAGAGCACGTTCGTTGTACACGCGCTTGAACGCCGCGTAGCACCGTGCCGAGGCTGCGAGCGTTCGCGAGTCTTTGTGAGCGTTAACGCGCCGAGAGGGCACACCCGCGCCCGAGGCACGCGCGCTGCGTGGAGCACGCAATCCGGTGCTCGCCGGGAATCGAGAAACGTCTACAGGCTGTCTTATGGGGGAAACGATCAGGTGGTTGAGAAATTCGCGTTCGAAATTCGTGTTGCCTTCTTTCTCCTTTTTCTCTCTTTCTCCTGGAGCGTGGAACACGCTGTCGGGTCGCCGGTCATTAATATCGATCTGATTTTTCGTCGGACGCTTGCGAAACCGATCTTATGGGGGAGTAGCGATCTAATTCTTGATCTTAAAGCATCAGAATAAAATTTCTAGGTTCTCGAATGAAATAAAGTGGATGCGAAGATTCAGAGTCGAGGCGATAAAGTAAAATAAATTGGAAGTTTGGGACCGTTCGCGCACAAGTCTCACGGGCTAGAAAGTATCGGTTTGGCCTGTTAAGCGCCGGGCAAACGTTCGTTAAACTTGAGAGACTTTCTCTCTCCGCGGACTCTCATTAGATCCTGACGAGTTCATTCCGCATTACACGGTGTCGTGGCTTCTCGCTGTGCCCGCGGACAAACGGAGAGAGAGAGACAGAGAGAGAAATTGAGGAAAGGAGAATGATCAATTTCAAGGACTAGCGAAAACGAATAATGTATCGCTCGTTTAACACAAGATCTGATAGAGGCCGTGTTCGAAGGTGGTATATGAACCTGCCACGTTCTCGTGATACCGGGTCTTTCGGTTTCTGTAAATTATTTCGCTCGTTTGCAACATTCGTACATGAATAACGCGCGTTTAAAAGATCGTAGAAACTTCGCAAATGAAAAGTCGACTGCGACAAGTTCCGTGGAATGAAAATACTGGTTCGCGCGTGTACGGTTTCGGTGAACGGATTTTTCCTTGGATATCTGTTTTCCTATAAACATTATTCTTTTCAAATTCTATAGAGAATTTAGAATGTCTTTGCCGTACGCGTTTGCTGCAGAAAAGCCTGACGGGCTCAGAGGATCGCAGTTCCTCGAGTCTCCGGAGAGGATCGGCGTGCATGGATCACCGTGACAAAAGATTAACGTTAATTCTCATCAATATCCCGTGGCGCCATTGATCACTCGGTGGCCTCGCATTACGCGTTTCCCCGATCGATCCATCGGCATCCTCGATCAGGATCGTCCCGCTGGAGGAAGTCGTCCACAGGCAGGCCCATAGATTTAATCGCAGCGCGTGATTCGTTTCTCTTGGTTCACGATCGTGCCCGGACGTCGATCGACGGCCATGGATCGCACATACTTACGTCTGCTCGCCGATATCCGCTCGTCGCTCAACATCCGAACGAAGAACGAATGCGTAGCGCCGTGATGGAGAACAAGTGTCGGCGTCCACCGATCCAACGTTCCTCGATCTTCTGCCGTCGATCCTCCCTAGATCCCCTGCCAGCCCCTGAGATCGCGGTGTCGCCTGGGACACTGCCACGTCGATTAATCACCTGCTGGACCGCGTAATTGATGAATTGCGCCGGGATACCTGCCTGTTCCTCGCGATTTTAATAGAATTGTGATCCCTGGGCGGGAGGTGTTAAGGCGGTAAAACCTTCTGTATAATCACACGCGTTAAATAACCTGTTCACTCTGTTCACACAGCTTCCATAATAACATTAACCCTAACATTACCCGAAGTCCATCTATTTTGTCTTAGATAGAGGAAGGCGTAATCTTAGCGATCACGAGGGATTTTTATTTTTAGGACATTTCACTTACCGAGTTTTATTTCGACGTTCCACTGAAAAATCGAGATTTACGATCGTTCGGGTTCTTGAGTAACTTCGAGTTCCTGATTAATTTCTGATCTCATTGTCAGTGGAAACGTGCCGTGCATTGAACGGCGGCATCGAGTCGCCAGTAATTTCGAGCGATACGAAATAATTGTTGCGAGTGATTGTACGGTTCTTAAGGCGCGTTGACACGAGGGGGTGGGGCTGGATTTATCGTGATTTTAAAGCGGATTACGCCACGCGGCTTAATTACCATGCACGTCGCGCACCGTTTAACGAAGCCGCGCGATTATAAGCCGAACGAGCCCGGCCACGGTGTCGATTATCCTGATCCTTTTTACCTCCGCGCGCACGAGTCTACCACTCCCGGCGCACGGAGCCTTGGAAATCATTTAAATTCAACTTTCTAATTCGTGCAAATTGGATTTCTCTCCCTTTATTAATTTTCGACTGCGGGATGCATCGATTAGAAACTGATTTTTACTGTCCTCGACTTTCGACTGTTCACTGTTGTAACGGAACAAGTAACATTAAAGACATTTTGTTAACAACGTATATTGATGTTTTCAGCGCACTGATTCGATCTAATGTTACTAAGCAATTTTGCAGATTACTATAAAATTTTCAACGTTTCGGTCTAGTCTGTATACATATTACCGGCATGTAGCCAGCACGTGGTTACAGAATGATTAAGACTCAACAATAAGTTGTTCACCTAGCAAACGCAATCATATAAAAAAATTTCTTCTTGAAAATGGTGTAAAACTAGACCGGAACATTGAAAATTTTATAGTAATTTGCAAGATTGCAGGTTAGCAACATTAGATCGAATCAGTGCGCTGAAAACATCAATATACCTTTGTTAAAAAATTGTCGATCGAGATGAAGGAAACAGTTATTAAAGACAATTGCATGAAAATTACACAAGAGCAAGATATATGAAGTCTTGATCTACAGTCATTTGATAATTCTTTATCCGAGAAATCAATAACACGAGAGATGCGACAGAATGATAAATAAATATTTCGTGTCGATGGAAAATCTTGAATAATTGAATAAATTTAGGCGGTTCGTGTTCTTGCGTTGAACGGAGGGCCCTCGGACGTTGGCTGTGCCCGATCTCGGCGTAACAATGTTCGGAGGAGAGCGTTATCGGCGATAATAAATGCTCGACAGCTTGGTATAGTGGTCGGAAGGGAGTGTTGGCCGTTTCGCAGGAGACTCGCGGAATTTATCGGTTGGATCATCGGCGAGGTAAGAAGGTCGGGATTAACGGTGGTCGCGTCCAGTACAAAAATAAAACACTCCTTAAAAAGCCACTTCTGCTGACCCGATGTGTAAGCCCGCCACGGTGAAAAATGCTGTGCGCGCACTGGACGATACCTTCCAGAGAGCGTTGTTCCGTTCTCTCCCCTTGTCTTTCATAATATAATTAAGAATCGTATTATTAAAACATGATGGGACGTCGCGATCGTATCGTACGAACAGCCATCAAGATCAACGCCGGACGCGTGTACGAAAACGCCAGATGAGATCCGTGCGCGGATCATCCTTGTGAAACTTGTATTAATCGATTCAAGATTTTCATGTTTCACTTTTATTTAGAAAATCTCATACGAGATTTATTAGAACATAATGTATATTACATTGTAATACAAAGTATAGTGAAAAGAAAGAAGTTTTTGCAGAAACTTCCAAAATCCCAGCGCTCCTCACAGGCAGCTCCAGGACGGAGAATCAAGCGGTTATTCGAGCGAGTAAAAAATATAAAAAAATATTTTCGACTGTCTAGTCCCCTTAATAAACCTCGGTCGCTATCGATCCGGGTATCCAGCAAACGGAGAGAAACCGTGGTGTCCGTGGACACACCTTGTACGCGCGCGACGGTGCGTACGGATCTCGTATCAGCGGGAAGCTCGTATCGCAAATCTCGAGGAGTAACTGGCGGGATGGCTGGGGACGTTCAGGTAGAATGGGAGTCGCGAGATAGACGACGGAAACGCTATCGAGGTTCAGGTGACTAAGGGTGCCCCTGATCCCCACGGTTGGTGCTCCGTTCCGCCAACGATCGTTCGAATCTCGGATCGCGATACAAGCGGAGCTGCCGACTCGACTTGGTTCGGCTCGGCTCGGCTTGGCTTGGCGCGAAGCGGATCGGCGCGGTTTCGCGCCCGATAAGTTATTCGCCACGGTTTGCTGGCCGGTGATAGGCGGGCGCCAAGACCACCGACCGTCTGGGAATGTGTCCCCCTGGAAATCGGGCCTCCGCGGCGCGATTTAAGCGGCACTGCATTATCGAACAATGCGTCCGAGACGGCCCGAGAACGATAGACCGCGAAACTCGGTTGGCCGGTACCGATTTCGCGATTGGGAGAACGATCTTTCGTTGCTTCATTCCCCTTTCGAGACTAACCCAATTCAATTTTCATTACCAACATATAAATTCAATTTTTCGATCGTAGAAATTTGATAATAATTGTGCGATGCTGTCGGCGCACAGGTTCGATCATGTTGCGTCAATGTCAAGAACGTTTAGCGTGGAAACGGTTAAAATTCTCAAGGACTGATCGTACGCAAGAACGTCGATTGCTGAGATAAGTAACGAGAAATTATTTCTTTTATGAGCGCACCTGTGCGCCGACACCACCACACAATTATTATTATTACCAAGATTTGCGCTGCACAAATTGAAGGTGTCGAGGACACCAAAAAATTCTTGACAGTCCAAGACTCGTGCTAACTCTTTCATGTACGTATAGTTGTTTGAATTTGCTCGATGTTAGGAAAGCCATCGGTCGTCAGTGGTTTGATGAAAAATCCTAGGTGGTACTTCCTTCTGCGATCGCGGGACGCGCTCGAAGCCGGTTTTCTCGCTTACAATGGACGCGTTACGACACGCGCGATTATACGCGGCCGTCGGTCGGTCGGATACGTTTAACCGGCATGTTAATTTATTCCCGTTGCTGCCTATCGAGGGCGGCCACGCGAGTCCACGTCGGGATCGGCGAAAAATTCGCGCCGATCGGACGACACAATGGGCCATTCAGAACGAGCTGCGCGTCGCGCCACGCCGAGCCACGCCGCGCCGCGCGTCGGCCCGGGCGCCGATAGCGCTTATGCAGGCGTTGAAGTCGCTCCTGGCCGCGGAACGCTCTCGCTCGCCTTTTTTCTCAACGATGCAGTCGCGTAAAACGTGCAATAAGGTATTCACCGGATAACCTTGGAGCAATCTGGCACCGTCGAATTTATTCCACCGATTCCCGACGGGCATAAACTTCAGCCAACTGCGATCGGTATCGACGCAAGCTCGATCCTCCCCTACATTTTTATCGGGCTTCGACAAATACAAAATTGCTCCCGGTAGCAGTAGTTCATTTATTTCAATCTGAAAACACGGTGTTTCTTCCTGCGAAAGATAATAAAATTAATATTTCCTGTTGTCTCTTAATTCCTTGTGGAACCAGTGCTTTCATTGGCGCGGAACAGCAGAATGAAAAGAATAGTTTGCACTTCGGGACGCGAGTCACGACAGTGCGCATCGGGCAAGAATTTGCACGCGAGCTTCGTCTCCTCTCTTCTTTCTTCTCTCGCGTGGCTCTCGCTAACGAAACAGAAGAAAAAGGTGAAAGGATCCACGGTACAGACGCCGCGCCCTTTCACTGGCCCCGCTAATAAAATAACGTGTTTATACGTCGAACGTGCACTATAATTGGCGATATAGGGGGCCCGCGGGGCCGCAGTAGGCGATGCCTACAAGTGTAATCCATTAAGATGCGCCCACTTTGTTTCCTGTCGTTGAATGCCCGCTGACAGTGTTATTGACACCGTCCGAGGCATCGCTTGTTGTGTGACTTCGTGATCCAGACCTCGGTGTTGTCGTTCGATCCTTATATCCAGCATTACAGACATTTACAGATATTCAGAGCCATGATTGACTATCTCCAAACATATCGAAGCTAGACAATGCGTAATGACGGCCAAGAATGATTACGATAACCAATCGTCCGATTGAAAGAGTGCAGGTCATTCGATTTAATATTTTACGGCGATAATTCAATCGGAACTGTGCCAAGCACGATACCACGAATACAAAAGCAGTCCAGTGAATGTCCAGACATATTTCTCGGCGTTGTAATAGTTAAGAGTGCGAAGCATGTTAGCGAAATGTTTCGTTCGTTCGAAAATTTCGACTTTTTCGTACAAGATTGAAACGATACGACTATCGAAAAATGTTTCCAGACACTCCGTTCCACTCTGCTCGAATACGCTCGGAAGCCGAACGGAGAACGTATTGTTGAAGCTGGGAGAACGTCGGCTCGCGTGTGGGCAACAATGTGTGGTGCGAATGCATTGCATCTATGCACTCGTTCGTGCATAGGCGTGAGCAGGTCGCAGACAGTGGAGTCGTGTGTCAACGTGTATTGCGTTTCGCAAGTCTCCACTAGACTATGTCTAGCACGGATCCCTCGTAATCGAATACCCGCGATCGTTAGTCATCGGGGAACAGAGCGTTCCATTCATTAAACTCTCTGTAACAACACGTACACACATACAGGGAAAGAGAGAGAGAGAGAGTGAGAGAGAGAGAAATGGAACGGATTAAATTATTTACGTGCAATGTAAATATCGATTTTCTCGGACGGGAACACCGCGGGCATTGATTGCAAAATTCCTCGTTGTTCCGATACACAAGATAACACAGCTATTTTCAGAGCGTTTAGGCGATTCCTCTGCGAATTTCATGTTAAAATACTTAATGATTCAATCAACCTGGTATTTTAAGCTGAGTCAGATTTTATGCACCTTCCAGGTGTCTCAGCTATTTATTGCGCTATTGTGCAGCATTCTGCATTGAAAATCCCACGCGAAATGCACTTGCGTTAATAGAATCGGGACGATAAAGATATTATATTATAATGAAATTTGTGATTTCGGCGCACGGCTCGATCAATCGTAGAACCACGAATTTGCAAATTATTTGTACATTCTCTTCGACCACGTTTCGATCCAGATACGGATCATTTTCAAGAGAGACATGTTTGCGTCTTAAAAATAATATAAATATAATAAAAGTTGAAGAAATATTGCACCGTGCGCCGAAATCACAAATTTCGTTATATATTTCAATTTCGATCCAAAAGAATTTTACCTATATTATATTATAACAGATTTCGCGGCGCTGCGATTTTATTTATATTCTCGAAGGTATCTGGAACGATCAAACTCTGATTTCGAGATCGGGTACAACGTCCAGAACCTTTGGTGGCCCCAGCTGGTAATTAGGCGCATTTTTCTCGGGTTGCCCCCTTGACAAACGTTCGCAACAGGACCTCCGAGCTTTTACAAGATGGCCAATGTCCAGGGCCCGATGAATAGTGGCCCGACAAGCGTGTACGATGCGTAAGCGTGTCCCAGCGGCACGATAAAGAGGAACTCCGTTGGTCCATTTTCGCGGCTGTTACAACTCGGTTATTACCGTCATTACCAGCCTCGATTTCCATAAAGAAAATATTAATCAAGCAGAAGTTACTCATTTCTACGAACTATGGAAATTCGTTTTTCCCCGTCCAGTGTTTATTGCGAACTCGCAAACGCGTATACGCTCTTAAATAAGTCGCAAGTCACCCCCGAGGGACGTCGCTCGCGGAATAGAGTCGGCGAATCCTCTTGGACGCCGAACTGTAGGAGAGAAAGGGGGCCGGAGGATTTATGTGCGTCTCGCACCGAGATGGTAGGGAGGTTTTAATGAGGCTGGCTCGGTGTAGCCTCGAGAAAAAATGATAGTAAGCGGAAAGAGATTCTTGTTAATTGATATCGCTACGCCGATTCGCTGGCGGAACTCGCGCGGATGTGTTTTACACGACGCGGATTTCGGCTTCTGCCGACGCGACGGGAATTGCAGATATCTGCAATTAGGAGCATAATTGATTGGACAAAATTGGTCTTAGTTTAATCAGTATTAAAGGATCGTACCGTTGTATTGTAATGTTATATGTTTTTTTGATTTTGAATTCATTCTGTTTTTTCTTAATTAATTGAAATACATATATATTTGAACACGTTGTTTCTAAATTCATCTACTAAGAAAAATGAATTCAGGAGTAAGAGGTGGTATAATTACTACTTTACATGTCGGATAGCACGACAGACATGTTCTGTTGCAAGATGCAACACTGCAGTCGACAATGGTTCGAGCTATTGCAGAGGCAGCAGATTTTCAATTGCCACATAGTTAGCGGCGATTCTTCGGCTCTCGCTCGACTGTCCTTTGTACGTCTATCAAGCGGAAGATCTCCCGGATTTTTGTGAAAAGTGAAGCGCGTTCGAGAACGCCTCGCGCGACTCGCAACAGTGCGCGAAGATGCGTATCGTTGCGTACGCGCTGCCGGTTGCGTCGGAGACGCCCCCGCGCCGTGCAGAGATGCTAGATTGCACGCGGACTGCAGCACACGGCCTGCAGTCGAAAGATTTCTTTTTATTGTGGCGTGCCGGGACGGTTTATTTGATTATGCTTGTTTGTTAGCGGTAGTGTCGGCGGTGTGTTCGACTATCAGGAGCTAGATTGGCAGGAGAGGCTCCAGGGCTAGTGTCCCGAGCATTCACGTTTTGTTCCGTGCTGGCCGCTGATCTATCTCGAATCGATGCTTGATATTTGTCCGGGGCGACGGTACTATCCACTGGAAATCTGCGATACGTAGATAGACGCGTCATTGAAAGATCTCGGTTCGAAAGACCATCATTGATAAATCCTGTTGCAGAAATTAGAGGAATGATTTGGACCTGTGCGTTAAGATTTATGAATCGTTCGTGTTTATGGGACGGTTGTTATTGGACAGATGACAGTGAGACTTGATTATAGTTACAGGTGTAATTTTTCATCGAGGCTGGGATTACTTATTGTCTAGGATATGAATAATTCAGACACTATGTCTGGAGGATTTTAATGACTTTGAAAGTATATCTCGGTAGTCTAAGTCCTTCGAAGATTGTATCTCGTGGGTCTGAATAATTCCGAGATACTATATCATAAACTGTATCTCGAAACCTTGATCAGTCTGACGTTATTCGAAGAACCTAAGTCGTTTTTGATGCTGTGGATTCTGTGAGCTAGTCGAAGTATCGACGTTTTAGAACTATATAAAATCTAGGTGGTTCACACAGGATATGATGAAACAGTTGAAGAGCTGTGTTACAGGAAACTAGGCTGGAGCCAGAAAGAAGATCGTATCCGAATAGTCGGTAGACTATAACTCACAGTTTATCAACTAGAACAGTCCACAGACTATATCCTCGTGACAAAAATTTACACATCACATTCTAAAACTGTGATCGTTCGGAACGTAAAGTTAGAATTCAAAAAGTTCAGATGATTTATAACCTGCGATCTAAAATTCTTCGAGTACCATATTCCAGGAACCCGGTCTACAAGGAGACTATTCCATAGGCCCCTATCACCCAGAGACTAGAACCCATAATTCATCGAGCAGAATACATCAGGAGGAGACGATCCAGGGACTATGAAATTGTTCAGTTGCATTTCGCCATTGCAAATTGGAAACGCAACGACACTTCTCGAGGATCCGGATTATCTATAGGGTGTTTATTTAAGAGCTGTTTGCTTTTCAAATTGGCAATACTGTTTATGACAGTCAATTTGATAATTGACAGCTGATTAGTGCTCAGTACATTTGTCATTTCACCATGAATAGGCTTATGTCGGAACACGATAAGACACATTATTATTAATACATTTAAATTAATTAATGGATTAATTTAATTAATGGATTTAAACTGTTATACATAAAAAGATGAAATGAAGAGAGGAGGTATGAGCTGTGACTGGCTCGGTAGACTGGCAAGAACTGAATCACCTGATTTTCCTGGGTGAGAGAATAGCGACGCGGCGTCCATACGCCAGAAATCATATTTAAACAATAATGGCATAAAATTATATTTTGAAGCCAATTCCACGGCCAGGGCCATGATTTCAAATTTCATTTTAAAGTTGTATAACTCTTAAGAAAACACCCTTTATAAGCGCGAGTCTGCGGGGTTGGGGATGATGTACGATCAAGAAATTTCAGCTAGTCGGCGCGGCGATCATTTGCGCAGCGCGTATCCGCGAGATAGTCGGTGAGGGTAGGGGATAGGGTTCTAACCGAACCAGTTCGAAGGCAGATGGGACGATCTGTGCTCGTCAGCAGCCCCGCGCATAGGCAGATAATCGCCGAAGAGAGCTCTCGGCTCGGTGTACCCTCGGATAACGCGTTGCGCGCATAGTTCGTTCTTATGGCAGCTCGTTGGTTCATGTTCGAACGAAGGCGGTAACCGTGGGGCAAGGTTCGAGCGGAATGCATCGGAGATAAGGAGAAGCCACACGAGCTATTCCATTCGTCTTGGTCAGGCCGAGCGTCGAGCCGCGCCGCGCCGCGCGCGCTTTCTTTCCACCGTCTTTCGAGATCGCGGCGATGCATAAAGCGATTTATTTGAATTAATGAGCTCACCTCCCGACGGAGAACCATTGCCCCGAAAGTCTCGAGTCGCTCGATCCGATCTACCGGGGCCGAGGGTATATGGTCGCCTCGTGACCACGGGGACCTTAATAAAGGCTCGTGCACACGCCCTCCGAGCCGTGTCGTCGTTAGAGCAGAGTACGTTTCCACGGTTAGAAAATCTCATTACTAGTCCACACCGTTCGCCTTGCTCTCCCCCATCGAGAAACTACGGGCCGTTTAGGTCGTGAGATCATACAGTCAGTCATAAAAGTACACCCCCTTTTCAGATCGAGCAGCCATTCGAAAGTCGACCTGGTCTTCCGATTTTTACGGAACGTAGCGTTACAGATTAATTGTTAAACATGCGATTCATTTTCTCGTATCGTATTAACCTCTTCCTCGTGTCGGAGTTTGCGTCATCATAAATATTATTGCTTTTAAATTTTATTTCATCAATGTACATGTAGGTATATACCCGACGATGTTTAAAGTATCACACTTTTATTCACCGGATCATTGCCACCCAAAGGGATGCGAAAGTACGGGAAGCGAGGAAGATCGGAAGAGTTAAGAAATTATTCAGCTTGAAAATTGTTATTCCGTCGAGGAGGGTGTGCACCGGAGACTTCTCTGACGGACTGTATATCGATTTTTCCCCCGGCTCTATCCGTTTCTCGCCAGATCGTCGAACCCGCCAATTAGCTACCCGGTTTTCTCTGTTATCGCGACAACGCCTCTCGAGAAAGTCAATTTAGCGGCGTTGCGGAGCCACGCGAATGGCGAAAACCGGCGATATTATTGCTTGGAATCGGGAGATCGCATCGGCGATCGGTTGTCGCCGTATTCGAACCTGCTCGATCCACCGCTTTTGCACCGCTCGCGCCACCAGGAACGCTCTTGCGACACGCGTCGCGCGCCGCTTGATGTAAACCGCTGATACAGGATTTATGTTTCCCTCGCGGTGCGCACGGTAAATTACCGATAAATCAGCCGTGGAGGCGGCCCCGCGGACCCTGCACGGCTCGTTCCACGGCTAGAAACCCTCCAAATTTGGACGACAGCGCCGCTTGGGCAATCGCAACACGCCGATACCAACTGGGAACCAACCGGCTAGTTTCCTTTAATAAAGCTGTGACCGCAGCGGTTTCTTCCTTTGCGCGATTGAAAATTGTCTTGTCCGACCGGTGGATAGATTGCACCTGCGTTCTCCGGGACGATCCTACTCGAGGAAGCCACTTCGCTTCTCGCAAAAAAGATCGCCATCTTCGAACGGACGGCGGTGCTGGTTAACAACGGAGGCTCGGTTGGTTTGCATTAGCATCGACGAAATACGTCCAGTGGTTTCTCCTATATTAATGTGGTAGTTATAAATGTTATCAAACCCCACATGGGATTATTAGCAGCATGCTAACTTTACAAAGTCAACTTATAGTCTAGGATAACTAACATAATGAACATTTCCGAATACGACGCTATAGGTACAAATTTTTAACCTGTACAGTGATTTCTGTTCTAGCTGTATGTCTGTTCGTGGTCACCTGCGGGGTGCGAAATACAAGGTGAATCGAAAAGCGATTCCACATGTTTCACTTTCGACGCCTACCATAGGCGATCCAACGATCCAGCGATCGCGGACACCGCTCGTGAGGCGCAATACGAGTCGGAGCCAGTTTCCGGGAGAACGTCGAAGAAAGGAGCAGGTTCTGTTTTGTTTTGGTGGATTCGGCTTACCGGCAACGGCCGAGAGCAGGTTTATGGTTTATGCGGCAACATATATTTAAAGCGTCCCTCGCGTTAGTCGCGATATGGCCGCGTTGAACTTTCGGTACGCCCACGCATTCGCCAAGCGCCGTGAAAGACGACGTCGATGGTCGTCTCGGTTTCCGGAAGTGTCGTGTTTCGGACCACGAAACCGCGAACTTCGTCCGAAAATTCGACTGAACAACTTCGACTGCGAACTCCGGGGTTTCCGGTTCCCGGTCCTCGATCGAAATCGTGCCGGTCGTGCCGAACAATCGATGGCTGTCAATAAGCGATCGTGATCCTGGATCTTCGGACAGGCGGATTTTATTTGCGTCACTCTTTATGGCAGTCATCATTGTTAATGGCGATGATTATTTCCTTTTTAAGGTGGAATCTCCTTTGCGCATCTGGACGCGGCGTTTTGTTATCCATGCTCCATTCGTCCTAGCTCTCTGCTGTGCCTCTGGACGCACAAGTTTGCGTTCCCATCGTCTGGCCAAGGGTTAATTTTCATTGAGATGACAGTTTTAGATGGTGAAAGTGAACGACCGATCCAGCTGAAAAGTTTCGCACGACACCGATGCACTAGATGTTTGACCATTTTGTGAAAGTTGTATACCGTATCGATAACCAGATAAGACAGGTCAGATGGTTTTGATACACTTTTGTGACCACTGCTTATAATGGAAAATTACAGTTTCCTGGTGAATTGTGAGGTCTTCTATATAATTATTGGGATATGGAGTTTAAAGTAAATATAGCCGGAGATAATGACTGGAAACCCACGGGGTGAAAATTTTCTGAAAAATTCAATATTAGATCAAGGAAGGATAGGACATTCGATTTTTGTATGTTAATGGTCGATCAGTGCAGAATCTGCAAAACCATTATTTTCTCCTAATAATTACCTTGCTTACCACTTATATGCAATTATGTCTAATAGAATAAATCCATAATTGCAATTATTTGGCACTCATATGTCAGAAGAACTGTTTAATCCTTCCATCATCCTGAATTACCAAAAAAAAAACGGTCCTCGGGCCATTCGATCAAAATGCTTCTTTCTAGTGCGAGTTTCTTTCTGAGTCATAATTAACTCATTGTTGGACGACAATCCACCATAACGAGGGTTTAATTCAGCGATTTTCGTGGCTCGATGTGAATGCGAGACGAATCGCGGAAAGGATATCTACGCAATCGTTCAAACTAAGCATTGTGCTCGACCGTTCGTGAAGAAAACTGACCACTGATTCAATTTCTTTCTTTCTTTTTCGACGATCGTCCGTGGCCGTCATCGCGCTCGCCTCTCTCGATTAGTCGATTACAATATATGAGCGCCATAGATCAACGGGCCGAATCGACAGGAATCGTCGGCCCGCTACAGAGACCGTAATTGGATCGATCGGACGATTGAGCAATGACGAATGATCCGTCGATCCCGAGGTGTCCGTAATGGGGTCTCCCGAAGTTATTAAGGGCCCATAAAGTCCGTCGGCGCTTCACGTGAATCCATTAATTCCGTTTACCGTTTCCGTTACTCGTCGTCGTTCTCGACCCGTTAGACGCCGCAGTTTCGCAATTATGCGAACTCTTCGCACTTCGACCACACGGAATTTTTAAACAATCTAGTATATCCTCGTACACGTTTATCAAGAGGACATTCTTTTGGTAAATACAGCTGTACGAGGGGATCCATCTCGGATCACTTTGACCTTGAGATATGTTGTCACGGAGTTGTCAACATTCTGAACAACTTATAAAGTTAATGTTATCGGCGCACGGTTCGATCAATTTCTACAACAATATAGCAATTTTGCAATTGCAATTGCAATATAGCAATTTTTGTTGTAGAAATTGATCGAACTTAGGTTTTAAGTCATTTAACAAAGCTTTTTTGTAACGATGCCGGAAACTACGTCCGATGACAACATATCTCAAGGTCAAGGTGATCCGAGTTGGGTCCCCTCGTACAGCTGTATTTACCATTCTTTTTGTTAAATATATTGTGGAGGGTACAGGATAATTGTGTCGTGGAGTGCGAGGTATGTCAGGTAGCATGGCAAGTGTCAGATAGTAGCATTATGCAATCAGGTTGGTCTCTCGGAGTCTTGACACGAGGCTCATCGATGCTACAGCCGGCAATCCGCTCGAAAATTCTTACTTTCCGCGCCGGATCCATGCGGGTTGAGGTGACTCGGGGAACACACCGGCATGGCGGACACGTCGGGCAATGTGTCGTACGTGGGGGAGTCAATGGCGGTCAATGGCACGAGCGAGCTCGATCAGGTCCACCAGGAGCAACATCTCACCGGCTGGCATAGCAGGCGGCACCTGGACCGGACTTAACCCGACTCGGCGAATGCTGAGCACCGTTAACCCTGCTTCACACCGAAAAACCTACTCGATGATCGTTCGAATCAATGTCTGCTCCCTGTTAGCAAGAACCACTCGTGTGATCGCGATCAATCCTACAGCTTTCGAAAAATCGTACATTGCAGACAAATTTTTGGACAGGAGGATAATAATTGTCTTGCATTGAGGTAGGCTTTATGAACGCAGCAAAATATTTAGCTTATCAATTACAGAAGACAATTTGTCGCAGAAGGAAATTCAATACTCGATATAATCAGCCCTAAGGGGAAGGGTTACTAGAAATCGCTGAAGGACGCGTATGCTATCAATGTAAAGGAAGAAGCCAACGTTGCTTACCAAACAAGACGCTACTTATCAGTCCGAGGCACAAGCTCGTTGTTGAAAGTTTCTCGGAAGCAAATGTTCACGGAAGAGAGATAAATCTTGTTTATAGATTCTATATCTCTGAGTGTAGACAAACATTTCTTCGCGACCTCGAGGTTGTCCAAACATTGAATTGCTCAAGAAGTAGGTTAAAGAATTCACAAAATTTAGTTAAAGTCTCGAATATCAGCGTTACCTTCGAGTGGGCGTGGCCTAGTGGCCCTTGCCGCTTCCAGAGTAATGCCCCACGGTTCTTTATAAGAGATCATTGGCTCGTTGTGAGTGGACCCTAAGGCGACACCGAACGGGCCCAGAAGCATCGCCGCTTCATGCTTCCGAGAACATTACCGGCCGTGATAATCGGCGCATTCATCTTCACTCCCGGTAGATCCTGGCCCCGGTGTTTTCGCCGATGCTCATCTCTTCTTCTTCCCCTTCTCTCTCGATTCCGTAGGCTTTGTCATTCTTTTTTCTCACCTCGTCGCCGAGATATTTCCCCGTCGCTTCGTCGGGATCGAGGACTTTCCCTAAGATCTTCACCGAATACCAGGCGAATCGCTCGGGTTTCTTCAGCCTAAGTGGTCCCGGCCTAAGCGGACCCCGTATCGACGTATCAATTAATTGTTATTAGGGCAGGAAATGAATGAAGATGCTATCTGGACTGGTCGCCGATGGCGGACTATCGGGAACGAGCTACGGAATTTTAATTTCACCTCCACCGTGTTTATGAATATAGACCGACCCGGGCGAAAAGAAGCGGTTAATTGAAAGTATTTCCTGCGATCCTATCTGCGCGAACCGGTGAAGTATCTGCGATCCTTTGCTCCTTCGATCGAGCGGCACGATCTCTGCTTCTGGATCCACGGGAATTTTGTTGGCGTCCAATTTTTGCGGTTGTTTAATGTAAAATGTAGAATGTCCATATGTCACCGGTATGGAACCAACACGTTGTTCCATAACTCTTAAGCATCTAAATTAATATCTTCTCTAAGCAAACGCAATGACAACAAAATTCTATTCTTGAAAAAGGTCTGAATTTAGATCGAAACTAATAAAACTAAATAATATTATTTATCAACAATTGCCGTTCGAAATAAGGAGAATTGTTAGAATGTACTTGTTGGAAAATTTCGTACGGATCGTTAAAATGACAATAGCGAGGTTGATCGTTTTGGAGTAGACCGACGGTTTCGATTCGGAACGAACTTCTGGCTTCTGGGTATGGTCCAGCGACGAAAGTAAAAGCGAAGAAATATTAGTTGGCCGGGAAATAATAAAAAGATGCGATAAGAGATGCCAGGAGGATACTTCAGTGTCGCTATACGGACAGACAGAGATTTTGAAACACTATACGATTAATTTTCTCGCTCGGTCCGAGTGCTACGAATGCACGAACAAGTAGCCTTCCGCGATAACGCATAGACACGCCAGCGTATTCTTTCCTCGTGGTAATGCGAGGTGTAGACGTGGACGTAGAAAAGCGTCTACTGGGTGTGTTTGAAACGATCGACCAACCACAGCAGCAGAAGTAGTCCTTGGACGAGAAGAAAGATTTTCATTGCGCGAAACGTTATCGTCGACGCAACAGTAGATTGTTTCAAAAATCGTCGTATAAATCGCAATTCCTGTGTACTGGGCCAGTTGGATTCGAAATCAGACGTTTCTCGATCACCCAGTATAAATCGAGCGCTCACAACGATCCGTAGAGCGTCAGCCGGTATCGTGACATTAGAATAATTCGAAGGCAAAGGTAGGAGCACGCGCGACGCGCCTCGGTAGCCTCCATTAATACCGTTCCGTGTCCACACGGTAAAACAATTGACCCGTGGGTCCGAGATCAGGCCCCAGCTGGAAATCGGACGGTTCTTTCTCTGCGTAGGGCGTACACCGGTGCCCTGTAACCGCCGATAAGATCTGTAATCCGCGGCGCCGAATGGGGCCTCTCCGCCTCCACCGACCGAAACTCTTTTTTAAAACTTTCGGGCCCCGTAACCCTTTGGCGAGTTTCGGTGGCCCAGAATAGACGGGCCGGAATTTCAACACTCGCCGCCAACGGACAACGAATCGATTACAACGAGATAAATCGCGGTGACGCGACACACGAGATCTAGCGACTGAAGTTGTTGAAGAATCGCTCGGGAACGTCGCCCGATGGAATTCTCGCCCTCGTGAAAACGATCGGGACACTTGTCCCCGAGATATCTTCCTGTTTCACCATACCTCGCTGTCGACAGGAGCCTTTGTAACCTTCGCTGCCAGGGGAAAGTTACTCGCTGTCCACTCTCTTCCAATTTCTTTTGTAATTAATCGAACACGTGCTAGAAGCAGGCAGGAACGCTAGACATCGATGTTTCTACTTATTCTTTGGAAGTTTAGGGAACGTCTAACCATCGAGAACCTGTTCACTTTCTTTCAATGTCTTTTTTATAATTCAATATCCTACGAAGTAATCGTACTTAATGTCGTATGAAGTAATTATGTATTATAATAAGGAGTAATTCATATAAAGTAAATGTATTTATAATTTAAAATTGATACATAAATTAATTAAATTATGTTATGTAATTTAAAATTTCAGGAACAACTTTAAATTGATATGTGAAGTGAATAAATTATGTATAATAATAAAAATTAATTTATATAATATTAATACCAATAAAACCTAGTACCTATAAAAGTATAACTTATAAAGTAATGTGATACGAAACCGAAGTGAAATTGTCGGTTCCGACGGCGGAAAATGGACCGTGGCATATAGAACGGTTGGCACAGGTGGGGTGGAAGGTAACCGGCGCTGCACAGAATCGCAGCGCTTCTTTTTACGATCGCTCTCCCCTGCGCGTCAGCTCCACCGGAGACATCGCGGAGACATTGGGGTGAATTTATAGCGAGACTTTTACGAGCGACCTATTTCAACCGCGCGGAAGAGATCCGTTCCTCCGAATATGAGGCCAACGGACGGAAACATTGTGCTGCATTTTGTATCTTATGCGACCGTGCCCCATTGTTGCGAGCTCGCTCCTCTCGGCTGCTCCCGTCTCGGGGGGAAGGTCGTAAAATTTTGTATTAATGCGTCTCGCAGATTATTCGGTCTGGGCCGCCTGAAAAATTAGGCATGCCAGTCACTGAGAGAATCCTCCGTCTACTACCGAGCTTTAAATAAAAAAACAACCGAGACTCGCTTTAATGCAGTCAAACTGCTCGCATGCCGAGGTCTCAGGATTGAAACAATTATTGATCTACTCGATCTTCTTTCGATTCGCAGTAAACGTTTTAATGGCTCCATAAAACATTTACTATAAGCGTGTTCCAAATGAAAATGCTAAATTAAATCTGATAAAAACAGAGTGCATCGTTTGATTTCAGACTATAAAACACCGCGAGCATTTTCTGAATTGGATGCAACGTCTACTTGAGTTTCCTATCGAAAACCTTTCACTTTTATTAGCTAGTAAAGTTGTAGAAAAATTGCGACGTACAATTTTATTACGTCCGTACGACACATATTTATACACTTACGCAACGGCTAATGAGACTGCAATGATAGTATACTAAAAGCATCCATAAAGTTTCGTAGGGATTTTATTTCAGTATCGAAGGTGCGAACGAAATTAATAGAAAAGATATTGCAAGTGCTTGGGGTACGGTAACCTAATTTATACCAGCACACCTGGGTTTCGCCACCGCGAATGTTGAAAGAGAAAACTACAGAATGAAATGAATGAAAAAGTAGTTGAACGATGCGATACGAAATGGAGGAATTCAACAGGCCTGACTCTCGTCTCCGCAACATTCATTTGGCGTTCGATAGATCGATATACCTGGTTCCAGGAACGTTGTTTTCAACGTATCCCGTGCTCCGGGGGTAGCAGCTGACGGGGAATGGCACGCTTCCCGGAGCAGCAGAGGCCCTTAGGGGTTGGAGGGGAGGTCTTTATGTGTCAAAGCCATTGTGCCGCGATCCGACGGGGTAGCATAAACGCGGCGCGACATGTGATTCCTACACCTGAACCGGGATTCGCTCGCGACCGTGCAAGGGCGCAGAAATCAGGGGCTCGTTTAGGGCTGGAAAATTCTAGCTCCTTTATTCTCTGCGGAAGAGGCCGCTACCATTCCAGGAAACTACGGATTCTCAACTGACAAGACCGCGACATTTTTATATATTGGGTCTAAAAACTTAAAAACCGGAATTTTACACTAGATGTCACCGGGTACCATGGAAATCACCGACACAGACTTCACCGATTGTATGCGCTGTAGTAAATCATTGACGGATGGGGAAATGTTGTAACTTCCGGTGGAAAATACTTTGAATAAGAGAATTGTACAAGGTTTTCTGTAATAAACGTTCAAATTTCCTAAAAAATTCCAGCTTTTAGGTTATACACCCAATAGGGAACACTGAAATAACAAACGATGAAAGCAGAAAATACCCCAGATGTTCGAATCACGTGTAAATCTCGATTGTAAGTCTCGATCGAAGCAGTAAGTCGAAAATATTGAAACACCGAGACAGGAAAGCGGCCGCAGCAAGATGATATTCGGGTGGCATGTCGAGCCGCCAAGATGAATGACAAATTCGCCAAGGTGCACGGGGCAAGGAGAAAAATCAAAAGTCTTCTTGCGCAGGTGTCCAGGAGCTGAAAGGTATATACACGGACGGCAGGTACCTTTCGGCTCGGCTGGCTTCATTGTGCTCGCGGCTCACAAAGTGCCTGCACGAGGAGCGATCTTGAATGGATCGAGTTAAGACCCACGAGGTTGCGTCTTTCACGGGGCCAAGCTAGGAGGCGAACTACCCCGAAGCCGCATTCGATGTACATGTGCTTTTAAACTTTAAAAGGAACGAAGGAACCGTTCGAGACGGGACCTCGGTCGCTCGGTTGTTTTTTGGCCGCCTTGGGATTTACCTGAACCTGCGCTCACCGTCCACCGAGACTCTGGGCCGTTTCCTTCAACGAGATTCACCGTGTGGAATTCTTCAAAGTTTTTGGAACTTTACAGGCTATTCATCAGAGTACAAATTGACTTTCAGGTCTCGAACCACGTGTCACACGTTCAATCCAACGTACAAACTGCTCTAACGACCTAGGGAAAGGCTTTTGGAGGTGTGAAAAATCAGCAAAGCCAAGAATCGATCATCGGAATCCTGTCTGGAAAGCGAACTGTCTGCGCATCCCGATCTAACTGTACACACACCGTCACCCTGTTCAGGATATCAGGTTTTCCGGCTAGGTATCGGGGCACGAGTTTCATTCAGGGCCCCCGATGTACCGTTTCTGGGTCTTCGTTTTTATCCGGGGGCCCGGTATCCTCGAGGGTCGACCTTTGGGGGATGAAGCCCCGAGGCCAGCTGGTCCGTGGATCAAGATGGAAGAGGACAGAAAGGTAGGACACATCGCCGGTGTTTGTTCAGATTTGGTTAATGTCGGCACATATACGACGTTCTACCTTCGTCACCGGGGGCCTTGGCAAGCGAGACTTATTATGGGGCCCTGGCTCCCGCGTGTACACACCGAGCTTCCGGCTAGGTAGATCCTTCTTCACCCCTTTTTTTCTATCGCGTGCCCAGCCGCCATTGACTCCGGCCGGAACTCGAAAGGATTAGGCGGTTACGTGGCCTCGTCGAGAGGACCGTTTCTAGTCTCTAGTTACCCGCCAGAAGTCCCGAACGTGCAAATATTTGGTATGGAAAGCAGACGATGCCCCACTTCTGCCTCGCTGGGCCCGACATCGCGGTCCATCATTAACCGATGACGGTGCTCGGGCATCTGGGAGACTTATGGTCTTATGCAAATCAGTCCCATGTTCATTCTAATCGGGGGAATCAATTGTTACATGTAGTCCTGTAACTTCTTTGAAGTTTCGACGACATAAAAATATTAACTGTCAATCACCGGTGACTGACACTAAAACTATCCGTTTGGACTTTTCGTAATTAAATTAAATTTAAAAAGTTGCATTCTATAAAAGTCCGCGTAGCAGACACGACGGCGGAGGGTTTAATTTAATGATTCCTCAAGACGCTGTTTCTCGAGGAGGTAACAATAACACGAGATAGCGGGCGGATGTTAAAACTCTATGGATGAGGGGAAGAGAGACGGAGGGGAGGTACAAGGAAGAAGGAGGAGGGAATTTACCTTCGGGTACAAACGAACCCCGTTAAATCCCGAGGTTTACAAGGAAGGCACCGAGGTCAGGCACTACGTCGTGCAGGAAGAATCGTAATTACCCGACACGTGTACCTGTACAGAAACGACGACGACGGCTGATATCGGCGCGAGGTCGCGATCTCCGCATAATGGGAGTAACCGACGCGAAGAATGCAGGTCGACCCTGAACCTCCTCCCTCCCCCGACAGCGACAAAGATCAAGGTGGTCCAGAATACACCGCCGCTCGTCGCACCGCGGATTGCTAACGCATTTTCACAGTTATGCAATCCGGTCGATTAGCTGGACAGAGCCCGCGAGCAAACGAGCGCGATTTTTATTGGCCTACAACGCGCCGCGCAGTTCTCCATTCATTCGACTCGATCGTACCGCCTTCGGCTGCTGTGTCCACCAGGGCTGTTACTTTTCCGAAGCTTCGTCTCTTCGAAAATTCGAAGGAACGAAGTGAAGTTCGAAGTATCCGAAGTTACGAAGGAAAGTAACAGCCCTAGTATCCAGTGGCGTATTACCCTATGTGCAACTTTTTCTCATAAAAAATCTCAAAGGGGCCCCAAAATTCTACTTTGCCCAGGGGCCCCAACGGGTCATAACGCGCCACTGCTAGTATCCATTCATCCAATCAAATTTTATTTTATCCCACGGAGTTTGAAAATTATTCGAGATGTTGCAACGAATCTTGCTCGCAGTGTAAAAGGGATTTTGAACTCCGTCGATGCTGGAATGCACCAACAAATTCACGTTTGCGCCGCGGTACAAATTAATTTACATACCACGCACGGAGGCGCATTCTTCTCGGAAACGGGATTGGATTTATCGTTCCTGTTCTCGTGCGCGTTTATCGTCAACGATGCACAATGACTTCGAGCGATCGACGCGCGGAGGAAAAAGGATCGCTAGGCAGCTAGTGCGTCGATTTCTTCTTCTTCTTCTTCGTCCTTCCTCCTCGTTCGTCCACTGCGGTTCTCCCTCGTCTTCGCCTGCAAGCTTCTTCGTCTTCGTTGCCGCGGATTGATAATCCTGATGGACGTCACGATAGTATTAGCGTCATGGCGCTCGCCGCTCCTGTCGCAACCTGACGTTCATGCAAGGAGCAAACAGGAAGGATACGACCAAGAAGAAGAGGAGGCCGCCCGTGTGTCGGCCCCGGGAACCTGATACCGACGCGGTTTTATGAACAGCCGCGGAACTGGACGAGAGAGAAGACTCTCCCCTCTCGGGAACATCCATCGACGTTGATTCTGATCTGCGCCGAGCTCGCGGAGGATTAAAATGTTACCTAGCCACGTGGAATATCGGGCTATTCACCGTCTAAATTTAAATTCAATTTTATCTTCTTTCTCAACACTGACGCGTTAAAGTTGTTATTCGGAAAGCGACGTCTTCGTGGTCCCAATTCGACGAGGAAGGGCACAAACAATGGTGAAAAAGTGCACTATGAAAAACAAGTATTCGTAAATCAAATTCTTAACTGATAAAAGGAGGGAAATTTAAAAATGAAAATTAATAGATTTTTTACAGTTGTGATAGTTCGCGCGAGTCGTATGGCTTTCCAGGCCTGAACGACCGCAAGAACCGGAACTGAGGCACGGACCAGTTAAAGCGAGAGTCGAGAGGAACGTAATCTCATTGGCCACGGCAGAACGGCGAGCTTACCGATCCACGTTGTTGATCCGCGGCGCTTCCGACTCGCTGCCCATTGTCCCCGGCAGATTTACTACGTTCTTTTCCTTTCCCCTTGGATCCGTGATTTTCGTGCGTGCTCTCTCGCGGCCCGTAACTCCTCATCGCCACCCCCGTGTCTTTCAGACATTATCCGCGCCCCCTTTGTTCGGCTCCTCCGGGCTTTCGTCGCACAGTGTCGTTCCCTGTTCCGCTCCGTATACGTGAAAGTTGTATTTATTACGACCGGCCGACATAGTTTCGAACACACACCGTCCGATGGAACAATTGAATATTCATCGCCTCGCCGCGGGACACGGATCTCGTCGGATTATCACGTTGAGGAATTAAACTGGACTCAGATTTTTCAGGTTACAATTCTCAAATCGTACAAATACTGTCCTGGCAAATTGTGGGTTGCGGTGGGACGTCGTTACCGACCAAAATCTGCCGACCGTTGCATTCTCCTTGCTCGCCTCCTCCGCTTCAGCTGTGGTCCAGCGAAGACAGCTGATGGCACGTGCTCTGCTCGAGTATCGATACCAGGTGGGGGCAGAGCGCTTTGCACACTACGCTGCAATGGTGCAATACTGGGACGCGCTGCCAACAGTGGTTGTCCTATCGGTGCAACTACCCTATCCCGACCATCGAACCACATTCAAAGCTCGAATTAAATAAAGTTATCCAATCCTTAGAGTACTCGGACAACCCCTTCAGACTTCGTTCTTATAAATTGTACTGTTTTCAAGACAGGTGTCACGTCCGGTGGTTCTGTCATAGATAATAATTAATAAACCCAATCATATATAACATATCATTTCTGAATTTATTTTCTTATTGTATCAAATATAATATTTGATATTATATATCATTATAATTCTCGTGCAATATGATCTTATATAAGATTGAGTTTATTAATTATTATCTATGTCAGAACCACCGGATGTGACACAGGAGAGACTTGTTTCGAATAAAAATATCGTCTGTACGAAATTGAAAGAGACAGGAAAGAAATAAAAATTTCCTCCACTTTTAAATTCCAGAAATGCCTTTCCCCTTGTCTCATAAATACACAAAATCCACGGTCTAATGTTGAAGAATTATTTATTCATTCTAAGGAATATCGGAGGATCTCAATTCAGTTATTTTTAACAACGATGGAGGCGATCCTTGGGATGAGAACCACCGTGTAGAGTCGCGTGGTACCGGCCGTTCTCATCACCTGCCTTTTCCGCGGACAATAGACCGAGAGTACACTCGTTCGGCTAGGTGAGCCGAGGTACGGCATCCCTATTGCCATCCCGAGAGGCCGGCACCCCTCTACATCCTCATTATGTGTTAGCTGCACCCTCCGGTTCGCTTGGTGTGCGTGCCACCAATACAATCGTAGATTCGCGCGTCGACTGAGGAACCCTTCGTCGGGACACGTCCACGGAAACACGATCACACACGCAGCCAGCTAGGCACGAGGTACAGAAAGGCAGAGATTGACAATGCAGGGGGCCCACCTGCCCCCTACCCCAATCTGGACACGCGCCCCGCGGTAGCACCTGGTTCTTCTCGTCCCGACTAGGACGAACAACCATACGATTTCGCCGATTTCTGTTGATCCCGACTGCGATCCGGTGCCGTTTACCCCGTCTTACCTGGAGCCATGAAATTTTCCGACGGAAAACTTCAGACTCACCGCGTCCTCGTTGCCTCGTTATTTTGACGATAACCAGAGTAGTGACGATGGGTTGCAGGTTGCAGAATATAATGAAAATATGAACAATTCAATGCCCGATTTAGTACGTAACAATGAAAGTGACGATGACATAATTCCTCGTAAAGGTATCGATGTACCTAGGATTAACAGTGACACGGAGAATAGTGAAAATATCCATATAATTATTTAAAAACCCGCACGGAAAAGTGACTGCGAAACGCAAAATTTGCTCCGACCTGTTGGTACTCCCATCAGCGAAATTTGCCGACCGCGAAGGGTTAATTGAATGGCAGCGATCGCGATTTCTGTCGGAGTCGAATAGATCGCGGCTGCCGAGCCTAGGCTGGATCCTCATTAGCGAGCGCTAGTGTCTTTCTTCTTCCTGCTGCGCTCGTAATTCACTGCGCTCGCACCGCCCGTGGTGTCTCGTTCCACGGATTGCTCTCTTTTCCTCGCTTCTATCTGCCTTTCTCCTCTTCCCTGAACTTAACTCGAACACAGTCGCACCGAACGTCTCGGACCACCCCCTCCTCGCTCACTGTTCCGCTCTATCTCGTTCCATCCACCATACCAGTCGGGGAAACATAATAGCGCGGGTCTTAAACACCTAGGCAACACCGCGTAAGACAATCCTCCTATCAGCGCCGGCGTAATAGCTAGACAGCTAGTCAGCCAGCCGCTAAGGACAATCGCTTCGCGGGTCGCTGTTGCGGCGTGGGCCCGTGCTCGTTCTTCAACGACGCAGTAACGTGTTGTTGTACTACGATCGCATACCGAACGTCTAGCCGACAAACCGCCTTAAGGTTCGGGACCGTAAATGGAAGCGCGAACCGAACCGTACATCTTCCTCTCGGAACGCTGAACCCCTGTTTCTGGCCGGCTAACCGCGAAGCGATTCGAATGCCGCTTGGCAAACCGTGATTACCAGATTTTTACGCGTTCGATGCACATTTGCGAGCATCCTCCTTTCAATTTCACCGGCAGGAATTCTTCTGGTAGTTTCTAAAATGTAATGATCGGGTTGGTTCGAGGGACTACCAGGCTCTCCCAATAACATGTTATTTTTGAAGCGAAACTTCATTCGGCAGGGTGTAAGCCTAATTCGCGTCACGGAATTCGCGACACGAAAATGCGTAACGGAAGTGGTTGCATCGAGAGTTGTTCCTGATCTTGTTGTCGTTTCATTAGGATTATTTATCATTTCCAATCTGAATTTACTTCTACACATTAGTAGACTGCAAAAAGTTTCACTTCTGCCGCGCGAGGTTCTCCACGCGTATGTTTTTTATCTGGGGGTAATTCTAGGAAATTGATTTTTGTCCAGTTACATCGGTCAAATACCAGTCTGTGGGACGCCCTGATTGAATTGTCCACGCGAGCGGCATCCGCACCGGAGAAATTCTCGGCTTTGTCCTATTATGCAAGACAGCCGTTTACACCGTGCACGCCGCCGAGCGTTGGTATAGGTGCTCGCACGCATGATTGATAGCCGCGAAGCGTATTAGGTCAGCCCACGTTACGTCCGGAAACTTTCTTCCCAGAATGTTGCTCGGCACTCTGTTTCTCAGCGATCGGAAGATTGGTGAAACGCGTTCACCGGCCGACATGTGGATAATTAAGTGCGGCTGGATAATAGATTTTTCCGTGGTTTTATCGTTGCGTGTATACACACGGCACAACCTCTCCCGGTCCGTCTCGATTGAATTGTTCCCGCTTATCCCGATCTAGCGAGCGTGCACCGGTCGGTCGACGTTATGCAACAGAGCGGTCGTCGTCGGCTCCGCGTCTAACGCGCGTATGATTGATAGTCGGGAAGCGTATTAGGTCAACGTGCGCTACCATGGTAGCCCTTTCGCGAACAGCCAGCCATGGAGAAAGCAACGCCCGCGAATCGGAACCCGACCGACCGACCATACAAATTTACTTCGCTTCAAACTTCTGGTTGTTCCATTATTGAAGAGAAACTTCTTTTGCTTCGGTAGGCGTAAAACCGATCTGGCGATGAAACGGAAATGCGTAACGGAAGTGGCTAGTGCGCTGACTCTCGCGCGGTTCATAATCTAACTAAGAGAAAGAGAGAAAACACTAAAGCAAAAGCCTTACTGTCATTTTATGGTGAAATGGTAAAAAAATTGAAACAAAAATATTGATATTATATTTTAGCTATTACCAATTGTTTCAATGATAGAATCATAGAAAATCATAGACAAAAGTAAAAGAAGGAGAGCGATCGAGATAGAAAGAGACATAGTTCATAACATTTCTCATACGCTCTCCTTCTTTGTTCAAACTTTGTTCAAATATTCACGAAGAGTCTGACTCGTTAAGATACGGCAAGAGGTTAAAGTGTTCCGATTAAAGCGTGCCTCGATCTTTGCGATTGATCGGTCTATTACTCGCAGTGGCCGGTGTCGCCGAATGTCCTGATTCGAATCAACAGTTTCGAGCAACGTCGAAGAAAGTGTCGACGGTGTGTCGTTGAAACGCGAACACGCCGACACGACCCGTGTTACACTGCTTCAGCGATATCTGTTCCAGAGAAACTTTTCCCGCAACGCTATCGGCTAGGCAGAATTTATAACGTCCGAGAAGGTAGATCGTAGATCGCTCGCGGCGCGTTTTTGATACCGGGATTCGGAGGTCCGTCGAGACGGTGGCGCGCCGATTTGTCCGTGTTGTGTTCCCGCTAAGTGAAATGAATGATTTATGGGGCGCATGGGGTACCGCGAAGTATGATAAGGTCGACGGAGTCAGTCTCGTGCGGATCGCGTTCTTTCACCATTCAACTTTTCCGTGTTCCCTTGATACGGATCGAGCTTGTTTCTGTAATTTATTTGATTGTTTTCGAGCATGTTTTGATAGATGTTCGCATACTCCGCAGAGGAGGTGTTTCTTATTGTGAACACGATTACCGGAGAAATGTTTATCAGAGGAATATGAATGGCGACATTGTTAACACTAAACCTACCACGAGGGCTAAACTGGCTCATTTAAAATTTTTGATTTATCAATTATTGAAATCGTGAAGGAGTTTTCATATTATAGTAAAAATTATTTTTACAATGTTATTCGCATCAGCCACTTTTAATGGTCGGTGTAGTGAAATAATAAGCAGTCTTGCTCCCACATGAAATGTGAATTTGAGCCGAAAATGGAAATTCGACGTGGTCGTTCGCGTCTTTCTTCATAGATGGCGAGAGGTTAGTTTTCCGGCAGCCTTTCGTCAGTGAAAGGTCTTGAGAATGAAGATTCCAATTTTAGGTTCTCAATAAACGTTTAATCGAATATAAATCGATGATTTGAAAGAGACCAGCGTGGATGCTAGGCACGGTGCAGCGTTCGCATCCGTTCCTCCGTCAGTCAGGTGAAACAATGCTCGGATCGGAAGATTAGCATGCCCCGGCAACGGAAATCTCGATTCCTTTGCTGACCCCGAAGGGTGGTCACAAAAGGTAGCACCGGTGTAAACGGAGGTGATTGCAAATCTTCACGGTGCTCTCGAGAGTCCAGGTGCAGGTCGAATAATGCCGAGTCCACGCACCGATCTAGATACTTTAGAGTTCCGGACGCGATTTCTATACGAGTATATGTATACGGGTCTTGTGCATATCGTTCGACGACGAAGAACAGGGCAATAATTCCATTCCCCGAGGAATAGACGGCGGTAGTTCCTTCTGCCAACGAAAGAATCGTTTCTCGAGTACTCACGCCAATCACTCTAAGCTCGAGTGCTAATAGGGACGAACGACGAGGCATTACTTTTCTTCTCTCGTTACGCTTATACCTGTCGTTACATCGAGAACAGAGGCGACAGAGAGTTTTATAAGGAAGGCTACTTCAGCTCCGGGACCCGTGAGAATCGAATCGTAGAATTGAATTACCGGCTCTCGCTCGAGCACACGCTATTGCCAGGGGTAGCTCATTATTCGATAGTTTTCAAGTTCGAAATACTTCTTGCAAAGCTTGGGAAGGCTTCGTTGGCATGGCGTCGCACAATACTCGAGTGCCACTGCAAAACCCATGAAACTGCAAGTCTGTTCAATATCGAAGTAATGCACCCTTTCCTTCTTTTTTATTAATAAAATTTAACATCGACTCCGACCTGGTCTGTTCATCCAGTTGAAACAAGAAAATCATTTTAAAAAAGGCCCGAGTAAGATAGGCCCTTTCACGATCACAAACATCCCAACGAAGAGCAACCAGTTAACTAAAATTGTAAATAGAGGATCGTTCCCCAGAATCACCACCACAATCGCAGAATGCATAAACCATAAGCGCAACACGCAGTTCGAGAGTGGAGAATATCCCCTCTCGAGCCTCCACGGCGACTTCAACCCTGAAATCGGTGCAACAGGACCGTTAAAAGCCGATACAGTCTGAGGGATGCATCAACGATCGTCTGCGCGTGTAGAGGGTGGCTTTTAGACACCGTCGAGAATAGTAGGGGAGGTTTGCTGGGTGCCGATGCACGCAAAATGCGGACAGATGCATGTGCACCTTTTTACCCGGGGTCCATCGTCATCCCCGTGTCCCGGGACACATGTGGCTGAGGTGCACGTAGACAGAGAACGCGTGCATACATGTCGGTGGGTTTGGTTGTGTAGGGTAGGCCCGGGTGCACAATGCCAATAATAACCTATCGCCCTCGTCGCATCCCTCGTCGCAGATTCCAGCAGATGCTTGGGCTGGCCCGAGCCTAGCTGCCTCAGATCCGAAACCGCCCCGTGCACGGGGGTCTAGTTTTGTCTAGGAGGGGGTTGGATGCCGGGTTTTTGGCGTACAATGAGCCACAAGGGCAGGTGTGCAGGCCTCCCCTCGAGTTCGTGGCGGGCGCGTGCCCCACACGAGCGGGGGCGGTGTGTTACTCCTCTCTTTCTCTCTCTCCCCCTCGTCTCTCTCCTCGGTCTTCCTCCCCTTCGCTCCTTTATTTTCCAGCAGCAGCAGAACGTCTTGAGACGTGCTCACCGTTAAAGCCGACTCGCCCCCAGCCTCTCTTTTTCATCGCCGACCGGAAAACCTCTGGCTAGAGGTCACGTGCACTCCTCGATACAGAGACTTGCATCCGATTACCCCGTACCCGTGAATGAACGTCACCGAGACTTCTTGCTTCGAACCCCAACGATCGAAATCGTCGATACCTTTTCACCGGTTCGGGGGACGTGCCACTGGATCGGGTTTCTGTTGTTCTTCTCGGGCCGGTGTGTCTGAAACGGAAGAAATGTAGAAATGGAAAGCACGGTGTCGAAAAATTTCGTTATTCTGAGCGAGATAAAACATTTTTTAAATGCAATTTTCTACGATTGCATCTGGAAAGATCTTAGTTTATACCTTGTTTCAGTTATCGGTACCTGGCTAATTTCTGAAGATCGAAGAGGAGCGAAGCTCACAGGAGTAGTTTCGATAATAGACTGCGGATCTTTATGAATTTGTAATTCAAGAATGTTGTAATGTCGCTTTTAATGCGACGAAGTCATTAAGAGATGAAATCAATTTTTATGTTTTTCCTGATTCCCACAATCAATGCAGAATATATTTATTTTGCATAAAGATTCGCTGTCGAGTAATAAATATCGATTGTCGCGCATCAGGAGTAGTTCAACGGTCACCAGGGACCCAACAAGGGGTGGGAGCATGTGCGCGACAATAATAAGGGCACAGAGAAGCATGAGCGTTTCCGCGTGGCGTGTGGCTTCGCCCCCTTTCAAACGTGAGTTGAAAACGGACGCGTGCCATCGGTGAAAGTCGTCCTGGTCCGAGTGAAAGAGAGGGGCAACGATATGCACAAGGGTTGAATTCAGACGAAATAGTTGAATCTGAATCGTTTCTTCGCAGCCAGCTTGCGTACGAGTTGAAAGGGTTTGTTTGTCATTCTTGGTCGATCCTCGCGAAGAAACATGGACGACTATGTGAGTTTAATGATTTAGTTTATTTTATTGAAAATTTAAATGGAGAACACTTGCCAGGAAGGAAAAAGAAAATACGACCGCAGGAAGTGGTCAAGTGCAGCCGCCCTCGAGTACTTTGCTAATAAGCGACCGTCGAAAGCGAAACAGACGGCTCGGATCGTGTTACGCGGCTGCTGAAAACTTTAAGTGAGCCACTCTCCTTTTTAAACAACTGTTTCTTCCTCTCGACCAGCTCGGATTCGGTCAGGTTTCCCCGAGATCTTGTCCGAAAGACTCAACACAAATTTGAGCACAAATCTGGCAACTTGAAAATTTGAGAAAGCTCGAAACTTTTTATTTTTTCACGACAAATCATTTTCAGTTGAACATGTTACTGTTTCAGTATTCACTTGCTAATCGCAATCCATCTCCAACAGAACAATACCTGGGACAGATGCGTCTCTATCGAAAGGCGTATCTATCGTTTAGCAACCCTTCTTTCAGAGAGGTGAAAAACGGCTACGAATAGAGATCAGCATAATCCACGGAAGAACAAAGCTAGCTAAAGGCGTATCGGATTGGACGGGATGAGAAGAAGAGAGATGGAGAGACCGTTTCAGATGTCTGCATCCGGTTGGTCACTTCCGGCACGCGTATAGCCACGTGGCCTCGCTTGCCCCTTGCACTTTAGCCCCTTCTAACCAGGGAGAAGAGGGGGCAGTATTTTCTTTTAAGGGCCCACCGAAATTAGGACCCATCTAGGTCGAGGGTCCGTCTCTAAACATCGTGTAGGAAGTATCTTTCGTGTTCGTCGGCTGGGGGCAACATGCAACTGCCCTGCGCCGCTTTTTCAACCTCCCTTGGAGCCATAACTCACCATCGTGCGCTCTAAATCGAAATTGACGTCCAAAACCCTGGAAAAATATTTTGATGATCACGAATAGACAGCGGATCTTTACATCAAATAAAAATGTTCTTCTTGAAGCGCAACGAACTCGAGTGAAACAGAAATTTACTTCTATATTAATATGTTTTAGTGGATTGAAGATAACACTATTCTTTAATTTATCTAATTTATGTACTATTTTAAATTACACCTACTCAATTTTTCCATAATCTATGTTTAAACCATTCGATACGTACAGATGAGGACTGCATCGAGCAAGTGGGTACAGGATGCTCTAATTGCGCGTACAGCTGAGTTTAAAGTCCGTGAGTCCTCCTGGTTTCTCGATTCAGTACTTTAAAAGTCCCTGTTGTGGCCTCAGGATCAGCAGAACCCGGTCTTTTCGGTACACTTGTGCGCGGTTTACGCAAGGCAGTGCGCACTTGCCGCTTAGCTCCGTTCTTAGACGGCGCGTACCATGAATGGTCCACGGCTCTGAATAGAGAGGATTTCACAAAGAACCGGGCAAAGGAACCGACAAAGGATCCCGGGAGTTCTTTTGTTGGAGAGTCTTGCAGTCGAGGTGACACAGGCACGGAATCGAGTCCGTTGGTACCTTCGACCAACGAATCCGTCGAGGAACCAAACGCAGGACTCTCGATTCCATCTTGAACCTGCAGAATGCGGTCCTGTAGACTACCTTCGCAGTCGAACGAAGAAGAAGTGTGTGGACAGGTGAGGCAGAGGACCATTGATTCTCCTACGAATTTTTGCATCTGTCGGTAGGTTGATCTTAGGACCTAGTTTCCGAGAAGCGTGCCGCACGGAACCCTCCCCTTCACGCTTCTTCAAATCGCTTCCTCTGCGCTGGGGTGTCTAGCTCCGTCGCGATGAAAGGAAAACCGCAATGTCGTCTGTCTCGCCGACTGGGAGAATCTCGTCTTCGGAAATCTCGCCGCAAGATTTCACTTCGCCTCGCTTTCCTGGACATTTGGAATCTGCTATCGTCCCTCTTGATCTGGTTAGCCTCGTCTAAAAATCATTCCTTCTGCACCTAATAGTTACCGCTTGTACCCATTTTCAAGTTAAAATTTCCGTCCTACACCCATCGTGGATTAAAGAGCCTTAATTTAGACTACGAGCAGACTGCAGGGTGTAAAATAGAACACAGTTCCGAGGTTTTCCGGAAAACAGGAAGTACGAGGCGCGTGTGCCACCCTCGCTAGGGGTCCAATCTATTTCTGACCACATGGTTGAGTTACGTGCTCCGCGCAAGGCGTCGGCGCCTTGAAACGTCTCCAAGGGAAAACACCTCGTGTTGACGTTTCCCCGAAATTCCTGGATTCGTCGATACTTAAACGCCATGGTGTCAGGACTCTGTTTGACAAAAATCGGGAAAGGGGTGTCGACAGTTTCCCAAAAATAACAGGGCTGAACGTGTCGACGCGTTGTCGGGGTCGTTCGTTTAAAGCCACTGTCTATTCGTCATCTTCCAATGAATTGAAAGTATCGTGTAACGCCGATCGTGAATGAAGAAACGCGCACCGGACACGCGTGACCAGTAGTCGTGATTCAACGTACCCTAACTTCCTCGGGGAGTAACCGAAAAGTCGGTTGCCAACGGGAAGTCTCGTCTTCAAAGAGGTCCTGCGAAGGTCCTGACGGTTGCCGGTCGCGCGCCCAGCTGTATCGTCAATTCTGCGGACCCACAATACGAAAAAGCATCGAAAAAAAGCGCTTGCAACGAGATGGCGAGCTGAAGAGAGTGAGAGGAAGCTCGTGTAACTTCATCCGCGAGGGCAAATAAGTGATCTTCGCGCCGCCCATGATTCACGACGCACGTTTTACCAGGCCACAGTCAGCTCGGTTGCATTGTTCACCGGCCAGACACATAGGTGGATGCAGGAGAGAAAACGGCGGGTACGTCGGACCCGCCGGTAGGAGAGGGTGTTTAGAATTTCATTTCCGGGCATTCGAGAGAGGAGAGCGACGTCTCCGAGAGACGACCGGCCTCGTGCATCTGTCCGCAGATGCCGAGCAGATGCACGGAGCAGAAAGAGAGAGAGCTTCGAAACCAGCTCTCGGGCAATACGCGTGGCGGTCTAATTGCAACCCTTCCTCAGGAGGGTGAATTCGCATTGTCGCGAAACGTTCATTCATGCTCGCGTCGCCGCCGCCGCGGAACCGGACCGGTTCCGAGACGGTCGAAGACCTTCCTGCCGGAAGTGACAAGGAAGGGCGGCGGGGTTTCCGAGACTGGGCTTCATTCAAGGAAGCAACAAGTAAAGGAATTTCGATCGACCCCGTCTGCCTTCTTTATTTTAAATCGCTGCAGGTCAGTCATTCAGCGGCTTCCAGCCTGGAATTCTTAATGAGACCGCTCGATTTAATTTTCTAGATCGTTCGACAGTCTTGCCAGGAATGCCTCCGATCAGTTACAAATACTCTTACAAATTCGAAGGGATGGCCGGAATTAAGTCAATTCCTTCAATGTAATTACTAATTTATGCGGGACTAACGAAACGTGATAAAAATGAATCAACTTTATTTAAAGTTTATTAAAGACTGTTTCTTGTTCGTTTCGTTTCGACGTTCGCTTGTCTTGGCAACGAACCGCTTGTAAATAAAGTGTACAATATACCGGGTGGCGCAACACGAACAACAACTTACACATATAGTTTCTGGTTTAGTTGATCTAGAAAATTGACACCTTGTGGCCTGCGATAAGGCAAGGGTTTACTAAGAGCCTTTAAAGGGCAGTGCTTCAACCCCCACGTCTCTCCGTCCTTGTTTCTCCAGTAGCGGCGGTATTAATTTCTTATAGTCTCATTCCAGGCGATCTATTTCCCCTCCGAAGTATTTATCAAACACACCACACCTATCGGTCCAAAGGCTTCCCGAGGCAGATGGCAGAAAAGTACCTACTCACTCTGAAAACACATGCTCTCCGGCCACGTGGTCTTTTGGTTACACCCATGGTCACGGTTCTACCCCATCTTACGTATGCTTATATGACGCAGATAAACACATTCTCCCTTCTTCGTCGTTGCTGGTTCCTTTTTCTCCTTTCTACCCCTCTCTCTCTCTCTCCCCCCCTTTCTCTCTGTTTCTCCTTCTCTGACCCGTTCTCTCCGCACGAGGCGGACCGATTCAATCTCCCTAATGGCATCGTGTTCCTTGCCACGAGCTAATACGATGTATCATGCGCTCTAATAGGCCAATAGACTGGTACCTGATTATTTCGGCCACGGCGGTGCGTGGGTTCGGCAGGTGGTACTCTACTCGATCAACTATTTTAAGAAGGGTCACGGTATCGATGTACGCTCACGACATGTTTGTCGGCGATCGGTTATCGATGGCGTCAAGGAAATCAGTTTTTCTGGAAGACTTTCGCGGGGAGACTATCGTTGTTTGCTCTTCCAGGAACAAGTGGTTCAGTTTGGACCTTTGCGAGCCATATCGACCAGTTATCTAGAGCAAATTCTTGAAAGAAATTATTTCCTGTAAATATTTCGTATATTTACTTCGGAGTGTAGAATTGATTCGCTGGAGGATCGATGCAGTTCAAGTCGGATCATCGTCGTTTCCGGCTGAGTTCTCAAAATTCGCTGTGTTTTAACGGAACATTCATTAGCCTTCGGTGGAGCAGGCGAGTAAAAAATCCGTTTCTTGTTACACAAGGTATACGGGGCTACTCCTTAAGAAAGGTGACGTGGAATCAATAAGATGTGATTTACAAGATCCAACAAAGTGACCGCAGGCATTTTTCACGGTCGATCACGCCTCCGAACGGTGGGCCTAATTGACACCGACGTAACCAACACCTTGACTACCCCGAGGAGATCTCCACCGAGGCCCTTCGCCTCCTTTACCCCGCCGAACTCTGTGAAACTAAAGACCGGTTTCGTAATGGTCTTAAAGGCGATTTCGACCCTCCCCGTTGTTCCGCGGACCAATTGTGTTCCGCACGAGAAATGGCCTGCTGTAAGCCACTTCACATCGGTGAAAACAGATCGATAAACGTTTCCTTTCAGCACTCGTCTTCCAGAAACATTTTAAGCGGATCATCACCAAAATTTTTAGAATTGCGTGTACAGGTCATCCCGATGATAGAGGATCATTTCACTCGATGGCCGCCGATTAATCATTCTCTATATCTATATCGATCCATAGATTATTCTCACGGGGCCAGAAGGATCCTCTGTTTGCCGAGGATCTTTCTCCGACCTGTCGCGACCTGGTTTATCGCGACGACTCGGTTTTGTTTGGTCGTTATCATCGGTGTTTCCACCAGGCGAAGGACGATGAGCCGCATTCCACGAGGCCGAGGACTAGAGGACATGTTTTATCGCGTTCCGTTTGTCGTGCCTTCGGATTAACCGGTGTTTAGAAACGATACGGCCCTGAGGAGAGATCTCGCAAGGATGATTCGTAACCGCAGGTCGGCAAACGCGTCCCCTTTTTCCAAGAGGAAACCTCCTCCGCCAACGGAGGGGCTGCTTCTTCTTTATCTTCGCTACACGTGTTCGTTCCTCGCGTTCCTTCGATCTATCGAAGTTTCTTTGATCCTCTACTCACGGTTCTCTATTCGGCTCTTTTAACCCTCACCGCCACCGCCAGTCGATTTTTTCTGAAACCCTCGTTTTTTTAAAATCTTTAACTGGTTCTAAACGATTAATTTCTATCGAGGTAAATATAGATTCCTTTTGACTTAAAGGTAAAGCCTCGTGATTAATTTTTTTTTTAGACAAAATTTTTATAGGAAATGTATGTTTTCGGCGCACAGGTTTGATCAATTGCAAAATTGCTTGTTTTTAACAATTTGTCGAACCTCTCCGCCGGAAACATGATACATTTTCTCTAAAATTGTTACGATCGACAAATTTTAATACAAAATTTTTATGTTAAGAACTTGTTTATTCAAATTCAATATACTTTCTTGTCACTGGTTTATATTGTATATAAGTTCGAGCTCATTAATATTGGACGGACCGGAGCGAACGATCAGAACGTAACGGCCAGACACTTTTCCGTACTCGTTACTGATAAGACTGTTTGCCAATTTGGCAGGTGACAGTCCGCAACGCGTTCGTGACAATCGCGCACGGTGACGACGCACCTTGTGGCAAACGCAAATATGGATCGGGTCCCATGGAATCACCATAGATAGAAAAGGAAACTCTCTGTGCACACACTTGATGTGCGTGTACATGGCACGCCAGCAATCTTTACCTTCGGTGAGATATCGAGGGAGGATCGGTTGTATATTGGAAGGTGACTGATAAGACGACAGATAGGTGGTTCAAAAAATATAGGAGGGGTTTTTGTGCGAGGATAAAATTTGGCTCGGATATTTCCACTAAATACCTGCGGCACGATGCTTGCGTACAAATTCAAGTTATATACTTTAAATTTAATTTTAGCCTTGTCAGACACGATGTCAATATATATATATACATATCTCACGATACTCGATAACCCAAAGATTGATGAAAAGTTGCAACACTAAGTTACACACCGTTGAAATTTCAATTCCATCTGTAAATCAGAATTTTGTATAATTTATACGTTCTCTCTTAGTTTTATCGATACGTATCTATTGTCCCTACAAATCTACGCAATTTTCCTTTCAACATTTTTTCCTTTCAATTAAAGTGCAGCTATTAAATAGGATAAAACTGCACTGGCCAAATTAGTTACACATGTTCTACTCATTACATTTCGCTGCAGTAATATTCGCGTTATAGAGAGGCTAATGGCCGTTCCAATCTCCGTCTCTAATTATTCAAAACCCGGGGATTTTCAACCAGTCGATAAATCAGCCTCATTAGTTCTGTTTCAGATTGATATCGTTGTAATTTAAGGAGATCCGCTATTTCTCGCGAAATAATGAAACGCGCGGAAAAGAGTCGCCTATTAATAGAAGCTATTACACGAAATAACGTATCGCGAGACGCCGATGAACAAGATACGACCGTCTAAAATTTCGCTGTCCGCGAGATTGCGCGGGCATAATACAATTATTATGTGCGGAGCCCGAGAGCACGACGTATATTAACGTTTCGACCTGGAAAAAGGTCTATATAATAATCCTCGGTCGTTGGAGCTGGCGAGACACTGGCGAGCGAGATATGCCAGCCCGTATAATGGCTAAATGTTACTAATAACCGGTTCCGAGCATTTAACTAATGCGAGTATTAGACGATCGAGCTTTCGATAAGACTGTCCCGAGAGAGGCACTCGCGGCTACAGCGGCGCGAGCAAATGGAACTGTTTCGCTGAATCTAACATCCAGCTTTATCGGGCCACCACTTCCGTCTTATCCGTCGCACAATAAGGCCTCTTCGTGAACTTCATTAAGGCCAGCTTCGCGTGATTTATCGGTCGCCTCCGATCCGCCTAGCACGGTAGTGCTCACTTCAATTTGCAAAGGTCGGGACCTAGAAATCCCGTTTCTCTTCCAGGAATTGTCTTACCTCGTCAAATGTGGTACCGATAGATTATTGAAATTCTCCCGATTCGAATGAGTCCAAACACGTCGTAAATCGGTCTACTTTTATTATTTTCGTACATAATTCAGTATGTCACTAATTTATTTACACGAAGTTCGAAACTAGTTGGATTTACGTTGCGTTTGGACTGATTTTAATTAGAAAAATCTCAACCATTCACGTATGAATCAGGTAAAACAAAAATGACTAAATACAGAATTTTCTTGATTGGATTATCTTTCTGACCATTTTATAGCCGCTCCACATTGTATTGTAGTTGCGTAGCCAGCCCGCAAATCCTCGTAAAATACGACAACCGAAACCGCAAGTTTTACTGGCCGGAGAGCTTTGTGATTTAAACCGCAACCGGGGCTTACCCGTCTCCTCATCATCTATCTACCTCCTTCTCGCTGTTTACTCTCTAACCGCAAGATTAAACACGTTAATCCTCCGGGCCACCTTCCTTTTTTTTATCTGTGCGAGGCACACCTCGTTTAGCGCCGATAAAAACTCGCATTAACCGAAAAGACGAGGAACAAGATGAACGGACGAAAGAAGACGCCATGCCAAAAAAAAAGGAAAAACACCGTTTCGTCTCCTGTTTAACCACCCCGCATTCTAACCACCCTCTGCCGATTCGAGATGCTAATCCTAATCCCTACGGTCTGCAGGTACGAGAAAACTGCGTAATATTTACGTTGGTCGTTTTTACGATCGGCTATCGCGTCATGCAGGCCACCGTATCTTTAATTTCCGCTAATCGGGTCCCCTCGCGCAAACGTATTCTTGCGATGGGACTTGCAAACATTATGAGAAACCCGGTGATAACTCGTGATCGAATTTATTCGTGCACGTAACAGATCAGAAAGTAAGTTCTGCAGTAATTAGCAAATTTTAAAGTTCACGGTCATTTCGAGATCGTGTTATTAAACATGGATGAATGCACAATAATATTTGCTATAACATGCAACAACAAAAAATGTGTATGCACATGTAAAAAAAACCCACGTGACCTAGAAAAAACGATTAAAAAATTACAATTTATAAAAAACGATTCTTCCATCTGATTTTTCTTTTGAAACCATTTAGATCACGTTAGAAACATTTTTTGTATTTTTAGAGGTAGAAGAGATATTTTGGTGTCCTGTTTTAGACGAAACACCCTGTACAGCTCTGAGTAGAACACACGAATTATATCGCATATCAAATCATTCAGGCCAAATTAGATAATTCCGATCCGCAGGGACAGAAATATGGACAAAATTCGAACGCGTTAGAATTCGCTAGGTAATCAAATGATTCGCGAAAAGTATAGCCTGAAATACAAAATTCCTTGAAACTCGTTCGAACGGTCCCTGAAATTATAGAAACGCGTTAGAAGCTCGAGTCGTTAGAGAATCGGCCAATCCGTGGAAAGTATACCCTTCGGTTTGAAATCATCGCGGATTCTATAATTTCGGGATCAAATGATCGAAAATTTAATGGACTCTTTGATTTTGGTTCGAGACCGGTGCCAATATGGAAATTAATGGAGTTTATTGGAACGGCAGGCGGCGCGCGAACAGAGGTTGTTATCCACGGGGCACAAGGTACCATTCACCCCGTCTTGTTGGACACCCTGCCGGCTATAAAAATGCCGGTCTTCTCTTTATCAGTGACACTGGTCCCAATATTTCCCAGGGCTCATTGTGCCGGCATTTATCGATCGCTCGATAACGCGCCGCGTCCCTTGTCAATTCAATGCCACTTTTATCGGTGGGACATGTGGCTAAACGGGACACAAAAATACTACTGTTCTGCAGCCCAGTCGAACCGGGGGCATGAAAGCGCCTCTGTTGGATCATGTGGACGTCACCGTCATCGGTTACGCGTCAGCCACCCTTGTTTGCATCGCGTTATTGCTTTACGATGGATCCTTTCGGGGGCTCATTTCGTTCCACTAGGCACGAAGAATGAAACGGGACCCCTCCGAAAAATTGCGCACTGTTTTATCGCGAATGGTTTAGTCTCCAGCGACAGTCATCATCATCCCTAGATGACGGAGCTATCCTCACACATTAACATCAATTTATATTCATCAATGTCTGTTTTATTACTGCGCTTTATGAACGAAACACGCCTAAGCTGTTTTTAATCGTTTAAATCGCAGCTATCAGCGTTATCAGAATGAATGCGATTGTCTAGCCGAAAGCACAGATGATCCCCAGGATTAATTAGCCCCCGTTTGTTCGTGATCGCGTTATTCAGAACGTCTTGAGCTGGCGGTTACCAACAGCTCCGTCAAAGAAAGATGATGGATCGCCGGCATTAGATGGGACGTTCGTCTGTCATGAGAATGCCGGTTCACGAACCGCGACTTAATAACACCATTGAGGCTGCCATAGAGGCGCGTTCAGCAGCTTCAAATAATCCAGAAAACGCGGACTTCCGGAGCTGCACCGGTACGACATTGTCCACCCACTGCATCGTACCTGATCCCTTGTACATTTAGTCTTAAACTTACGACAATTCTGAAAAGAAGTTAATTCTTTAAATTACGAATAAAAATGATGGATCCATTTCATTTCACCGACTCCAGATTTAAACAACAATGACTTTGGCCGACAACGATTTTGACCAACACCAGATGTGACCGACAACGACTTGAGACGACCACCTCAGTTAGCGAAATTTGTTGTCTGTCAAATTCGCTGCCGGTCAAAATCGTTGTCGGTTATAGTCATTGTCGGTGAAAACCGTGTCGGTGATTTCCGTGGAACCCTAAAAATGATACTGATAAAAGTCCCAGGCAGATTCCGAGAAACCTGGTGCTTGTCTTAGCAACCAGTCGCGTCAGTCGCCAAGTTGGGATCCTGTCGGGTGCTCTCCGGCTGTGCTGCGAGATGAATGACGAAATTAAGACTGTCCCGTAACTCACGCGGCGCCCCTGTCCTCTCTCACCCCTTTTCGGTCCTCCTCGGGCCCCGTCTCTGGCCCCTTTGGTTTTCTCATCTCGACACGGTCCCTCCGACGGGGATTAGCATTTCAAGCTCCGCGGCGACCGCGAGCTCGGTCGAATCCTTTTGTCTCGAGGCGGGCAAGGTGTCGGCCGCGAGAAGAAATCAGCGCGAGAAAGACGGCGAACGGGTAACCGGTAGCCGACTCCGAGGGATAACGCGCATTAGGGATCGTTACAATGGGCGAGTGAGTGTCTTCGACGGCACAGGTGACTGTGGGAATGACCGTTGAGTTCCGGACAGGTTGGAGGCCGGTTCGAAACCGTTGGACGTGTGAAAAACCTTGACGAGACCGTCGCAGAAAATCCACTCACCGAAGAAATCGCCTTTTTTCCGGGGAACTGCGGGCCCCCTTCGCCGAATGGGGATGCTGGCAACCGACCCCGTGCGACAGGAGTTCCGAACAGGGTTGTTAGTTTCCTTCGAAGATCGAAGATTTTGAAGCTTCGAATTTTGGAACTGGACTGCGGATCTTTTTGGAAAATGACAAATAATCTGCATCGATTGCAAGAAATAGAAACTACATTGAATGGATTCGATCACATCGATTGCTGGAAAATGAATTCGATTATTCCGAAATGGTCGGATGAGACAGCAGCAGATACACGGTAACGAAGCGTGAATAGAGAACGTTAGGTTGTAAAAAGAGTGTCATTACTCGCGTTTTTATGGCTCGGGTATAATTTGCACACCTATGCACCTAGAGAGACCAGTTCTCCCTTGGATGCGATTCGATACGAGAGTAAAAACGCGTCAGACCTGATATCGCTCTGTGAAATTGCTGTTTACTCAACGGACTGTGTATTAGCATGGCTGATTTATACGATCGCAGGTCTTGAGATATTATTATTGTCGCCTTTACTGAACCGAGCACTTGGGGTCTCTTCTGGCCACTTCTTTAGCGGTTGACGGTGGATGATTGTTGGTAGCTTGAAGGGGTTGAACACGTTGAGAGGGGTAGATTTATGAGGGTAATTTATCGGAGATGCTTCGGAGATGTTTAGGGCTGTAGGAGATTTCAATGCGACTATGCGAATTCTCTTTCGTCGGCCCTCTGTAGTCCACAACCTGAGAAATTGCACTATTGTCAGATATTTGTGTTGCCTCCTGTGCCTATCAGTGGTGGAAGCCTTCTCGCATAATCGTTCCTTTCTCCGCTAAAACATACATATCGTCGAAGAGCTTGATCGAAATTCTTGTTCGGAGCAAATGTAAACCTGCGAGCAAACATTAATCATCTTATTAATTACTTTCACTTTTCCTAAATCTATCTTGCCGGATGTTTTATTACAGAGATTAATTTCTCCGACAATCGTATCGTTCGCGCATAAATAACGATTCCACGTCAAGGTGTCAGAGATTGATTAATGTCTCCTTAATGCACCGAACGAATAAGTGTTTCTGACAACATATTGAAATCGCTGGCAACCCGTTTGCTTGATCGGGAAATCGAGCAATTAGCGATAGTGGAAGATTGCTACCTGGTGGAATGCTTGTCAGGTGGCGTCGCATATAAGGGCATGGACGACCTGGCGCCTCGATGCGTGTCTGGAGGACCTGGTCGCTAGAAAATCGCGTAATTTACGGGGCGACAATACGCCCAGTTCCAGTTCACTGAAGCACGAGCTGCGAAACCTCTAATCGTCGTGTTATCGATCTGGCCACTGTTACCTCTGGGCAATACCGTTCTTCGGAATCCTGCGACTTTCGACAGCCCTTTGCTGATGGCTCAGCCTGCCGAACAGCCCTTAATTAATAACATTTAATTCGATCAAATAAACGAACTTAATCGACGACTATTAAAATATTAATAGCAAACGCAGTTCTACCATGGAATGGTTCACATCAGAACCGAAACGTTTGAGATTCTTGTAAAATTGCTAGCTTAGGAACTAACTGAGCATTACATTTGTGAATAAAATTATATATAGGTCGATATAGTCCTTAAGAATTTGGAAATTTGGAAATTTTGTTTTTACCTTGATTTTGAAAGTCAAGGTCAATTTTGCGGTGAGTTTTTTTATGTCAATTTCTACTAACTCGTAGGTGTAGAATCACGGTATAGTAGCCGTGGAATATAATTCCGTGACACCCTGTACAAACCGTCTCGCAGATCACCGTGAGAGGTGAACGCGACAGGCCTCGAAGGGAAAACATTGAGGAACGGTCACGAGCGGCCGTTCAAGCAGAAATACTCGTTTCTGCCGGTAAAATTAAAGACAAGGAGCCATCTTCACGGTCGACGGCGTCTTAACGAGCCCGAACGAATTCGTCCCGCGGACGCGACGAGTCATCGATTTATCGAATCGTTACCGGGAGAGACCGTGCCCGAGGCGCCAGACCCTTTTTAATGTCCGATTGCCGGCGCGACCGATCAATTAGCGGGCTATTGATCTCCGAGCCGCGGCACGGCTGCGTTCGATGACGATCATCGCTCGGAAAAGTTCCTGCCACCTGGCGAGACCCCCGCGGCCACTGGCAGATGCGTTTCTAGTCGATTCTCGGATCGATCGGGTCTGTGATTTCACGGCTCCCCTCCTCACCGGATCCTAGATCCCTGAAATCCTCGAGGATTTCCGCTCGTTTCCTGCCAGCTCGTCTTCCACTGAACATTCTTATTAACGCTTCATCTACCGGTAGCCTATTAATAAATAGCCTTTTCAATAATTGCGCTACACCAAATGCAAGCTTAAAAATCTTCCACCACGCAATAATCGCTAAAGAAATGATCGAATTCTGTAATTGAGGATCAGTTGTTGAATTGCGATTAAAAGTGCCGTTGTTACCGAAGGATTCGGTAATTATTTACTTTAGGGGCCTCACCGGTAGGTAATGTGTGTCGAGAATTAGAAGCAAATATTAAATTCCTTGCTCCACGAGTCCAATTCGTGGTTTGAGAAATATGAAATTAATATTAGAAGCAAGGTACACCCTCGCCGAGGCAAGTAACATAACGCAACGGGAGAGCACGGTGCTCAGCGAAAGTGACTTTCGCTATTCAGTGACCAGCTAACACGGGAGAATCAACCGAGTGATCTCGGCAACTATACCGCTTCTCGTTGCGTACTATAAAAATTGATAATACGCGTGTACACACGGTTCCCTAGCGGGGGTGTGTCTCGTTTCATTCCGCTGGACAGTGCGGCGCCGTGAGTACCCTGTTATGGCGGGATAAGTACTCTCAAAGACACTTCGTGGAATGTGTTCTTAATGAACCGAACGTGTCTACCACTTGCCAACTATCGCAACACTTGGTGTACACAATGGCGGCTCGATTGACACCGAGTGTATCCTGTTCTCCGATTCCCAATTACTCTGTGCTAGTGGGAACTGGCATGGCGTGGAGAACCGGCGCGGCGAGGCCTTATCCAATCGGAATGTTTGCTGTCATAATGCTTTGACTATTTCGCCTGGGCGATCGTAAAACGAACACGAACTACAATTGTTTCTGCGTTCCCGAATAATCGTTAACCCAAATCTGGGTCTAATTTATTGTCTATTCTAATTGTCTGTTCTCGTTAAATTCACTTTCAACGAGCTACTTCTCGTAAATATTCTCATAAATGAGCTCGTCGTGCCGAATCTTCCCAGCTTCTAAAATTGTTTATTTCGACCTGTAGCTCCAGGCTCGTCAACCGACTTGTTATGACGATAAAACGCGTGGACCTTTTCAAATAAACACAGAGTTTCTGAACGAAGCTTCGGATAGGGCGTACAGACTGGTGTTCGGCATGCTGGAATTCCACGGTATCAGGAGAGCAGGGTTCGAAGGATGCAGTTCTCGAACGGAAAACTCTTTCCAAGGGTTTCCACGATTGCCACGAGCACGAGCGACTTCGGGAAACTCTTCCCGGCTCGATAACACTCGAGACGAACTTGAATCGGTGTCGCGGAGTAGTGCTGGGAGGATCTGTCAGCGAGGATTTTGTCATTCGAGTGTCCACGAGGGTGAGCACTCGGGGAACGTTCGATGACGCAAACTGGCGGCAGACTCGTTTCTCACGTCGACGTTCCTTGGAACAGCCACTCGAGATTCCCAGATCCGAATCTCTGAACTGCGCCCGTTAGTCACTGCCCTCTTCGATGTGTGTATATTTTTTCCTTAGCTGTGGTGGTGTTTGCGTGTCTTTTTTTTTTAGTTTTGTCCAGTCCGATTTTCGCAACCGATAATTTCACCCGTCGACGCACGCCGTACGCAACTCGAGCGCACTCGCATGATCGAGCCCGCGGAGCCATTGTCTCTGCCGCTCGGAGAAAGTGTGACCCTAATAGCCGCGGGAATGATTAGAGGAATCATGGTGCTCCAATCAGCATGCGCCGTCGCACCCACTCGCACAAACACGGGACCGACTCCTTTCTCTAAAACCACGAACCGATAGTCATCGATGATGTTTTTCAACGTTTCAGTTAGGAGACTCCGAAAACCCGACGACATTTTCAAGTTACTGAAATTATTTCTGAACAGTGAATTTTAGCTACGATATAGTTGATTGTATTATCCCGTTCGTTTTCATTTGTTCGAGGCTATTTGAAGCCGCATCGATCGAAGCCTGCGACTTTCCCGACGATAGCGCTTTGTGTATCTCCAATGAATTTGAGGGCGTCGTTTTCTATGGTATCCTGATTACGAAAAATTGTCGGCTGCATTATGCATATGACACAATTCCGCACGCGGTGTCATTCAGCTTTTGTAGTATCGAGCATTGTCGCAAAGAAGGATAGGATCCTTTCTTCGGCGACGGCCAAGAGAATGCTAGTTGATCTTTAATCTGATATGACAAGGAACACCGTGTGCAAATCGTATATTACTTGTGCTCTTGTAAATATTACGAAACCGTGTACGTGTCGCAATCGAATGATTCTCATGCCCGAGATAAAAGTTAACCCTGTAGACAATCAAATTTTTCAACCCCTGCTTCAACTCCTTTCAGGTCAGCTGTTACTATCAGTCTAATGTTGACTTGCGCAAAAACGACATTACTTTCCAGCCTCCCTGTATTGACATTAAAATTGAAATTAAAGTACTGAAATTTTAAGATTTTTTACCGATTTAGATCTCACCCGACCAATTTTGTCATAAACGCATAAAGACCCGCAGTGTAGCGATCAGGATGCGCCCGTGTACGATCCTCGCCACGTAATGAGACGACTCTCGGATCGGAAACAGTCCGATTGCTGTCGTCCTGGGACCGGTCTGGGCGTTTAACACCGAAAGCAGCGTGTCGTGCATCGGGTCGACGTTCACCAGGATAAACGATGCTCCCGGTGAAATCTACGAACAGGACAACGGCATGAATTACTAATAAGTTTTCTAGGACGTAGAGCACGCACACGTACGATACCGCGGAATGAATAACGCGGCGATCATCGAGGAGCAGAAGGCCGAGGGGGTCCGAGCGGAGTGAAGCGGAGTGAAGCGGAGTCGAGCTGGTGCCGCTCCCCCGACGCGAGAGTCGTTTTGAATAATCTGACCGTGGTTGTGCGAGAGAGGAGCAACAGGAGAGGATGATGAGACTCGTCTTTTATGCCGCGATGCTAATTAATTGAAACGACCGGCCGACAGTTGCGCAAGGAGGAGGGCCCGGGCCCAGCCGGTAGCTTCTCGCCGGTGTGTTCTAAGCGGTCACGTTATATCGAGAGAGGATCGAGATTATTTATTTAATGTATGCCCGCCGGGGACCACCGACCGGCAGAAGCTGTGGGGCGCACGGCTACCCACCCGCGTGCTCACGCACTAATTTCATTTTCGGACGTATCAACCGGCCGCCCCCTGCCCCCTCGCGATTAATTGGACGGAAACGGAGCAGTTTTCTGCGAGATCCGACGTCCGAGCTTCGCCAAACAAAATTACAAAACCAAGCGACAACTCCGCGTGCTCCGTTCTGCTCCGCGTGCTTTTATTTCGCGATTTAGAACACGCTTTTCAGAGTTATTCGGTTCTCGTAAATAATAATTTGTATGCGGCAATTATAATACGTAGGTTTTAATCGAGACTGAAGCGCAGGCGTTTATAGTAACCCGAGTTTATAACAGTGTTTTATTCGCTCATTCTCCCACACCCACTTGTTATTCTCTCGCTAACAAACTCTCCTACCTATTGCACTCGTTCCGACTATTATCTTAGGTGTTTCTTTCATTTCTTATTCTTTTCTTTCGCAACTTCTCGAGCTACTCTATAATTTTCTTGTCCCGCGTTTCGCTCACCGCGTCTTCCACCGTTGACGTCTCTATCGGTTTCCCCCACAATCCCTTTGGTAAATGTAGAATTTCGCGGCGAATCGCCGGGCGTCTACCGGTTTCCTAGTTTAATGAATGTAAATGGAGAATCGTTTTTCCTGTGGATTTGTCGTTGCTCCGAAGAGAAGTCCCTGACTTATGGAAATGAAGGCGCCTTCTCAATCCACGGGGCTGCGTCCCGTGGGCATATTCTAGCGCCGATGTAAACCTAATGAGTTATGATTCCCCCGGTGTTGTACGTTATAGGAAGTTACGGTCGGCGCGCGTCTATTTCTGTCGGGTCGTTTCAAAAATAGTCCTCCTCCGAGCAGGAATGCACCTTTCCAACGGTGAATATTAATAGTGACACTCGCGGAGGATCGGTGGAATATCATTTACCTCGGGGCGTCCGCAGTTAATCTGTACACTCCGTGGCTGTTCCTCTTTTGCGCCGTGCGCACCTATCAATTTCGACATTTTATGGTTATGGGATAATATCGATCGCGCTCAATAACGGCTCAATTACAGAGAGCTGACGGATCAATCTCGTTCCCGGCTGCAGCGAACGGATGAAACCAAACGCCGATCTACGCGTCGTTAGTTGTCTTCATCGTTATCATAACCAGATTTTCTAATAACATGTATCCTTCGGGCTCGATCCTTGAGACACTCGAACGATCCACACGATAATGGCGATCAATTTCTTCGCGCAAACACCTGCTGACGTGCTTCCAGCTTGCCTTTACTCGGCTACAAGTGCTTCACAGACCCTGTAATCACCAATTTGTACGTTTATTTTGGAAACTGCTTCCGCGAAGGATTGATTACTCGCGAGTGCCCCGGAAGATCGATTCCCGTGCTTCAACCAATAATTATAATTTGTTGCTTTTAAATCGGGTTACCATGGGTTCGTCTGTTTTCGTCGAAACGATTTGACCGACACTATGTTTTCATCGACAGATTTGATTCGTATTTGCTAATGTTGAATAATGCTGCTTTATACTTCTCTCTATTATTTATTATACAAGCAGGTCTTGGGCGAAGAGGTAAGTCGATTTAAAAATTTGTACAAGAAAATTGCTGCGTTCAAAAGGATTATACATGGATCTGTAATCGTCCGAGGTGAAACCAGCAGCAACCTGAAATAGAGCTGATTGCTGTGTAGGGTGTCAGGAAACACGAGTGGGGATCTAATACAATGGCTGGGCGGGCTCGTTATTGAAGGACCAAGGAGAGCGAAGTGGAGCATCCAGGGCCGTTAATATTTTATCGCGCGGGCTCTGGCGATCGCAGTTACCTCTTCGATTCGAGAGGGCCGGTAGAAAGTAAATCTCCGCTCGGTGGCAGGAGGAGAGGCACAGCGCGCGAGGTCGCGAGCGAGCATAAACATCCGTACGCGTACGACCTGGAATTCCCGTTTGATTTACTGCCGCTATCTCGACGCATTAGTCTTTGGTCCCCCGGGGGCCGATATCATCTGCCTTAAAAAATGCTGCCGTCAACGCGGCCCGCCAACTACCGTGCTACCCATCCTCCGCGGATCGACCCATCGCCCGTCGTTTATGGGCTGCCTTGCTCTCTCTCTCTTTCTTTCTTTCTTTCTCCATCAGTCTCCTTCTCATCGTCGTTTTCTTCTTCCTGTCTGCTCACCCGTGAACGCCCTACGACCTGGATGAAGTCCTCTTGCGATTCTAATATCGCGCTGATCTGCTTACCGTCAACTCTTTGCACTCGCAGCTATTCTAATCCCAATAAAAACATCCTTTAAACAGGAACCAAGTACTCTATGACCGTAAAAAGTTGTGAGATCAAACAAAATACGGCCAAGTTCGTTAGCTTAGAAATACCTCTTGCAATGCTGAAAAATAGCGTTTGCAACAATCAGTTTAGAAGAACGCTATTTAATTCCTAAAGAGTTAGATTTTTTACTTACATTTTTTCGGTCGCGACATGGACCGGGTAAAAGGGCTGCAGCGGTCCGTTTTTCCCCGGCCATAAAAAATGCATTAGCCGTGTCCAGCGCGTCGTGTGTGCACGCGGTCGTCGAAGCTTACGGGTGCGTTCATAATCAGCGCCGACAAGGCGTACATGCATCTCGTCAATGGTACAATGAGCTCTGGCCCTTGTGAAGACGCAGCGCGCACGCATACAGACACGCCGGTCGAAGAAAGGAAATAAGAAGGAAGGCGACGAGAAGAAGGAGGATATGCAGGATCGTGAGGATCGACCGCAGAATTCAGCGGCGTAGAAGGTGTAGGAGGAGGTAGAGAAGGTAACCGGACTCGATTCAGGAACGTCGAGACGCTAGCTAGGAATCCCGGTTAATGCTCGGAAAGAAAGAGGAAAAAAGAAAAGGGGAGGAATCATCTTGGTGGATCGGTCTGAAAAGGGCTGGCTACCGAATTTTCTCACATCGTCGCGAGTCTAAGACGATCGCCGACTGGACGAGCACGTTCCGGAACGATTTTGTTCGTTGGTTCTTCGTGTTGAGGGGATAAGTTTCAGAAATAAGAACGGAAGAGGGTGGCGAGCCCTGTTCACGTCGACGAAGCTCGTGGCCCATCAAGAGGCGGCTCTACAAAGGCGGAAAGTAGTTTGGATATTGTCGGGATTGTTTGTTAGGAAAATATTCCATAGTTTTTCGAAAACTGTTAGAGAACTTCTGGTTCGACAATCATAGTATCACAGAATCTTTTATGCAACTAATTCTGAGGAGCGTATGACGGTTAAATAAATTGAAAGATGGGAGCCGAATGGAAGCTTGCATTACCTCGGTAATAAAATGGGAATGTAAATTCGTAAGGACAAAGCGTGCGTCGGTGGAAACGATCGGGGCGATTGCATTGCCGCTCGAATAAAGAAACGATCCGAGCTACGATATCGGCGAGGGTGATCGGTCGCTGGCGTTCCAGTTCGTGTCGATAAATCGTTGAAATTTCGAAGCGCGACGCGTAACAGCAACGGCTCCAGAAACAGCAACAGACCCCGGGACCGACCGGGTCTCTCTCTCGCAACGAACGTAACGGCCAACGATGTAATACAGGTCCGGGGGCTTTTATGTCGACGCACGTGTACGCACACACCGGTGCACCCACGATCGCCCGCGGCCATCCAGATATTGTTATCAAGCAAACGCGTATCGGTATCAGATTGAGATAGCCGATCCAGGGCGGCGGCACTGTCGCAACATGGTGAAAGTGTATCGGGCCTCGATACGAGAGCCCAATTGAAATTAATTTAATTAAGCAAGCCCCTCGGAACGGCTCTCCGGACCTGCGCCAACGAAGGCGCCTTGCTCCCGGACCAGCACACCCGGTGATTCGATCATAATCGAAGCGGTCTACCTGGCCGCCGCGCCGATCCTTGAAAAATCGTTGCACGGTTTCGCGTGTTCTAGGCCAGCCGATTTTTGATTTCTCTGCTGAGAGGGGGGCTCGCTCCATTGTACTCTTTTTTCGATCGAAAGTGAAGGTATAGTTGTTCACACTTTACCGAAAACCTATCGATATGATTTTCTTTTACATTACAATCTTAAATGAAACTATTAGACGACGCGATTGACGTCGAACTTTTGAAATATTATTTACCAAACAGTATGAAGTATGAAGTAGGTCCTGTATAATTTTTTCTATCGAGTTTATTGAAGAACGCGAGCCAGGAGTTTGAAGAGAATACTCGACAGAATCCTCGAAAAATTCCAATTAATCCTCGCAGCAGATTTCAGCCGCATGTCACAACAATTACAGGACGCGGCCCGCAAGAATCAGATAAAGCCCGAGCTGCGTGAGGTCCTGCCAAAAGGACAAGAGCTACTTCATCGACGGACCTGGTACACAATAATGGTGAACGTGTCGCGTCCGTTCGAAGGAAAACAAGAGCGCCGAGCAGAAAAATATAAAAGTCAAGCTTCTCCCTGTGTGATGCATCGGTCATGGCCCACGTCTCACCCTAATAGCCGATCAGATAAGAATTCCTTGTCCGGTGGTCCTGAAGAGATCATATCGCGTTCGCACGCTCTCGCACCCTAGGACGTGTCCTGTGATGTCATTATAGGGTCGGCCGATTCGGTAAACGTGCTGGCTGAAAGAGTGGTCCACGCTAAAGTGTTTGGGACAGGAACAGAGAGAAGCTTCGAGATCGGACGTGTCTTAATTGACGACTGAGATGGCCCGGTCGAGTGGCCACTTCGTGGGATTTCGGTGTTTGCGTGACTCCTTTCGATAGCACTTGAAACAGTCGATCGAGGAAGCTATAGAATTCTTGTTTGCCCAAGAAGAAGATAATACTTCAACTCTGGAAAATATATTTGTATTTATACAAGCACAGAGATTTATAATAGGAATTTATATAAAAACAATTTCTTCTAAGGCTTCGAAATTGAGCTGTGTGTAAAAATGTAGATCCTGGAAAATTGTAACAAGATACAGTGGGTCAAAAAAGTATTGGCACACTCTTAAAAAAAAGTGAAAAAAATTTTGTCAAAAATTGCAATTGATCGGAATTGTAGAAAAAATACTAAAAGTTGCATTTTACAACTTTTTATGTGGGCCTATATTGAAAATTTAAAAAATGCATTTTATAGACCTGTGTCAATTAAACATATTCTGAAAATTTTGACAAAATCGATCGACGTTGCAACGAGCTACGAACGTTTAAATATGTTAAAAATTGCAGATTTTCACGGTTTTCGGCCTATAACTGCAGATTCTTGCATCTTTCGATGCCTGTCGTTTTTTTCGCATCAACCGATTTCGGTGAAACTTTACCAGTGCACATAACTGTCACAGATCTACAGAACGTATTTTTTGTAAAATAAAAGAAGCGAATGATTTTTCGACGTAGATAATAACCGTGCAGGACGGTTTTACAGCGCTGAAGTTTGACGGGACTTCGGTCATCTGGTCCAGTTCGTCACCTGCCCGCCCCTAAAACGAACCCCCGATGGGCACGCGTCCTCCTGGCAAAAGGAAAATCGACCAGCGAACTGACCATATGCTCTGTTCCCGGAAAAACGATCTGTAGCGTCCTTATCGATACGGATTAACGAGGTCGACTGTTTTCCAGGTTGCTGCTCGACGATTGCAACCTCCGTTAACCTGGTCCTATCAAATACATCTCGGAATTCTTTCGCATACCAGCACTGAAAAAATAATATGCACGTACGATGAAGAATAAGAAGAAGTTCTTGAAGAGACATACGACGGACAGACAGCTACAGCTACCCTTAATTTCCCGACAACATCCTCTAACAATATTGAGAGTCTCACTTTGCGGCCCGAGTTAAGCGCAGCTAATGGAAAAGGAAAAAGCTTGGGTGGAAAAAAGAAATTTCCAAATATTTGACAAGAGTCCAGAAGCTGCTCGGGAAGGATAGAGATAGCGGACCACGGCATACGGACGGCGAAACGTTTTATTTGAGGCGCTAATAATAGACTAAACGCAATGAAACGTCCGGTCGGAGGATCTCTCGCAGGACCCCCATGCGCGTCCGTTTCTGGAAATCGGAGAGTTGCCACGCGCCCATCCTGGATCAGCTGTCCTGGATCCAGGACAGATGGCCGCGCTGCTACATTCGCGTTTAGGGATTCGCACCCTGTCTCGATCTTTTCAAACGATTTTTCCTCGCCGGGCCGCAGGTGAACGTCTCGAAACGCGTCGGCGCAGGTTCTGAGCTTAGGGACACTAGAAGATGGAAAATTTTTTTTTTATTGTAGGAAATCTCATTTGAGATTTATTTCAACGTAATTATAATGAAGATGGAAAATATTTGGTTGTACCAAAAGTTTCTTTCGGAATTTCCCAGTTTTTCTTGTTTCCATAAAATCGAACTTCGATACTAATCGAACGAAATCAGACGGATTCGGTGCATCTCGGTGATGTAGATGCGGGTAGTTGGTACTTTCAAGGAAAAAATTGCCGCAGCAGGTCCCCAGCTCCCGGTTACACAAAGAACAAGTACTGAGCTTTGCGTCCCTGACCGAGGACTTAAGGAGAGCCAATGATTCTTTGAGATTTCGGCACAATGGAAGGGCCTTGCGACGGCTATTCACCATCATCGAAAAAGGAAAGAAAATAAGAGGAAAAACTCCGGCCACGTTGTTCCCCATTCACGATCAACGGAATATATCCGACGTCTCTCAGTGGCTCTCTAGATCCAGTCTAGGAGATTCGTTGATCGGACGCGATCCAGATTTCCGGATGGCTGAGAGACGCTGACAATAAAGGATTGAGGACACTCGTGTGTCCGCTCGAAGCTGGCATAAGTGGATTTTGTCTTGAAGTTACTCGTGTGGACTGGGGATTCATTAGGCGAATACAATGGGGAGGGACAATATAAAAATGGGAAGCTAAAAACAGGGAAAAAATCGTGATAAAAATGCTGCTACATTCTGGTTAAATAAATAAAATCTCTGAAACCAGGTCTGAAGAGAAATCTACACCTGTGCTAAGGTATCCGTTTCCAGGATGAATGGCAAGAGGCTCGCAAAGATCAGGCCCACGCACTAAAGACACCTTAAGGACCTTCCACAGAATCCCCGCGAAGAAGTGCATTGGTCACGGGGACGCTGCAATGGTCAGCCTTCAATGAAACGTTTCATTCTTCGTCGACCTGCCATTCTTGAGCAGTTTCTTTCGAGACAATGTTCGAAAGTTGTAAGGTGACTCCTCGGTGTCCAATGGCGATCGCCTAGACCTGGTAATTGTGAACTGGGGTTGAACTTTCTTGGTACTTCAATGGCGATGACTTCTCCGTTCAGTTTTCCATACTTGGGGAATTGTTAGGGGACGGTTTCGAGAGCTGAATGAAAGGAGCTGGAGAGAATGATCTCCGTCGACCATGGTGTCTATGTAGATTGATTGGTCCTGAGGAATCTCTGACTCTCAGAGTCTGTCGAAGAAAGGATATTTTTAAACATGTCTCTTCTTTCGATCGTATTATTGTTAATAATAATTTTTAACGTTATCAGCGCTACGGTTCGATCGTTTAATACTGATTGTTAATAAGCAATTTTGCTGATCATCAAATAATCGACAATATCAAATCAATATCAAATAATTGTACAATTTTCAAGAAACTACAGACGCGATTCAAACTAATCCTGAAAATGATCCAAACTAGGATCGAAACAACGATTATTTGATAATCAGCAAAATTGCTTATTAACAATCAGTATTAAACGATATTTAAGGATATTTATCTTTCATGAGAAATAGTTACAGCAAGTTGAAAGTTGTTTTCTGTTGTCGTTTGAGGGTTTGAAAAATTGTCTCCAAGATGCTCGACGCATCTCAAAAACGAGCTGAGACGTGGAGTGAAAAAATAAACGAGGAGCTCTCGAAACAGTTGGACGAAGGCTCGCAGGACAAAAGGATTCACGGGGCCAGGTACGCAATGGAGGACAATGGGGCTGCGGGATCCCGTAGGATACGAAGAGAGGCTTTGCCGGCGGGTTGCTCAGGTACTTTGTTTGCAACCTGATTATCTCGGTTGTTAATAACCTTGTAAACAAGCCCGGCAAAACAAAAACCGAAGGAGGCATGCTGGAAGTGAGATGCCGCAGGATCGAACAACAAGAATGCGCATCGGAGGAGTCATCTGCTGAACGAACGCGTGTCATACTTTCATCTCATTGTACTCGGAATCAATTATGCCGTGCGAGCCTCTCCGAGAACCCATAATCCTTGTTTTCCAAACAACTTCACCTGGACAAAATATTTGCACTGGTAAGAAAAGTCTTCGCGAAACTTTAGAGTGTGGCTCGTGTTGGACGCTCGGAGAAAATTTGGGAAAATTTATGACCCATTCTATGACGTCACGGCCGTTCAAACAGACTTTTCTTTTCGGTACTAAGCTTGCGATAGCCGCACGTCGAACGAACTCATCGGTGGAAAATTCGAAAATTCCCTTTCTGCAAACACACGGAGAGCCGCGCAATGACGCATCCGAGAATGCACCAGGCGTTACGGTATGCAGATAAGCGATAGACGGAATAACAAATCCGTAACGCAGCGATAAGACCACGCTGGTGACTTGTCGGCACATTTTCGAGCAGGACCGACAAACAAGTCGACCTTTCCAGCGATGGTCAATACGCGTTACTCATCGGGAAATATCTGCGCTATGATCGCGATACGAGGTGCAACAGTGACTAGTCCACCTAGGTTAAATTCGATATATGTATCTTCCTCGTTTGATAAGAGTGACGCGAACCTTCCGAAGAAAGACAAACATCGTTAACAACCTCGACGTGGGAATACTTGGCTTGGAAAGGTCCCTCGCTATTTTATAGATAATTTGCAAAAATGAATCCGAGCTGTTCGGTTCGTTGCCATACGATGAAAGGAATACAAATTCAATTTTTTGCGATCGTAATTTTGAGATTAATTGTGTGAACGTTGAGTTTTTTAATTAATTTGCAAAATTGCTAGTGTTTAGATCACTGATCGAACCAGTGCGCTGATACCATCGCACAATTATGATGAAAGAAATGATGAAGATGCGACTCGTTCGGTAGAAATCAGATACAGGATCATAAATATTAATAAAAGCGGTGAATCATTATTCGATGCACACTCGGAGAAAGAAGAAGGTGGGTTTTTCCGTGTCCAGACGTTGTGAAGGCTATTGTTTCAATTACTCGGAGCGGGTTATTGTCACAGCGAGGCTTTTCTTTCAAGAATCTGCTTGCTGATGTCACCCATTTTGCTCCGTGAATCAGTGAATGACTAAACGCCCCATTCACGCCGAGCAGTACCTGCAAATGATTGTTCCTAATTAGCCTTGAGGCAGGGCCAGAAATGCAGGTGTTTGGCCACTGTTGTCGCGCCAATTTCCCGCTGCTTAAGTCGCTTGCCAAAAGAGCTTGCCCTCCCTCCGTTTTCGAGGTAAATGACTGGTGACTAACCCGACAGCATCCTGCAAAACACTCGGCCATTCTCATTCATTCAGTTTCCGGAGCGTTTTTGGTGGAGTAAGGGGAGGGAAGAGTTATAGGGGCTGGCCAGGGAAAATTCTAGAATCTACACGATCCTGGAGACTGTTATAGCATTTTAACCAGCATGAAATGGCAAATAGTTAGGCTTATCGCGAACGAACTGAACGACAAAGGTCATCCCGTGCAATTCATCGTTCACTGAGTCATCCCGAGGATCTGCCGACTATACTGTCATCGGGCATTCGCTCCGCAATGGAAAGTGTCAATATTGATGCGCTTGTTAAACTACTGATGGACAGTTTAGATTAAGATAAAGGGGCACTGAATCACGTGAGACGAGAACTAGTGTTTGAGTTCACGTAACGCAAACCGTTCCTCGTTTAACCATCCAATGAAGAATTACTGTACTCGCTGATAAAGTTCCATAATTTCCCGAGCAATTTGAAGAAACTAAGATACTAGATTATTTTAGATTCTTTCCAAACTTTTGGCTGGTAGTGTATATGCTTCCGTGGGACTTGATTTATCGAGGCCGCAAGGTAGATTCGCGGCGTGGCATTTTCGCCAGTGCTTTTCGGGAGTCAAGTACCGTCTTGTTCGAATCCTGCGCGGACAAAGTGACGGGTTCCGCCATTGGTCCGTGGAAAATTCAAGTCCGAAACCCTGTGAAGACCAGTTTGATGGCACGAGAGAAGAAGAGGAAACAGGGTTCCCTTTCTCCCTTCTTTATTTGGCGTACCGTGCACATGCCCTAGGGATCCACGAGGCCCCGAAAATGGGTCCGCTAGTCTCGGTGGGGCCAGTCGCATATGGTGGCACGTATATGTATATATATAAAACATCCAGTGGTAATAGCCAGGTGTTTCAAAGGTGAAGCTATGGGGCGCCCCTCGCTCTTCGAGGCGGCACAACAAAAAAATAAACCAGCTTCCTTCCGATGGGGCTACCTTGGGCCCCATGAGGTGGGGAGGGCCTTCACACACCCGTTACTACACACACGTTGCAATAATTATACAGATTTATTCGGCCGGCCGTAATCGCAACCGGTACGATACGTATGTATATGAGGACTAGTTAAAAGTTTCGAATCCAACGTCGCCGTCGCGCGTACGAAACAGATTCTAGGGTAGCCGACGGGTCACACCTTTCGTTGCCTTTCAACTCACCCTGTAATTTACGGTTAGCCTCGAATTTTAGTGAAATCGACGTTGGATGCTACCCTGAAGCCACAAGCTGCACGTTCGTCGATTTCCCAATCCGATTCGAGCGATCTCGTTCCACGAGAATCATCTTGCAATGCTATCCGATGGACACGGTTCAAAATTGATTTATATACAAAATTAAAAATGTCTATTTGATCTCATCAGGATGAATTCTTTAATAAAATTTATTATACGATTTCTCCTATGAGACGCGTCTGAGAATGTTCGAGACGAGCCGGACAGTTACAGAAACACATTCTATTATTCCCAGCTAATAAATTCGTTCGAGAATGTCCACCCCGTAGTATTCAACCCTTACTCGCAACCCTTGAGACCGTTTCCAAGTACAAGTTCCCCGAGAAAAGGGTAAAAATAAAATCAAAAATGCTATCGAAGAATCAAACGAGTTTGCAAGTACATCGTTCACGAATGTGTACACTATCAAAGAATGGAACCAGTTTCGAAGTACAGTTTCGGAGAAAGGACGTAAAAATAATGTGAAAAATACTCTCGAAGAATTAAACGAGTTCTTCGGCGAGTAGATGCATCACCGAAGGAAATCAGCTGAAATAAAAATCCGAAAGGTGCTCTATGGTCCAAGGAGCTTCCAAATACAGCCTCCGAAGAAAGGAGTAATAAAATTCGAAATCCTGTCTTAAAATCAAACGAGTTTCCAAATACAGTTCCCAAAGGGGCGAGACAAAGCGTTGTCGCAGAATGGAACGAGTTTCGAAGTATATTTCTCGAAGGAACCAGTCAAAATAAAATCCAAAATATAAATCAACATAATTTGTCAAGGGAACGATCAACATTAATACATGTACGATTATGGAGACGGACGTTCTTGTTCCTTTGATAAAGTAGTTACGTGATTTGATAAGATAGTTGCGTGTAGCATTGAAATGGTTGCTGGAAAATACTGTAGGCCCGAGGAACGTAACGAAACATCGTCGAACCTGTTACGCAGAGGGTAAGCGTCCGTAAAAAGTGGCATTTTTCGAGCAACCTGCGAATACCCGAAATACAGGAAGGGCGAGGTGCGGTTCCCGTGGGTACCCTTCTCTGGCAAGAACGTCCCTGGATCGAAAAAGGCGAGAGGATCTCCCGTAGTATTTGATATAATTTAGGAGCATTTTTCGCGTAGTCTCGGGGACGAAGAAGGGTACGACAGAAGCATACCGGAACCGGCGGGTAGCTACCGGAATAACCGGCCGACGATGCAGGTTTTCCTCTATCTATGCTTCTTTTCCGTCTCGCTTCTTTTTTCGGCGTCGGCCGAGCGAAAAGGGAAAAGGGTTGCCGTCCTGTGTGAGACAGATAGCTGAACCTCTCTGTAACGGAGCGTTTAAAAAGCGCACTCGCCCGGAGACCGGCGCAGGTAGATTATTTTTCGCCGGTGCACGATTCATTCTCTGCGCGACTCTCTCTCTCTTTCTCTTCACGTATGTTGCGGGACACGTAAAAAAGATCGTGTAACCGAAGACGGCCGGTGGATTGCCCAGGGAATCATTGGGATCCCTGATCGATGCACCCTTTCGTCTACGATGCGCATTTATTTAGAACGAAAGGTGCGGATCCGCAGATTCGGTTAAATTTCGAACCGCAGCAGGTACTGGCCCGTGCTCTCAAGATTTCTATTGTGGAGATCAAAACAGCATGAATATATTCTAATTGAAAAATTCGTGTGGTCTGCGGACAGTTTACCTCTGTTAAAAATATTTTCATTTACTCCGAACTATACAATAGGCTTATGAACGGAACTTTTTGCAATTCCCGTTTTGAAAATATTAAAAAAATGCTAGGATGTAAAACATGACAGAATTTAGTACGATTTTCATTCATCTTGGAGATCTACAAAACGTGATCATCTACGTGAGATTTTCTACAAAAAAAGCCCATCCTTCTATCAGCAGCGGCAAGTTTCGCGCAGGTATAAAGTTTGAGTCACTCGGTCATCAGTGGCCTTCCGTAGAAATCGCGCAGTTCCTCCGTGCCGCGATTGTTCCCCCGCGTCTGGTGTCTGCTTATCTCATCGACACCCACGAGAGGACAAGGGAACACAAGCCTTGTAAAAGTGTCTTGTCACACGACCGACGATCAAAGGGACGACAAACAAGAGCAACGGTCATCGGGTTTGAGCTGAGCCGACGACGATGCCAGAACGGATATGCTCCGTTGACTCAGCACGCGTACCACGAGTCATCAAACCAATAACAATTTATATCTCGCGCGACAAGTAACTCGATCGACTCGAGAGAAACAATTACTCGACCGGCCGACGGCTTTCGCAGAAGAAACCACTTCCCTCGCCCTCCTCTTCCGGTTCTGCTTCTTGTTTTCGTCGACCGGCGCCTGCGAACTGCTTCGCAAGCTGCAGACCATTTTTATTCTACGTCCAACCATTTTTTATAGTGTAATTTATTAACTCAACAAAATTTTTACACCACGGATTTGACCTTCTGTATTGTCCCAAAAGATTCTTTCGCGATTGCGTACATTTAACATTGTTACATTACATTAACGCATTACCGACCGGTGATTATTGCATAAAATTACCCTCGATAACGTCATCTAATAGTTTCATTTACGTTACGAGTTGTATAGAATTTCGGAAAATGGACATACCACCGAGGATAAAAACGAGACGGATATAATTGCATGTTTAAATGAATTGAATGCTGCAACGTTCCGAAGACAGCACTAGGGTATCTATTATTCGAATAAGATGGCGGCCATCCCCGGACTACGGGACACTTGTGTAAGGACAGAGTTCGCGTGTACGGACAGTGTTGTACCTGGCTGTTCGTGGGTGTCGATGAGATAAGGCGAAACCGGCGAGGGAGCCGAAGAGAGCTGTGAAAATGGAGCAACGTGGTTTCTGTGGTAGGAACAAGAGTCGCGGCAACGAGTGATTCGAATCGTCCGGTTCGTCCGATGCCGGTCGCTGTATGCGAATAGTTTGCCGAGGAGTCCGGTTATCGGCACGCGAATCGGGCGAATCTGTCGCTCTTAACGATCGGAGAAATTTATAACGCGTGGGGGTCGCCGACGGGGACCGATTTCGACTAATGTGTCCTGTATAAACGTCAGCGAAGCTGCGCTGTCGATAATTCCGCGAAGCTTCGGCCGAGAACTTGTGCGCACCGATCTCTTGACGACCAATCGCGCGATAAATCTTCCGGAACCGATAACGACGGTTCTATATACAAGGTGTCCCAAAAGAAATCGTCGAGTTGATTGGCTCCCTGCGCAACGAAACGATGAAAGGTGTAGCGTATGTCAGTTTTTCATACGGCTTTCGAGAATTTAATTGCCGTGGAGCAATTTTTCCGGAGCGGACTGTGCGTTTTGTACGCAGATTATAAAATAATTTGTCGATGTCTGTATTTTAATAATAATTAATAGTTTCTTTGATAGACGTCTTCTTTTATAAACACCTTAAAATAAAATTTCTTTTGGGACACCGTGTAGAACCGACCGTGCTGGTCGAAACTGCGATCTTGATTTACGTTGAGATGATTGTTTGTGCTGGAGATTGAGACGACCGAATGTAGAGCAAGAGCATAGACCCGATTATTTGATGCAAAAGTTGATCGATGGAAGCAAGGCAAGAGTGAAGAGAAGCTAAATGTCAAACGCTTCAGATATCGACATGGGTGCAATTAAAAATACTCTTAATGCGCGGCACGATTTTTGTGGTCGCGCGAGATCGATCAGAATAATTCCTGGGTCCCTTTATTACGAAATAAACCGAACGAACGATCGTCTAGTAAGCCCCGAAGAGAGCGTTAGTCGAACGAGCTGTTTACGAGGACAAGTACAAGGGTCCTTCATCAAAAATGGCTGCGCGGTGTGGTACCGGTCTCGGTGCCGCACACGGGGTTTATCGTTTCTCAATCGGCCGATTCGAACGATCCCGTCTCGCGCGGTGATAACCTGATTTAGCGCCGGTGACACATCGGCGAATGAAACGGAAAATCGATCGAGCGGAATGCCCGAGCGCTCCTTTGTCTCGTAAATTAAGCGACAAGTCAACGGTGTGCTGCGCAGCCGTTTCGTTTCGCCTCGGCTAGCCGCTATCTTTTTCGATTCGGCACCGGGGACACACACGTTTTTCGGTGACACACTGGTTCTGAGACTCATAACAATTGTTCTTGCGAAACTACACCCGCGCAATCGACTTCGAGATAAGTTCCGAACGAAGTTATTCTTACGATCGGTGGTTCCCAGACTTGGAATCACCCTCAACTACGTTTTAACGAACTCGTGCGCGAATGCTGGCGCAAGAAGATAATGGAGCGGCACAGGATCAGGCTCCGTTTACGAAAAAATCACAAAGCGCTTATCGCCTTGATCTCGACGCGAGCCACGTGTCGAGATCATTAATAGATCGGCGGGATCAGAGCGTCTGCCACCCCCGCTCGCAAAAATGCCAGGCAGCAAGGCATCGCATCGGTGAGTCCTTGCTGGAGGACTCTCTAGGGGGAGAGGGCACGGTGAATCGTGCGCTCAGGACACGCGTACGTGTGCGTGTGTGCTTGTGTGTGGGTTCCAGGACGCGTGGGCGATGCTGTGGCACGCGACACGACCGTTACGTTCGAAACAGGCGTCGAGGAGGGGGTAGGAAAGGCGAGAAAGGGACGAGGGGTGAAATTCAGAAGGGGAACCGGGAGGATTGCGGTGCCCTCGTGAGCGAGTACGCACACGTATGCACAGTTCTACGTCTGTGTACAAGTGAAAAGACGGCTGACGTGTAAAAAAAAAAACGGCAGCCAAAGCGACACACTCCACGGTACCACACGGACACATCGACGATCGACTCTTCGCCAAGAAAGACGAAGAAAGAGAGAGAGAATGAAGAGTTCAGGTAGACGAAACGGAAATTCGAATAGAAAAATACGCGCAGCCCGTTGAGGGGAGTACCCTTCGAGAGCGCACACAAACGCGGAGAGCGCACAAACACATTGATAGAAAGCATAGGAGAGAGAGAAACGTGTTCACGAATCGATGGTGCATGTGCACCGACGACGGTAGAGGTGACGGGTCGTTGGGCCAGGTCTCAAACGGCGTGGGGTGGTAAAGAGGGGTGGGGAGCGGCTCACGGAGGGGCCCCAGCATCTGCTCCATACAACAACGCAACAACGCGCGGTGTAACAGAGCGCAAAGAGAAAAAGACGAGGACGGTTGATCGCGTTGGGGAAAGAGACGGCCGGTGAGAAAGGGGGAAAGAGAGACGTCGGGGAAAAAAGGGGGAGCAAGCGAGAGAGAAGGTAGCGCAGAGAGGAGCGCAGCAGGATAATCGCGTCGCACTCACGAACATCCTGCACCTCCTGTTGTTGCATAGAGAACGGTAGTGGGGAGAATACGCGAGCCGGCGGAACAGATGCCCAGGCTCCTATTGGTCGATGGCCCGCGACCGGCCGTCCCCTATTGGCGGGCAGCGCGGGGCCCGCGGGCCTGCATTGGTCGGACAGCACGTGCGGGCCACCTGCACCTGGTCGGTGGGGTGACCTCTTATAAAAGGCCCTGGCGCACCCCCCTGCCAGTCAGAGACCGGCTTGCAGCCGAACCGTTTTCAGAGTTACGAGATCGTACGCTACACGAACAGAGTTCCCTGTTTCATTTCGTTTCGTTCGCTCCTTTAACCCCGGTCCCGGTCGAACAGTCAGTTCAGTTCAGATCCGACCATCGTACTGTGAGGATCGATTTTTACCAAGGATCGTTCTCGTACTGTGTGCACGCGCTCAGAAACATTGTGGATTTCACGACGAGGAAGACTCACCAGGACTTTTACCTATTGTTTTTTGCATACATGTGTGACGCAAGTGCAGTGAAGTCTGTGGGATTACTTTGACAATAATCGTCGTCGTTGTTCATTCAATCTCTCGTCCCCGAGATTCTGTGATCAGTGCTCATCAGAAACTATCGAAAGACTGACCAACGAAAACCGCAACAATTGGATTACAAACTGCGGTAGCGCCTTCGCGGTGTCCAGTGCCTGCGAAGAGCCGATTTCGTTTCCACGGAGATTCATAGACGTTTCTCGACGTCAACATGCTCGTCGACGAGATGCCGCGCAGCTTCGTGAAGAAGAACAACAGCTACAGCCACTGCCCGCTTAAGAAACGGCCGGTGCACGTACCCACCGAGGAAGTTACCGAAACGATTAAAGGTGAGTCTCGCCATCCTGTCACTTCCTGCTAAAATTTCCACTCATTTAAATCAGATTTGAACTTCTTCAAAATTTTCCAAATCGAACCGGTCAAAACCGAGCCTTAGTCTAAATTCGAATTTTTTCCTCTCTTCCAGAAGAGATAATCGACGTCGTGATGGACGACATTCCTGAGCCAGAGAACCTCAGCACGAAGCCAGAGGATCTCAGTAAAACAGCGGAGAAACAGCAGCAGCAGCCTGCGTCTAGATCTCCATCACCTGTCATCAAAGTCTCCCAGTCGCCTCCTCTCGCGACGGGGCCGACGTCACCGACGATGCACCACGTCCACACGGTGCATCATCTTCATCATCAGTATCCGACAAAAGCGATCACACCGCCCGTTGGTATCGCGCCGATTCACCCGGTGGCGAAGAAAGCGCGCGTCGAGGTGATTCAACACGACAGTTCGACGTCGACGACAGCAGCGGTGACGGCGACGTCGGCGCCATTGCACTTCATGGCCAGCAAGGCGCCTCTGGAGCCGCTAAATCTGAACACTCCAGTGGAACCGTTGGCGCATTACGCGACCCCTGCATGGGCGCGCACTGCTCCTCTGTACCCGCCGCATTATCTCCCGTATCCGGCGGCGTATCACCGTTATCACCACGCGGGCGCAGAATTGTACCAGTCTTATCCGATGCCGGCGTATCCACACTCGTCCCCGGAACATCATCCGTCAGTATCACCGCCTCCTCATGGCGCGTTGACGTGTCCAACGATCCAGAGACCGATCGCCAGGAGTTACGCTCATTGGGCCACCAGTCCCGATCATTGTGGTTTGTCTCCGACGAGTTCGTTGGGATCTGGATCATTGAGGTCACCACCACCGGTAACCCCTGAAGACTTGTCGTCTCCTGGAAGCGACAGCGGAAGATCATCGGCAGGAAGCACGTCAACAGGTCCGACGATCGTGAACCCGAAAATCGAGAAGACAGTGACCAGTGGTTCGACCGTGTCCCTCTCGTCCACCTCTTCATCCTCCTCCTCGTCCTCGTCGTCGTCGACGTCGCCGAGGTACCAGTGTCCGGATTGTGGCAAATCGTACTCCACCTACTCGGGCCTGTCCAAACACCAACAGTTCCATTGTGCGGCGGCCGAAGGTCAAGCGAAGAAATCGTTCTCGTGCAAATACTGCGAGAAGGTTTACGTCAGCCTGGGAGCATTGAAGATGCACATAAGGACGCACACGCTGCCCTGCAAGTGTCACCTGTGCGGCAAAGCGTTCTCCAGACCTTGGTTGCTGCAGGGACACATCAGAACGCACACAGGAGAGAAACCGTTCAGTTGTCAACACTGCAACCGAGCGTTCGCCGATAGGAGTAATCTGAGGGCGCATCTCCAGACGCACAGTGACGTGAAGAAGTACTCGTGCACCTCCTGCAGCAAAACCTTCAGCAGGATGTCGTTGCTGACGAAACATCAAGAAGGTGGCTGTCCTGGAGTCGCGGTACCCATCGGCTACGGTTGCTGAAGTGGCTTGTCGAAGGAAACCGCGCTTTTCCTTTTTGCCGTACGTTCCTCGCTTCTGTCTCTCTTCTTCGTCTCTTCTCTCGATCCGCCGATTGAAAAGTGCCTTAGAATCATCCCCGGAGTACAAAAGACGTTTAGCGGGACGGGTTCGGGAGAAATATATCCGAGTCCAGTTTCTCGGTTCCAGTCTCATCCAGACGAGAGATTCTTCGTCGGAGCAGTACCTGGCTTTCGATTAAAATTCATGTCCCCTTCTATGCGATTGAATTTTAAACGAGATCGATATGCAACCAAGCAACTGGACTCCCTCGCTCCCCGGGAGGAGAAGGGTCACGGGGAGAAAACACAGGCGGTCGAGATATATCTCGATCAGACCTACCGATGGTTGTGCATATTACTTCTCTTTTCGTTTCTTCTTCTGTCTTCTTCTCGATATTCCACCCCCGATCCGCCCTTCGTTGCTGTTTTTCTTATTCTGTCTCTTTCTCTCTCTCTCCCCCCGGTGCGCTGTAAATATAGTTTTCGGGTTGTGTGCGTGCGACGTGCAGCGAGAAAATCAGGGTACGATTGTAAACTTGTACTTAGCATCGATGCCCAGGGCTCGATCAGAGAAAAATCTGTATTCGCGATCAGTGGCGACAGGGGAAAATAGTCGAGTCGAAAAACGACCGCTTGACGCGGTCCCGTGAAACTACCGTGCCATTTTCCGTATCTTTCAACATTCTTTTCGATTCTTATCCGCGGAAGAGAAAAGATCTTTCCGAGGTGTTTTATATATTTGTTTTATTTTTTTAATATTTGTTGGTTTCCGAAGCGTGCGTCGACGCCCGTGCACCAAAGTGCCATGTCTCCGTTTTCGAGGAGCGTTTCTCGAACCGACTGTACATATTATATCGACGTTTTAGCTGTTAAGGCACGCACGAAACGAAGTATTACGATTTTCGCCATAACGAGACGGAGAAAGAGAAAAGTATTTAATTGATCGTCGGTTGCCTGAATGTTTCGTTTCTTTACTTCTTTTTTTTCTCTATTTTTTTTTCGTTTGAGTTTGGACGAGTGAATGCGGTGTGCTATGCGTGTGTGTGCGCGCGTACGAGAAAAGAGAGTGCGAGAGAGATTGGTAATCCTACGTTTCTTTTTGTCTTTCCATTTTGTACTTTTCTATGCGGTTTTTTTTGTAAATCACTGTAAGTTACTCGAAGAAACTAGTCATTGTACAATAACGAACGTTTGCGAGGAATTAACGAGAGACTCGCTGCGAGGAGGATAATCACTCCGACCTGGTCTTTTGCTGTTCTTAGCAGGGAAGTCACTCGAAAAAAGATTATATTAATTAATTAACAAAATCGAGCCGGTGCCGGCGTAACCGTAAAACTGTCCGCGTGTAATTAAATGTACGGCGCACGGCTCAGGGCGAGTACCACTCTGTCTAGTTCTTTTTTTGTAAAGAAAGTAAACTACTATTTGAGATACAGATATCACCTATATATAGAGATATTTTATACGAAATAAATTACTTGGAGTTTAAACCTTACATCTGTCTTCGTGATTGCTCGATCACCTCAACTCACAACCTGTTACTCCTTCCATCGTTCACATCACCGATCAAAATTATTCTATTCACCGTTCAGAGGTAACTTTCAGTTTGTAAAAATCTCTTGGTCAATTCAGAGAGTTTCGAATAATTCAGCGAACAGAGAGTGGAATAGTTTCCAAATTGAATTGAGTCGATTTAAATTCTCGTGATGGATGTAAGTTTAATTTTCAATGGAATAGACTCGCGATTCTGGAATTGATTTCGTTATAGACGTTCTTCTTCTTCGGTACGTTACTCTGAAAATTTGCAAACTGAAATTTCAACAAAAATGGAATTGTTCTATTAAGTATATTAGGGAAGAAAATAAATTTCTATTTCACTCGAGTTTGTAGGAATTGAAGTAGCATATTGTTCTTTCGCATAAAGATCCGAAGTCTAGTAATAATTAAAGCGTCGTTCGAACGATAATGACGGTAAAGCAAGCAGAGCTCGGCTGTACAGAGACTGAATATTAAAAACGGGAGGCAACGCGGTATATGAACGGCAGGGTACAAATTAACATATCAAACGCCGTCGAATAAAACAGGCACAACGACCACGACTCTGAATTGATTCCCGATTTTTTCTCGGGCTCGTTACTGCGCGCTCGGTAATTAATGAAGGACCGATCAGTCGGGCCTGGCCGATAAGGAATCAATCGGTCGAAAATGTATGGGGTCGGCGAAGGTGGAGAGATGTAATCGGCGGACACCTCGAATATCGGCGGCGAAGGCAGTGCTCGTTATCGGTCGGTGCCGCGGAACAACGCATAACTTTCGTCGACGTGCATAATAACGCGCTTTGTCTTTCGACAAACAACGGCTCTCGCGCGGCCGGTTTATCTCTCCATCCGAAGGGGGCCCGATCGTTGTTGCCCTCCTTGAGAGGGGGGCCCCGAGGGGGCACACCGTGTGCCCCACGATAAAAGTAATTGTTGGTGGCCGGACCCGGTTCGAGACGAATCGATTCGACTCGATTCGATTCGAGGCGAGATCCCGACGGACAAGAACAACCCGGCCACGTTTTATCCGAGAGAGCGACCGCACGCCTGTGTTTCAGGAGAACCGTTCGCCCCGGAGTAATTATACTCCGAAGGCGACAGATTTGCCGTGTTAACGATAGATAAATCTATCGAGTCGCCGTGCCGGTGCGCCTTGGCCGCGCGCGGCCGGACGGTTTTTCTCTGGCGCACGATTCGTGCCCGCCTCGCGTGGTCAGATGTGTTCCGGAGGCAGTTTCGAGACCTTTGCACGTGGTATTTTAGAGCGGTTCTTTTTATTCGTCGCCCCGAGTTGCGTGGAAATGTCAGACCCGTAGGAGAAAGAGGACCGTGTGTTGCGCTCTCCTCGCTCTGCTTGCTCTCCTCGAGATAGAACGATTTTTCGTTGCACTCCGACAGGTTTATCATCTCGCCCTCGGTTATTCTGTAGACTCCTCTATATGACTCGAGGTAAAAGTATCTACTAGGGCTGGAACTTTTCCGAAGACTTCGAAACATCGATCCCATCGCCTTCGAATTTTAAGAAAAAAAAACTTTCGAAGGAAAGTTACACCCCTAGTATCTACTGTAAAATAACGAATCAATTATCTACTGTAATGTCGGTTTCGATAGAAACGAAGACGTGCCCCTTCTATTCTGACCATCTGCCGTGTCACGGGAATTTCCGAGTGTTATCTATTTCGGTTGCTGTTTCTATTTGACGATTGATAAAACAGATTCTGCATGTTTCTGTTACATTTAAGATGTATTTTTTAAGAGACAAAAATATTGGGAAAATCGATTTGTTAATTTGTATGTGTGCCAAACGTGAGTTTCCAGGAATGTTACTGATAACTATCCTTATAAGTTATTTTTTAATATTATATATGATATTATAACGAGTTTATTTCATGTAAGTTACTGTTCATATTTTTTATATTCAGTGTTCAATGCAGGCGACACATCTTTTATTCAAAGTACAATAAAACCGTGACAAAAAAGAAATCGCAGAGGTTTGAAAATCGACGATTTCCCATCAGAATTTGCGATCCCTTAATTTTCCATAGTAGTGTGGTGAACGATCGCAACCCCAAGCGTGAGATATCTCGTTTCACCCCGCGCGCGTTCATTCAGCTCGCGTCAGAGAGCGCGCGCGAGTGCACAATGGTCTTTTAGCGAGGCAAACAACATATGGCGTGCAAACGCGTGTTCGGAACGCGTCCAATTCATTGGCCAACGATGAGGCTACCTGCTCTCCGCGTATTAAGTCCCACGCGCTTTCGCCACGAACAACCGGCGCACACAAGCTTTTTCGTGCTTTTTGTCCGACGCCCATATGGGCCACCTAAATCATGGAACAATCTAATTCCCCTCGTCACTGTATCACCCCGTCAAATATTTGTCCTACGGCCTCTCGTTAAACGGGCATTTATACATCATGCCACTTCCACTCGCTGTCGATTAAGATCGATCGATCTTCCTCCAGAAACGATGATATAATCCTCCCTCTAATTCCAAGCGAAATTGCCGGTGCCCAAAATTGTCGGTGAAAGTCAAAGGTGGGCGGAAACGACTTGTTCCATTTGGAAGCCGACAAATTTTCGTTACTTTGTATGATGCGCGCCGTACCGGCGGCGGCGCTTTGTGACGTGCGTTTATGGTTGATGGCTCGTTGAAATACTCTTTTATTTTTGGAACCGTGCTCGTCCGAGCTGAATGAGTCTATTATAGTTTGTTAATCCTTATGTGGAGCTTCGGAGTGAACTTTAAAGGCACGGGGACTAAATTGATTCGCAATGGTGATTCACTTTGCTGCTACGAGAATGACGATGTAAGTCTGTAGACGATTATATTTCAACGTACGTTAAACAAATGGTTGGGTTAAACGTGTTGTGGTAGCAGAGCGTCTCTCTGTGCGTCCAGGCAGTTCGTAATGTTCTATAGTCACTGTGTGTTACAATAAACTATAACCTAGTAATAAAGTTATAAGATTACTGCTCGCTCCAACTGTAACAACCCACGTAAAATTTCAATAGAACGTGCATACTAATCTCGTGCAGCCTCATAAGCAGCGAGATCATGAAATTCAAGCAAGCGATGGCAAGTTTGGCTGACCCTTCCGCAAAATCTGGCACATACGTCCGGCGAATGACTGTGTCGGGATTCGGCAGGAAATTTCTCTGGTTCGAGAGGAGGACAGGTGCTCGTTACTTTCGAGTATGCGTGTTGGTTCCTCGATTGCAGCGGAGCGCGTCGACTCGTACGCGTGTGCACGGTGCAAGAAAGTGTGGAAGCAAAAGCTACCTTGGCCTCTGGGCTTTTATGGCGACTGGTCCGATCGAACAGGTGCGCCACGCCGCGCTGTGCCTCTGCGTACGTATACTCCGGGTAAGAGGTTCCATTATTCCACGCCGGTGTATTATAGTGTAGCTCGGTATACGCCGTAGCGCAGAGTCTCTTTTCGGTCCTGAAGAAAACCGTCCGGGGAAGCACAAACGGAGATGCTGTCTCGGAGACCGACAAAAGATCGTAACGTCGGAAGAATGAACGGTCCACGAGCTTTTACGCCACAATGGGAACGGGGTCTTCGCTGGATCCTTCTCGCTCCGTGGAAACTTCATTTTGGCTGAACGTCGACGCCCGCAGGTCAACGACTTCAGGGCTTTCATGACTCCATCCGAGCGAACCAACGCTCCGCACTTTCACTGCGCGAGTATCGATTTCGATGCCCACCAGGCCGGAAACCCTTCGGTCGAGACTTTCCGGGGAAACGCTTCGCTTGGGATCAGAATCATTATTACTTTTAATGTTTTAAAACATTTTCAAAAGTTGATTCCCATTCACAAATGTGGGAGTCAAGTCGTCAAACGCTTGTTTGCACGCACGCTGTCCAAGAACAATAGCATGATCGAACAATTACAACGATCCTTCGGTAAACATCCTCGTCACGCTCATACGAAAGCAATACCAGGATCTCGATACTATCAGCCAATTATCAATTCGTCGTGAAAGCCCGTGGCAATCGGCGTGCCGGGCGCGACTGAATGAGGCTCTGACAAAGGCGCAGGCAAAAAAGCCCATAGGCCACATTGACCCGAGGTATAAAACTGGTCCCTGGTTCCGTACAGGCTTGGCACACCTGACCGACCAGGAATCGAGCTCTTTCATCGCTTCCCGGAAGACTCTCGTCTTCTTGCAACCCTTTACTCCGTGGTGGTACGTGTCCCATTGTGTCAGCCGGAGGAGATCGGTGCTCCAAAGCCTGGACCAGGTGCGCGAGGGCCTCACGGGCCCAATCCTCGATAATACGATAATCGCGACGCGCCGAATTACGCGGTCTTCGATCGAACGAGATCCAAGCCTGCAGATTCTCAAAAAACGTTTCACGAGTGTTGAAGCGAAAGAACGTTGATCTCGATGATGGTTGCGGCTCGGAGAAAAAGGGAGCAGCTCTGGTTCGTTCCAATATCCAGAAAGAATGGCTCATTAGCCCGTGGACGATCTTTACGGCCGGACAAAACAATCTCGGCTACCTCGAGCAACCTGTTACCCGGCCCTTAAGGCGGCGTGCACAACAGATGGCCCGCGGCACGACCCTGCAGATTCCACCTGCTGCTACTCGCCGATGTTCCTCTTCCCGACGAATTTGCTACGCTCTTTACTGCGCTGAGATTCGGAACGCTGCAGGTTGTGGCGAGTTCATAAATTAGAAAACGGATCTTGTTTTCAGTACTTCGTACAGTTTCTGTAGGAAGAAATTCACTTTTCCGGCGGGTTCGTGATGCACTGATCAAAGAGAATCTCGAGCAGGCCGCAGGAAATTAGAAAAACTTTTCACTCGGTGCCCGGGGATGCACCATTTAACGCTCAAATATGAATTAGTGTGGGAAGCTCGACCGAGACGACACGTGTACACCATCTTGTTTATAAATATCTTGGTATCCATCATCGGAGAAACTAGATGTGTTTTAAACAACGGGGTGTAATTAATTTCCGAATTGCTAGCCTCTGGAGAAGATTGAATTCGGATGACTAATACGGAGGGCTAGTCTTTTTCTAGGGACAGGTAGCCGGATCACCCTTTCAAGGGCTGTCCTTTTCGTATCGGTAACGCCTGTCCTATCTCTACGGACGCGTCAGATGGCTACCGTTCGATACTTTAGGAAGCTTCCTACCCAGCTAATTTTGTACTCTTTGTCGAACCTGTAATTTCGGTTCTAGTTCCTGCAGTCTTCGTGAACGAATTAGTTACTTTAAGTCGTCGCTTTGTGGTCTGATATTCAACTAGGGTATGAGAAAGATTGAACAATGATCATTAAGGAAAAGAGTGAGTTATCGCATTTTTAAGTACATGTGTTCCCTGGTTAAAAATGATTTCCTTGCGGATGGAACGTTTAATTTCCTCTTGAAGGTGTTACCCTCCTGACAGGAAGAAGCGAATCTCATCAAAACCATATGGGTGTCGGACGATACGAAAGGATTCATTTCCGCACCATAAGCGACACTATATTTCTCTTCACAGTTCTCGAGTCTCTGCAATTATCCATTATTTTATTGGTTTGTTCTTCTCCATCAAAGGGACGAGTAGATTCGTTCGAAATCATCAACCGAACCATGGTTCACACGTGGTGGTTCGCAATCAGTGGACCACCCACCCATGCGTCTGAACATTGCCACACCTTGGATAATAACGCGCGGCGAATTACTCGAATTCGCTGATTCCATTTGATGACTGGTTAGCATAATAACGACTGGGAACCGGTGGACGCTTAGTCCTTTCTCACAGCTTCGTCCCTCGCCATTTTTCGCGTTTGTGTCCTGCCTATGTTCCAAGCAGTTTACATATATTTTTAGTAGAACTCATCAAGTTAGACTCGTACATTATTTTCATAAATTTTCTTTTTGTTCCACGGAATGTTTCTACCAATTTTTGAACGTAAACTTATACTTTGAGATTTCGTTCGACCGCAGGGAAGTATTTCTAAAAAGCGAGGCACGAGCAGAAGCAATTAAAGCGTGGCCCTTCTTCGAAGGAAACCTGGCAAGTGTTCCCTTCACGCCCTTCGTCACGGACACGAGTATTTCGAGCTGCACATGGCTCGGACAAGTGTTGCGGTCGCGTCGTCCATTTCCCCGTGGATTCCACGCATTCTAAGTACCGTGACATCCGCCTCTGTCGAGCCTCACCGAAATTCCAGCCGAGACGAAAGCGCCTGTTCGACCAACACCGAAAACGATTTATACCCTTGAAAACATACCGATACCTTGCCAGCGGCCAAGAACACAGACGATTCCGAATTAATTAACTCGCCGTTTCCCAGGCCGATTTCCACTGTCTCTGGCCAAGATTTAGACGTACCGTGTAACATGGCCACTAACGACTTCTCTATTCGATGGACATCGATTAAAGAGTGTCACGATCACGTGGAACATCGTGCTGCGACATCGTTCCCGCGTAGGTGTCCAGGACATTAATTTCTCGCGCCACGGGCAGCTAACTTTCTTCGAGCATTGATCCCAACGATTACCCTTTCATTCATTCCAATATGTCTTTGTTTCTATCTTTTTTGGGATGTTCAGGAGACAGAGGTAGACGCAAGTACATTGTATACGTAAGTAATATCGAGTCAGACTCGTGATAAAGTTTCTAAGTAGAGTTTAATAAATATGTACGCTATTAATTGCATTTAATGGTTTCGTTAGAGTACAGCTATTGTACGTTCAAGTTATGAAGTTTTTCCTTTTTTAGGAAATTAACACCGATCGGTCCCTCGTGTTAATTTGACACAGGTTTTCCATGAAATAAGTTATGATGTTACGTGTAGGTAACTTTGTCTGAAACTTCGTTGATTTAGGATGGAAATATAATCTGACGATTTCTAATGAGCAGAATCGGTTTGAAAAGCAGAGTTCCGAAGAGGGGGGCGTGTGGAACGCGTGTATGACGCACGCGTGTCGCCGAGCGGGGTTAATTATGCGTGACGAGGAGCACTTCCTGCGGATCGTCATAATTCTATCCGCACAGCTGGTCCCTGGACGGCGTTGCAGGTGCAAAATCCTTCGCAGTGGCATTGCACCCAAGGTCAAACACGCTGCACCAACGGAGGAGCCTCTCTCTTCCGAGGCCTCGGATCTCGACGGAGATATCGTGCGAGATTACGAAAGCATTATCTTAATTGCTGGCCAGGAAGCTGCAACCGGTGAACGGGGGTTGGCGAGCAGGGTGCGAAGGAGAAAGAAAGAAAGGGAAAGAGAGAAGAGAGACGCGCCAAGGATCGAAGGATAGATCGGCCGTCCAGTTCGCGATTCGATCGATGACAAGATCGGCCACGAACAATCACCGTGACTCGCTTTAATTACCGATGGCATGGACCATCCGGGGTCTCCCATAGTGAGGGACGATGGCAGAGTAGCTGTCGGACCACCGGCCGCACAGTATGCCAACTATGCCCGCGTCGAACTATGCGATGTTACCGGGCCCGATGACGATGGCTCGTTAGCAGACGAAACGCCGCCCACCGACACGGTCCGGCACTGTTCGATAATTAAAATCGAGCCATCGAGCTCCGACACCGACGATTTCGATCGCTGACGTCGACCGGTTACGCAATTTCGTGAGGTGTCAACCGTGTCACCCGAGGAACGCAATGGCCGACCATGACTCGGCCGGATTTCGGCGAAATGAATCTCTTTAACGAGCCATTGCATCGAACTTGCGGTCAAGTGGTGTTCCACAATCGGGAATTAGTATTCAAGGTAGCACACGTTCGTCACATACTTCGGCAGTGTTTCGCTTCACCTATAACGACCGAACTTAATACTAAACACGTAATCACCGGTTAAAAGAACCAGTTCTCGATTTTTCATTTTACGATTATTGATACGATAAAAATAATTTAACAAAATTTATCATTTTTATAAGAGAACGTGTTATTTTTAAGGCTCGATAGGTTCAGTGTGAATGAAACAGAAATTTCGTTCTATCAATATCATCCTATACAGGATACAAAGCGCAGCACAAAGGGTTAAAGGATCCACAGCGGCCCTCGCAAACGTAATTCCCCATCGATAGATCGCGAAACGATCACTGGCGAGATTCTTTCTCCTAGGAAACGCCATTGGTACGTGATTAATTATCGTCGATTGTTAGCAATGCTGCATCGAACGTGAGAGAAGAATCGGGGTAATGAGAATTCTCAGGGTTACAGTCATCGATCAACGCGTGCCCGCTAATTGCCGATCGAGTAACGATCGTCCGTGTGACTGCGAGAAGCCGAAGGAGGAACATAATTTATCCCCGTTGATGTTTTATTGCTAATAATTTTTAAAGACAAGCGTATCGATAGCCGCGAATCGATCGCGGTTGACACGAGACTGGCCGGATCGCGATCGATAACGCTGGAACGGTGACTCGGCGGCCATTGAGAACAGTTTCCAGGAACGCAACGGACAACCATAACCGCCCTGCTATGTCGTAATCGCGAGATAGTCACCGGGGGGACACCTGTTGCTCGCAAAGCTAGCTTCGCGTGACGCCGAATGCAGTCCATCGCGATAAAGAAACACACACCAGCCCGGATTTTTCGCCGTAGATCGGCCAGATCGATCTCGTGTGATTTACTCGATCGCCGGAACACCGACCGGTGAAATCGATACCAGATCGAAAACGCGCCACCCGATTTTTACGCAACGATCCTCCACGATCGACCGTGTCCTGCGTTCGACTCCGGTATCGACCGTGTATCGCGTGCTGCGATATATTTACCGGGAAACGATTCTTTTTCGCTCGACCGATTGAGATATATCCTAATTGCTTTTAAAGGGTCGCTTGCAAAAGTTTCTAACTCTGAAACGTTTTCGACTCGGTCTGTATTCGTTCTCAGGAAATGATCTTTTGAAAGAAAACGAGGAACAACGCTCGGATAAACATGTGTTTCCCTTATCGAGCGAATCATTATCTCGCGAAGGTATGCAAGAATAAAACCAACAGGGAACTTAACACAGATTTAACTGTCTCCAGCCGCTAATAAATCTATTCGGACAGAAAGTGAATGCTCTTGTAAATCAATCCAGGTATGGTTCGCGAACCATTTTCAGATTCAAAAGCCACTTAACAATCGAATAAAGGTGCCTATCCCACAATTTCTTCGTGAGTCAGCCTCCGCCTGTAGAAACACGTTGAAAATTCGTTCGAACGAGCTTGCAAGGAATCCTTTTCCTAGAGAAAGACTATCTGTTAACTGGTTCTTTCATCGTTAATCTAGCGAAGCCTGTTATCTCCATCTGCGGCGAACCAACCCCCTAACTCTCGTCGAACAAACAACTTTCCTTCGGGCTCGATACCAAACCGAGAACGTTCAGGTGCAGTGAGTCACACCGAATGCAGCCTGGGCATTGTAATGCGCAGGAAAACGCGGAATTCGCGGGTAAAAAATCAGCATTTTTTGGTGGTCGCTGGTTGCGCACGTGGCCGACGGGGTTCGGCCGGTCTCCAACGAGCGACGTTCACCGTTTCCCCTCTCTCCTTGATTATTCGCGGCACGGCACACGATTGGTTCGTGCCACCGACGAGTCTCTCTCTCTCTTTCTCCTGCGCATGCAGCCGCGTGCGTGATGCGGCGCGCGAGCGCACTCGATGCGCGTGCGGAGACGCCCAAGTGGGTTAACACCGACAATTACGCGGCTTGCGTGTCCGCCCATACGCGAGAAATCTTCTTAATTCCGTTAGGCAGTCTCGAACTCCTTCCGAAACTCGTTTCGACAAAATTTCCAAAATTTTTGCGGTTCATTAGCTGCTTGAAATGCTCGAAACGAGTCTGCCCCCTTAACCCTCATCCGTCCCTCATTTCACGAACTGAATTTGTCCCTCGGTGTTAAACTGGCACAGTGATAGGAAATAAAAAAAATTTCGATGCTTTTTAGACAAGTTCATGAGTTAACATTTACGTCTTAGGTTTTTCAATAAAGTGTTATAAAGATCGAGAGAAGCGTCTGCCAGATCAATATTGCAGTATCCGGACAACGAGATTGTTGATAAGAAGAATACGTCAGATCCTCTCGAGTCATTGAAACGAGAACACGTATCTACAATTACACATTTATCCGCTGTTGACTATTGTATAATAAATATTTCTTATCGGTAACGATAACGTGTTCGCCGGCAAAACAGCGCCGAAGCGGCCGCAACGATACTCTTAGATTCATGAATGTTTTTGCTGTTCAAAGTTGTGCATCTTCATTTTTGTCATAAATTCGTAAAATCTAGTGATTACATATTGTACTTTCGAGTAGTTGGAACATCGCCGCGTATTTCACAAGGCGATAGCAAATTGTTTTGAGGTCGCAATCCCCCGTCCAGCATCTTTAATCGCAGCCGGACGCTAGTATTCGCCGCCGCGCCGGTGACTTCAACGCCCGGGCAAGACGTGTCGCGGCTATTACGCGGCGATATATCTTCGGTATGACAACTATAGAGACATTCGCAGGGTCCGGTATTGTAAAACACGGGTCGAATTGATTCTAAAATTGAATTTCTTTACGAGAGTGCCAGCCAATATCTTGCCGCAGCATTAAAATTGCAAAACCCTCGGCCCGACGTGTAACGATCGTTCCCGGGCGTTCTTCCATTCGCGTCGCCGTTAACGACGTCCCTCAATTTCGTTCACTTCCTCCACCCACGGGCCGTATTGCGATTGCTTGTCAACCACGATTCGATACCTCCAGCAAAGCGGCGGACATTTCCGGCCGATAAATCATCGATAACGGTCCCGGGAAACGGCGAGAGATCGGGAAATTGATGCATGGCTGGTCGGGGGCGAAGGTTGCAACCCGGCCGGGTTTGACTAATCGCGAAGCTAATCCTTACCCCGAAACCGTCCATGGAACAAATCGGCGAGTCTAGATCCGCTAACAGGCGACAAAAGACTGTTCTTGGTTAAATGAAACCCCGAAGCCAGTTACCAGTACCAGAAAATAAAGCGAACAGGAACTTTCGAGCTTGGAAATGGCCTCGGAGGTTGTTTTGACCAGAATAGCGTAACGACGTTCGCGGAAATACGTTCGAAAATCATTTGTCACGTGGATAATTCTGTATCTAAGAGATTCTTCGATTCTTCGTCTGTAAAATAAAACGATTGGATAAGAGGCCATTGATCCAGTGACTTCTTCACGCTCCGCCATTTTTCTCGTTCGCGGATGTAGATCGAGGGTGCCGACCACCGTTCGCCAGATGCGTGATCATTGATTTACGGGATCCAGGTATATTGTACGGGGGACGTGCCACTTATTCGCGTGACGGGCCCCGCATTGAAAAGTGCATATGAATCGAGGCGCCTATGGTTGCAAGGGCGACAGACCGCGTTCTCGAGAGCCGTGATTGCGATTGGACAGGCGGACCGCGGCAAACGGCGGCGGCTGTGTCGGCTGCACGACTCTCGCGGAGGAGAATTATGGCAGTCGACATTTATTCACGTCGTCGATAGGCGCCTCGGCGACCTGTCCGTGCCCGCTAATGATTCATTGACCTGACAGGGGCCGCTAATGCTGCACCCACGTCGCCGCGCTACCGTTTCCACGGAAGAAGGACCGTCTCCAACGCCACACGCGGTGGAATAACGAATATGGATTAGCTCCCCGAACGGTAGAAAGCTAGCCGGATGACTGGACAACAAGCCACCTAATCACGCGAGGATTTGCATAAGCAGCCGAGCGACGCCCGGGCGCGACAGAGAATTAAGAGCCGTCGAAGAATGGACCCTTTGATGAGACCCGACATCCATTTTTTTCGACGACGCACCACAGAAAACCGAGGTGCGTGAGTTCTCATATTATTACGTAATGATTAGATTACGGATTTTATGCATTTACGACAACAATGGGTGGATGTAATGTCAAATAATAAAGAGAATACGAGAATGTAAGAGCATCAACGCATTTCCTACAACTTCATAAAACCACTAAAGAGAGAAATAAATTCCTGCTTGGTTTCTATGTCCTGAAATTAATGTATACAATTTTTATTTTGCACACAGATCCGTAATCTACAGGGCGTCTCAAAATTCCTTCAACAAGGAAATGTTTCACAGATCATTTGAAGCGACATTTTCCTTTGCAAGAATTGTGTTTTTCGTTAGTAATTTTCGTTAAGAAAATGTTGCTTCAAATGATCTCAGGAAGTAGAAATCTCTCTGTGGAAATAATACTCTGTCGCACTCAAGCGGGATTTGTTTGCTGCCCGGACTCGTTGGATATAAGTACACTGGAGTCACCAACGCTGACCACGACCTGGGTTTGAGCGTCTTCAATTGCTCCACCCTAAAAGCAATTAATTGTGCAGGACATCGTTGTCCATCGAGTTCGGCATCTTATCTGTCCGGTAAATGTTCCAAAAGGTCCCGGACCGTACATGGATCGGCTCGGTAGCCGTAACAGGCCGAACCAGGGCCCCGGACACGATAGGAAAAAGATCGTCTCCGCCACCGACAAGATAGGAGCACGGAAGTGCCTAACGATCGGCGATCTTGGAGCGCGAAATATGGCACGGTCGGCGAAGATCGGCTTGGCCGTCGGTAGATCGGACAGGTTGGGTCACGACCAGGCCCCACGGCACGTTCTGGGCCCTGCCAGGTTAACAGTCGGCTCTGATAGGTCCACTTAAACGCCCCCGGTTATGCAACCGCACCGTCTAATAAGCTTCCTCCACCGTAAGTACCTGTCGGGCTGCGACGTGTCTTCCAGGTTAGGCGGGCCCCTCGGATCGCTCGAGAGATCTCTCGGGGGGGATCGTTTCGTCGATCACGAGCAACCGTGTCCACCGCTCCGGGCGATCAACCGATACACTGTCTAGGATCGACTCGAATCGCGCACCGAACAGTTTAGCCTACGGTTAAATAATAAAATTATACAGGGAACGCGCTCCACCTCGTGGAAAAGAAATCTTTCAATCCATCCGTGAAGTAACGCTGGATCTACCGTCACGTTTTCGCAGGAATTCTCGATCTTCTTTCAAAATACAGATTTTTTCTTTCAGCACGCTCGTCCTCGACGCCAACGACTTCGAGTGTGTTTGAACAGTCTGAAGTGGCGAGCGTCTCGAGGTTTCGTGAAAGATGGTTGGATTTCTGCTTCTGGAAGGACACAGAGAATTCTATAGAAACGTAACTGTAACAGTAATTCGATTATGAACTCCTAGGCGATTTCTTGTTGGTTGAGGCTTAGACCGTATACACCTATACACCCGGCGTAGGTATAGTATGTGTATAGGAAAACCATAATTAATGAAATTATTTCGTCTAAATCCTCAAACACGTCCAACCATAATGAATGAAATCGTGAATTAGAAACACTAATAACGCGATCGATAAGTCACGATCATCGAATCGTCGCGTCGTTACAGTGACTAACGACATTCGGCGGGATTCTCGCCGCTCGGAGACAGCATTTCCCTACACACATGTATGGTCTAAGGTTTGAGGAAACTTTGTTGCGGTGTATTTGGGAAACTTGCGTGTGTGCGCGGCGTCGCGAGGCAGAAGAAAAGGGAGAGGCGTTGTTTCTATATTAAGCGACTGCGATTGTGATCCCCAACAATGCTTTTTTCGCCGTCTGGGGCCCCCGCCACGAAACGAAACGAGTCGTTCCACCGGTACTTGAATTCTTTCGTTCCTTTTTTGCGGAGGAGGAGTACCAGTCGGAATTGGACGGTGGGGAACCGAGAAGGGGTCCGCGAGGGCGGAGGGTACGACCGACAGCGGGACGATATTAAAAATCACAATGCGGCATATTAACTTGACCTACTATCGGTGCACCAGGAAGAGAACCCGGGACACGCTCGTTTAAAAAAACCCCGTCTCGCGGGCTCCTCTCCGAAACGTGCGTGTCCTCGTCGCATGAAATAATGCGCACGTGGGTGCGCGACGACGTGTGTGCAACAGAACCCCGGTGTAGAAACAACGGGGCCGAATAATGAAGCGGGCCACGAGGAATCCTGCCACACGGTGGACTTCAAATTATATTGTGCTCGACGCTGATTTTATTCCGTAGGGTGGTCTATTCAGGAAATTCCATCTGTGGTGTTGCTTCATCTTTGTTTTTTTTTTATTTAGAAAATTTCATATGAGATTTATTAGAATTAGATTAGAGGAGGAGGGGTTTTTAACGGGTACTGTTGATTGTAACAACGGCAAGTCTGTCGATAAGTAAGAGTCGAATTATTATTTACTGTACAGACCTTGTGTGCTGACACCTGTTAAGTACACGTGTATAATTGCGTATATTCCGACACAGACATAAAATTACAACAGGTACTTTCCCCTCCTCGTTAAATAAAAAAAAAATTCTGGTCTGAATTCGACGCGAGATCCGCACTACATTTTTTAGCAACTGAATTTAGATAGATACTGTCAGATATAGTCAGAGGATTGGCAGCATTCTAAGGGAGCCAGGAAACCGAGATCCAAGTTTCAGGCAGTGACAAGCTCGCGTAATCACGTGCATTCGTGTCGGAGGCGAGTCGCCCTCGCTTTTACGACGGCCGAACTTTAGTGCGGCAACCGCAACGGCGGAATTAGCAATTGTAATGTTATAAGGCAGCGTTGTAGAATGGTAGGGAGGTCTGGCAACGGGGTGGAGGTATACGCTTCGTGTGTTCAGTAGGTGGGTGGAGGAAGGAAGAGGAGAAGCCCGTCCGAGGGATAAAGAATGCGGGAGCCACGGGGTCACGAGGATTTCATTTGACGGAATAACGTGGCGTTTAAGAGTCGGTACCGTTATCACGCTCGTTGTATATAGGTAAGAACCAGCAGGATCCGACGACCTCCCACCTTCGTCCAACGAGCATTATACTTCGAAGAATCGAAGACGGGAGCGAGACCGTCTTTTGCTGCCGTCAACCACCGTCGCCGATGTACGTCCGCGTCGCGTGATTTATTCTATTTAATTATCGAGCACCCGAACGGATAATTAACCTCCTTCGTTGCGTGTCCTCTTCCCTCGATGCGTCACCCTATAATGGTTACTTCCGTCTCGAATGAGTATCGATTAAACGGAGTCTAGCGAGAGACCGTCCATTCGCCGACGCGGTGATTTCAATGAGCGGTTTGTAGGTAGGTCTATGGACAACCGGTTTTTATTGTGCCTCGTAAAAGTTTGACGCATTGTTGGCTCCGTAAGAGAAGTTTCTTCCATGCTAGACGCGCGGAGTCATTGTTCCTTTCGATCACTTCGTGGATTCACCTTCCTGTTTGATTTTTCAACATAATATGAAATTTGTTCCAATTCTTTCAAGTCCCTTCTACAGAATACAATATGTATGTATATAGTACAGAATATAAAAATTACAGAACAGAATAAAAGTGATATTTTTGCTGGTCTGATCTCAGGTTTTTGAAGGGTTGAAACAACGAAATCATTTTTTTCCTGACATACACTTGTTCTGTATATAAATATACTTAAAAGAAGAGAAGATACATAAATATTATAATAAAGACATATGAATGGTAGAAACGGTATAGATCAAACACTTGTACTTCAAGGTCAGAGCTCTACACTTCTACTATGTTGGATCATGAAATAGGTTGTCATAGCTGAATCTTGAAATTAAAATAGAATGCAGCGTTGTGAAGCGGTGATTTTCGACTGCGGCGCGGATGATCCAACCGTCCCCGGAGGATCAGGGGACACCCTCCTCGGGATCATCAAAGTGTACCATAATGAGCGGCTCGCGCACCAGGGTCACAGGTCACGCGGTAATGAATTGTTTTGCACCTCGCGGGCAAACTCACCTCGGCCAACCTTCCGTAAGATGGGCCCTGGAGAGCATGCACAATTTACATGCGCCGGGGGAGGACTAATGTCCGTGGAAGACACTCGAGGCGGCCTCCGCTCCTATCACGAGTGGGCAGCGTCGCCTCCGAGGCCCCAAAGGGCGAGTCTTCCGTGGCCCTTCCTGGCTACGATGTCGAAAAGGTCGACGACTCGTGGTAACCGATCAATCAGGTCGCTGGCGGGCCTAATTGGCGGCTGCGATGCCTTCAGGTTTCTAAATCTTTGCATGAATCATCGCTAGCTCTTCGTAAACGATCACCTGCTCTCGAATGGCTTCAGGAATATTCTTCGACGACACGTAGTGAACGCAAATAGTGAAATCAAACTGTTTTTGAACAGGTTAAAGAACAGGTGGGCACGAGCCAGGCTAAAGCGACGCGACGTTTGATTATCTCTGTTACAGGCTTCTAGAGAGGCATTCACGACGAAAGGGATTACCACCTCGTATCATTCCTCTTCCATCGCGCGATGGTGGTCCAGCGGAAATTATCGCTGCGTTACCGACACCGTAATGGGACACCGATTCAATGGAGGTAATAAGACGTAAAAAAAGAAAACGAACGGACGCGACTAAAAAGGTAAAAAGTCCTAAGGCCAAACCAGACGCCGTGATCTCCACGGAGAAGAAAAAGAGAGAGGATAGAGGACGGGGGAGGAACGTCAAGAATGCGACTACTCAAGGGCAGACAAGTAATTTTCTAGTGTTGCTCACACCGGTCTCCTTGTGTCTGGTCATTGTGCCCAGACCGCGGGACGCTCGAAAATCCTACTTTCGGATGACATAGTGTTATTTTATACGCTCGCTTCTGGAGAGGACCTTTCTCTGTTTCATGTTACCGGTGTTTACTGCGGTTGGTGTCGCCTTTCGGAGAGTCCGCGTCTTGTCCCATTTAGCCGCACGCGCTGGCAATCAATTTCCAGCCGATTTCGGGTACATCGTACGTGGAAAACCATATGTATACAGTCACTGAATATTCGAACACTGAATTTTTAGTTTTTCAAGAATCAGCTTCTTTTCTATTTTTAACAATTTTAATAAATTGGATATAATATATTGGTTATAAATCACCGACACAAATTTCCCCAACAATACCTTCAACCGATAACGACTTTGATCGATATCGATTTTGACCGACAACGAGTTTGACCGACAACAAATTTGACCGTTACCGACTTGAGACGACCACCTCAGTTAGCGAAATTTGTTGTTGGCCAAAGTTATTGTCGGTCAAATCTGGAGTCGGTGAAAACCGTGTCGGGGAAAATGTCGGTGATTTCCATGGGACCCCTTACGATAATAGGCGTTTTGAACAATTCATTTTGCAACGAGGGAAATTTCAGCATGACGGACTCTTATGGAGGTTGAATGGGAATCGTTGTCGCGAAGATGGTTGGCAGGATCGTTTCGGGAATGGTGATCAAAGTAGGATGTATTGCCTCACGAAGCCATCCCTCGCCGGTAGTGGCAACGATCCACGGGTCTAGCTCGGCTCTGTGGGAATATGGATCGTGGATCTCTCGGTTTCCATCCGCGGAATAGGGCAGACGGACTCGTACACGGAGAAAACGGTATATCCTGGCCCTGGAACGAGCACCGGCCACGGCCATTCCGGACGATTGCACTTCTGATGCCCAAAGGCTGATCACGATTCGCGCGCGAGTTATACACAAGATCGGTAGATCACTACCGATGTAGATCAACGGTGCCAGCGGCGGCAGGATCGCCGGGTCGTACATACATCTCACCCTGGATGCACGTTCGTTTTAATGCGATCGCAACGGTAACTTGGATGCGGTCTCGGGGACCAACGATGCATCTCTTTCTCTCCCCAGCCACGGGATTCTTGCTCGATTAGTTGATAAGATACTGCACATTGTATACGTAATACGTATATATTATCCGTGGATGCCGAGCAGTCGGTCGAGTTGCCACGGTTCACTTTGCCGGGCCTTCTTTGATGAGGCCCCGCTGCATCAGCCGACTGACGTCGTCGCTGCACCGTTCACCATGGGATTCTGTAATCGCCCGTTTTCCAGACATCCTTGTTATTAGACCAACCATCGTTATTAGTAAGACAATTTTCTATCGGAATTGTAACGAACTCGCGTTAAGTGGTCGTTTTTCCAGGATTGCAAGGTGTGAGTTGCGCGTTCTCATTTTTCGATAATACAAAAACGCTAGATACAAGATCAATTTAGTATAGTATGGAATAATAATTGTTTCGTTATTTCTCGTTTTAATGAATTGAAATTAATGAACACATATTTATAAATAAAGCTCCTTTAAAAGTTCCTATAATAGATACATATTTTCATTCTTCAGTATAGTCAGGCATATCGATTCTTCCGACGATGAAGTCGAATTCGCTTCCCACACGGATCCCCAGCCCCGCCAGCATGCTAATTCCTTATTGATGAGTGTCATTTGTTACCGACGCTCGTTTCTCCGCGTTTTTTTTCTCGTACAGGCGTTGAGCAGTCGGGTCTCTCATCACCTTCGCGAAGATGCTCGCAGCCAACGACGGTGCGTCACGGAAAAACTAATTGTCTCCCGAGGGGGATCGTATTTCGGTATTCCCGATGGCGCCAGATCCTCCGGCGATTTGTTAGACGTCCCAGGATCGATGGATCGTTAACTCGATCCTCGGCCTTGAACGTTCTGGGTTAGCGCTTGACACGGTCGGAGCTATCATCCGAGAACCAAGTGTCGAATCGAGTTAACAATCACTTTTAAACACAGAAAATTCCCGAACTCTTACGTCTACGAACCGAATCGATCGCTGCACACTCGACAATCATAAAGCGTCTGACATCAATAACCAATTCTATTTCCTCAACGACCAGTTAGAGTTCCTCGTCACTAGGTATAGAGTAATATGCATAATCAGTCAAAGCGCTCTACTTTAAACCAGTTAAGCTCATTACCATCAACCGGTGAGCGTCCACGCGAGACTGGTCTGGTCCCCGGGTCTATTGTTATCTAACAGCGAAACCGATCGCTCGTGAAATCATTTATCTCTCTGGTCTCCGGGGTGGCCGTCATCTAAATCGTCCATTAAGTCCGTGTAATGGGTCTCCTGCCAGAAAACGGGTCCGCGGGGGCGCACAGGTAGGGCCCACCGTTGCAGAAGGGATACACAGAGTGTTTCACCGCGATCCTATTATCCGGGCCCGGAATCTCGTGGTCTGCTCGAGAGAGAATCGTGGAATTATTCGGTGGCCTGGAAGGCAGAAATTTAGCGAGCGACATTTTTGTCGGGCGGCCATATTCCCGGGCTTTATTGGCTCATCAGGTCTGGCCATTGGGCACGAAGATAAAATGATGAAATGGCAGGATAATGGCACACCACGTGCTAACCAACGAGGAACGTTTTTGCTATTACAGCCGGAGCTGCGGGAATAATTCGTCTCTCGAACGAACGAACAAGGGCCTCTGTCGTTGCTCCGCGAGCACAGCGCGCTAGCATGAGCCAAAAAGGACAAAAGCTCGCGAGAAGGCCCGTTCCGTTTACAAGGCCCCAACGCGGACGGTTGTAACGATACTTATTTTACGAGCGACCAGCTCGAGTGTTCCCTGCAACCCTTCGCGTCTTTTCCGCCGCGATTTTACGTCCGAAAAGTCTACAGGACCCGATACGGGCCCAGTCACGAGAGGCTTATCTTAATTCCGGGCCCCGGACCATGCGCGCCACAGAACAGTTACGTACTTTGTATAGTTTACGGCCCGTTTAGATTTCCCGACCGAACCACTCGGACCACGGCGAACAAAGGGCTCGATAGCGACGTTTCATTGCCGATTAACCCCACACCCGTCAGACTTCGCGAATAAAAACAGTTTACGAGCCGCGGCTACACTCTCGGCGCAGCGGTAGGTAGCTCGTTGCAGAAACCACGGCAGCCGTACCTTGATGAGTGTCATTCGGGATACTGCTCGATGATCCTCGCGCTCTTTTTTCTTATTCAGGAAATCTCGTACGAGATTTATTAGAACATAATGTATATTAAAACTGATGTTTTCAGCGCACTGATTCGATCTGATGTTACTAACTAAAGAAATTTGCAAATTACTATAAAATTTTCAACGTTTCGGTCTAGTTTCTAGACCATTTTCAAGAAAAATTTTTTTATCCCACTATCAGTGGGATAGGAAGATTCTGCGCGAAGATCTGTGAACGATAGCGTTTTAGGAACGAGACCAAGCGGCGAGAGGACCGAGAGTAGCCACCCCAACCGTATAAACCCGCGCGAACGACTTTTCTGCGAGTCGACGCGCCCCGGTCTGCCAAATTACACGGTAAAACGTTCTGATTTATGTGTGCATTTTACAGCCGCGATGCCCGCTGCCGAGAACCACGACAAACAAGGCATGCCGCGGTGACGTCAAAGAGACAACGAGAACCTCCTCGTCGTTGTTACGCCGCGTCGAGCGAAACCTTTACGGCTGCCTTAATTGCGAGCATTATCATCCCCCGGAACGGTAACGGTGTTGCGAACGACCGTAGGTGTCTACGGGATGCTTCCAACGGCCACATAAACCGCGTCCTCCTTCTCGAGGGTGCTAAAGCTGAAAAAAATCGTTCGCACGTTGTAATTTCTTCTCGCTCCACCCTGCCACCCCCTTTATTCTTTTTCCGTGAAAATCAATATCGACGCGGGATCACTTTCCGAAAAGCAATTCCGCATGGTTCGGAGATTCCTGTTCGAATGGTCCAACTGGCTTCGAAACGATGGTCTGCCCACGTTTATTTTTATCGAGACCTTCAAAAAGAAACACGCGTTGAATATTTTTCTAAGAACCGTCTCGCGAACACGCATAGAAGTTGAATGTCGTCTCGACAGCTTCAGCAGGCGAATCTATCGCGTTTCGGAGGGAGCGGTTTCGCAAACGGTTCGCGAACGAAGACAGCCGGCCGGTCGCCGAATCAGGGAGAGCATAAATATCCGCGGCAAGTATCTCCTGGCATTATTACACGCGTATCCACGCACACGTGACACCGCGAAACGAACGAGAGAACCCATCGTATGTATGTTACCGATGTACTCGGGGTCCGAGCATACGAAAGAGACACGCTGCCTTCGGACGCGAGTGTGGCCCCGGTGGGGGTTATACTGCTGCCAAATTACAGTGCCCGGCCACCCATAATGCGGCCACAGAGCCGGCCATGGTAATAATGTTGGTATTAACGGCGCGGTTACGTTCCCGCCGCTGAAATTATAGGTGTTAGGGGCGTGTTAATTTTTATGTTTATTGATTTTCATATTTTACCACCTACCTTCCGACTGGGCCAACTAAGAAACGCACGGGGGTGCTAACGGGGGGCAAAAGGGTGGCCGAACTCGAAGAACGCCTCTCTTCTTTCCAATGTCCACCGAGACGATACCACGAAGGATACGTAACGAGATTCGTTGGTTCTCGTCGCTCGATACGAAAGTTTTACTGCTCGGAGGCTGGCCTCTGCGGTCGAGCACGAAATGGCTGTCTGCGTTTTGGATTTCGACCCGAGGAGAATAGGTTCTTTGATTGAAAATTTTAGAGACCGAGATGTAAATCATGCCTCTGACATATTGATTTTAATAGATGGATCGCAGAACCTGCAAACTCAATTCCTTAATGAAGAATATTCCAGCAGCATCCCTCTTCACCCGCAGCGCATCAAGCGTGACGAGGCCCAGCAATCCCGTACTAAAAGGGGTCCAGAGTCGCTATCACCTTCGAATCGGCTCGAACGACCTATCAATTAGTCTCTACACAGCTGCCGAGCATTCCGGCGGAATCCTCGGGCGACTTAATTGCGACCGGTCGATATAAACTCCCCCTTTACAACTTCATTATCCTTCGGCGAGATCGGCAACGCTTTGAGGGAGTATGAGCCGAAACGGGACCAGTATTTCTCCAGGGCCGAGAGGGTCAGAGGACGATGGGAGGAGGGTGTTCGAAGGGTCCACGAGGTCGAAGGCGAGGAATCGTCGTAGCAGATCGTCGGGTCGAGGTGTCGGGTCGAAGGTGTCCGACAAGCGCGGACATTCACGGCGAATTCCATGGGATATTCCAGGAATCGAAAGATGTTTAATATACCTCGGCCGGCGAGATACGAGATGCATAAGGAGGCTAGCGGGCTGCAGTGCACGAGACAGGAGCAGCTAAACAGGAGAAGAAGAGAGCGACGAAGGGGGTTGGAAGAGAGGAGAGACGAAAAGAGAGGGAGCAAGTGGGACTCCGAAAGGACGAAACCTTTCTGGGACCCCGGCGAGAAGGAAGGTGGGGGGAAGAGGGGACATTCTCGAGAGTTACGGGCCATCCACGTCACGCTCAAATATTTTGGCAAATTTATGCCCAATAAAAATTAACCAGACCCCTTCTCGTTCTGCGGTTTCGGGCCCCGCGTAACCACCACCACCACCATCGGCCGCCACCATTCGCCATCGTCGGGCCCATCGTTGTCGTCGTCGTCTTCGTCGCGGTGCAGACGTTTAACGACAAGCTGGATCTCTGGCAGGCGCGTTTCACGTATGTACACGCAAGAGTCCGTCCGTCCGTCCGAGCTAAGCGGTCAAGCAAAAGCTGGGTGATTTACCGCTAAATTTTCTTTCTGCCTTTTTTCTCGTAGCCCTCGCTACTTTCTCCCTACGAGAAGGCCGGGGCCCGGGCCCCTCCTACGGTTCGCGAGTCTCGAACGTTTTCAGGGGACATTCCTCGTCGAACGTTGCAATTTAGCAATTTTCGTAAGTTATTTAGTTACTTGTTGGTCGTATTTTTCTCCAGTTTTCCCAGTCTCCGCAATCTGCAAAAAAAGAACGTGCGAAATGAATCTTAATGTGAATCTCCTGTGAACACCTTTTTACACGACAAAGAGCTTTCGCCTTTTCGTGTTCTGCGTGTAAGGGTGTACCCTAACCGCCCTTTTCGTCTTTCTCCTTTTTTTAGGTTCTCTTCTCAGTCCCGGCGGCTTGGTGCATGGCCCGGGAATGTGTCGCTGTTGTAAATCAGTCAACGTCCCTGAGGATTAGAGTTTACCGTACCCGCGGTGCTCGGCTATTCGCGGTTTCAGGGATGGAGCAAGGTACTCTGGTTAGAAAAATCGGATCTTCACTGTCTTTAAAAATTGTTAATAATTGTGTGAATAGGTTAGCATGTTTTAAAAGGAGTTTACAAGTTTCAGGCGAAAAATATGTTTGACTGCGTGAGGTTCATTTGTTTTCGAGTTCGTGGGAGTACAGTGGAAGTCCGTGTGTAAAAAGGAGGGTGGAAGGGCGCGATTAGCGAAACCGTCCCTGGCACGGCGGTTAACGTGGTTAAGGACTAACAACTGTGACGCGACGAGACCGCAAACGCTCGCAAAGGGGAGCCGAGATCGACCGCATCGGCTCTGGCTGATTTCACGGCCGCTAATTAGTCCGTGCGCGCTCTGTCGCGCGTCTAATCGCGAAAAGACACCGTGGAGAATGCGATGGAAAGGGGGGGATGACCCACGCTTGCGTATATTTCGCGAAATATATTAAATCGTTTCCAATAGAGTCAATAAATGAAATTGCATGTTTTCGGCGCAACGATTCGATCCTTAATACTGTAAAAATGTTAATTGCGAAAACGTTCGTATCACCGTGTGGATGACTGAATGTTTCTCTCATATGTATGTCTGTTTTATATAATTTTATTGATTTTCGTTGAAAAAAGCCAAGTGGAATGTGGTTTGATCCGCAAAAGGCTGGTGAGTTTTGACAAATTGCCATAGAGACTGATGTGACACCTGCTGACAAAAATGCCACTGGCTAGTCACGCAATGGCGTGCTCGAAAAAAGGTGATTTGAATCACCTGTCCCCATAGTTCAACGGCGATTCCCATACTCTATTATGGTTTCCAGTGCAATGTTTTCCTGATGACGGCGCGCGTGGACATGGGAATATCGATGCAGGAACGAAATATGCTTCCTGTACGTTCTAAAGTTTGTTCATTTACCAGGAAGCAGTAATTGCGGTATATTCGCTGTTGACTAAAAGACAAAAGGGATTAAAACGATCTATAGTTTTAGACTGTATTGTGGCCGAGCGATTTCCCATTAACTTGACAAACCGCGCGGCATTTTGCGAATCCGGGACCTCTAATTGCGAAGCGACATCCGCACCAAAGGACCCCTATATTACCTCCTGCGACAAACATCGCGAACACGAGAGTACATCGGCGCGTTATCGCCGAAACCCGGTCGTCTCTGGACGATTGAAAAAAATCACCGTAGCGAGCGCAGCAGGACATGTTCCCGTGTTATCGACAGCGAGGATCTTCGAGCGCATTAATTCACCGGTGGAGGATCCGTGGTTCACCCTCCCTTTTTCTGCAAATGTCTTGATTTCGCGGACGATCGTAAAGTTAATCGACCCAAGGTTAACCGACCCATTAAATCGCAAGCAATCGAGTCGATACGCTTCCATCGAAGATTTCAACCCCTAGTCTCGTTCAAACTCCGCTTCGATCCGCTCGAATCCGCTTTGGTCAGTGAGCAGTGGGTCCCGCGAGCTCGTAAAATTCTCGCGTTATTTACTATGTTAATTGGCGCCCACGTCAAACACAAATTTATGCTAAAAGCCGAGATGCTATCGGCCAGCAGACCGTGTTACGCTGCTGACAGCTCCTGCCTCCCAATCCAACAGGGTTCGTTCCCGTTGGAAGATGATAACATCAATATCGATCTTCGACTTATCATCCTCCTTGATTCATTCTTTTTCCACGGCCTCCTTTGTTACCTTTTATTAAATGTGGGACTCATCGCGAGGAGATTCTCAACGAAAACCGAGGACCAGATTTTAATTCGAAAGTAAGGCAATCTTGTTCTCGATAAAATCTGATTGGATTCTTTATTTTTCTGGTTTTTCTTCGTTCGTTTGTTTTATTTTCCTAAACGTGTCCGGGACTCGAGACGTGCGAATTTCGCGGCAAGTATTTTTAAGGTCGTGGCCCCTTCAAGTCGGATTTCGCGAGACTGACTTCTCGAAGATAAGCGTCGAAGCGAAACTTGTTCCGGAGACGTGCTGAAACGGGCACGTTCGTACTGTCTTAATCTGGCAGCGGGCAAATTGGGTGACATGCGATGGTAGGGGCGAAAGCAGAATATTCTTGGGCGACTTTTTCTTCTGGATGTTTGTTGCGCAGCTTCTACATCAACACAGGTTTTTCGATAGAAAATAAAACGTCTTGAATACGAAGATCGATCATTTTCAACACTAGGTTTACAGAGGTCTAGAGAAGTAACTATTTCATATTATTTTATAAATATAACAAGAATGCGCCTATCCAAATTTTTGCCATTTTTCAATAATATACAACCAAAGAAATAAATTTGTATTCTATGTATTGCATTACAATCGTGTTGAAATGAATCTCATATGAGATTTTCTACAAAAAAAAACAAATTCGATTCCGTTCGAGTGACGCGAGGCACTAGCGACGCGACGGGGAACAAATGTGTAAGCACCTAGGAACATCGGATTGTTTGCCGGAAAATTCGTTCTGCAGGTCGTCGTAGGTACCGAGGGCATCGCCGGGTTTACCAAATAGAACAGAAGTCGGCTCCGAAGCACGTACCTACAATTCCGGGCTCGGGGTTTTATGGTCTAAGCGTTGTGCGAGCCACACCGGGACCATGTGTTCTCCAGATACGTAGGAGAATAATGGGATTTACGTGTAATTCTGCAGCTCGGTGGGAATGCTGGCCTGGCCGAGGCGTTTTTCGAAGGTGCTCGGTTGTCACGGGCGAGTGTTCGCCGTACGGGCGGCACACAAGGTGCGATTTTTGCCTCGCAAAAGTTTCGAAACGCATGTCCCGGCCGTCACGCACCTACGATTTCACCACAGTACGGCTTTCGCACCACCGTATATACATTCCATCTTCTTCTCCTCTTTCTTCTCCTCTCCTCTCACTCTCTCTCTCTCTCTCCGGTTCTTCCTCTTCTTCTTCGCTTTCTTATTCCCCTGCTTCTTCTCCCTCTTAACGTCCGACAGGTGATTTACACGCGAGGATTTACTGCTCGCAAGATTTTACGAAAGGCTGTGACCCGCACCGAAACCGGCGCGACGCGTCGCGACCGTCCGCGCGTGAAACGACGCTCGCTTCCAAGAACGAAAAATCATTTTTTACGCGACCGAGAGGATTCCTCCACGCCACGTACTCGAATCGGGCTAAGAGAATTACCTGGGTCCCCGGTCAACAGATTTTTTCGCAAACCGTTTCGTATCTTTCGTCCTTGGTTGCTGCAAATTGGCTGCCAGCCTCTTTTTAAACTTCCCCTTTGCAATTAGACAATTTTTTAAAATATCATCAAATGAATTTTTTACTTGTTTTTAAACTCTACGTTACATAGAAAAAATTGAAAAGCAAACGCAAACCTTTTAAGATATTCCATAGACTCATCCCCATGCAAGTAGTCAAGGCCACGGGAAAATTACCTTTGGAAACATCGTGAAACCCATTAGCAAACGTGTTTGCGCGCTGTTTAAAGAAGTTTACTGAAATCGTCGACTTTACGATGTCATCGTAAAAATGACGACCGTAACTTCGTCGTAGGGGAAGGTGTCGGACCATATACCCATTGGAAATCCCCGTAATTCGAAGGTTTCCATGAGGGCGAGAAAATCCTCGAGGTAACACGTGGAAGCGGGCCCGGGTCCCTGCGGAAGGACACGTAGGCGTTTAACGTTGTCGGTTTTATTACTTTGACGGGACAGCGTACGTGGCGTCACGGCCGTGATCATTCTCGTTTATGGTCGAATTTGAATCTGGTCGCGTCGGTGGAATTCTGGAAACGGCGCCCTCGATATAAAACCCTCGATCTACGTCGAGAAGTCTCGCCGTCGTATCTCTTTCTCGCATGGCAAGATTAAGTTGTTCCTTTCCGGCTGACATTAAAGAGCGTACCGCGCGATACGTCCGATTGTTTAGTGGCTCGCATAATTCCCGCGTTTTCACGAGCGACGCCGATCGAAGCGTACGTTTACGCGCACCCATGCACGCGACCGGCCGATCGAGCTGTAAAATCCGCGCTTTTATTTATTGGGAAGTCGAAGCCGCCGAGCCGACCGAACGGTCGGATTACGAGGCTAATTGTGCACTTTCCGATTTTATGCCCCATACCGGGACGGACATTGTTGCCTTCTTCTGGTATTTCCTACTTTTATGGCCACGCCACATGCGTCGCAGCTGTGTTGGGGACGACGCTCCGCTAATTTTCACTGTTTGCGCACGAACACCATTTTTCCAGGTAGGATTTTGTAATTCTTCTTTCAAATTTCGGACACGACCCCTGACAGAATACTTCCTGTTCCTCGATTTTGAAAATTTTTTGGATATGTTTTGAAACCAGTGGATATTAATAAGTTCAACTTGTGCTGAACCGATTACGCGTGTATGCTGTTTGAAGGTCTAACAAAGATAGGGGAGTGTACAGTACGACACAAACGCGCATTAGCATAATAATAATACACAACAGATGTCGCGATTACAATTGTTCGGAAGATTCCTACAATATGAAATATTGGTATAATACAGAGTCGGGGACTACTAGAATCTGGTGTCGGTCAAAATCGTTGTCGATCAAAGTCGTTGTCGTCCAATGTCATTGTCGGTCAAATCAGGAGTCGGTGAAATGTCGGTGAAAACAATGTCGGTTAAATTTGTGTCTGTGATTTCCATGGAACCCAAACTGCTTATGTAAGAATTGATCGTGGTATCTACGTGAGCCACCCCCGCCCTCGGCTCGCTGTTATCGAAGCCACGAAGTCTGGCGGAGTCTTCGATGTTAATATTATTCAAATATCTTAATAGCTCGAGCTCATGGAGGGTCGACCCTGTGCTCGCCAACCATGGTACCCGGTCGATTGTAACCCGCTCGTAAGCACGTACTTTATAAACCGTGAATCGCGTCGAACCGCGCTCTTCAAGGTTCCAGAGAGTTCCCGGGGGTCGTTAAGGACTCCGTGTGGCGGTGTGTCCTGTTTCTAGAAACTATGCTTAATGTAGACATTGTTTGGGGCCGGTGCTTCGTACTCGGAAACGAGAAAAGGTGCTCAACTTCGATACAAGGGTTGATATTTTGGGCGTATGAGGGAATATCGTGCTACGAGGATTACCTCTAAGATTATTGCTCTCGGGATTTATCCCACGCTTTCCGATCCTGCGACATATGGTCCGTTAGAGTTGCACGAATCTGTGAAAATGTCCTTTCAAAGCAATATCAAATACAAGAACGTTAGATCTATGTATCTAGGATGTATTATTTATTGATCGTCGAGTTCTCCCGTAATTTTGTTTAACGCGACACCCTTGCTCACACCATGGGCGAGGTGAAAACAATTCTGTGGTTACGAAACCGGTGAATCGATGAATTGTGGGTTACGTAGTCGAGATGCGCATACACATTCGTGGGAGAGACAGAACCGAGGGAACTGGTCCTGTACTTTCTCTCCGTCCTGATTCCAGTCTCGATTCACGTCCCGCCTAATTCCCGATAAGGGAGATTTGAAAGTAAAAGCGGCTATCTAAAATTCAATAACACCCTGGGGGAACCCTGAGAAAACTACTGGGACTACCGCGAGCGGATTTGTAAATTCATACAACATTTTCTTTACCTCCTACAACAATCTCGGCAACATTTCAACGCAAACGCATAAAGTCCCACCAACAGCTCGAACCTCCCAAGCGCACAGACTGCACGCGCAGCCTTTTTACATTCAAAGTGCAATTTTATATCCCCGCCCAACATTGCTATAAACCTCGAACAACACGGGTGATCGTGTTCACAGAATTTTTCCCGCAAAGCCCACCAAATCCATCCGGTTTGTGCATACTTTACGCGCGATAAATGTTGCACAAATCCGCGTAGGTTATTGGGTATTAATTTGAAAGAGGGCTCACCCACGAAGCTCGCCGAAATATTCGGAATCGATCAAGGCTATTGCGAGAAGATTTACGACGTTGGGAAGAGTGGTTAATCTTTCGAATTTTTCTATACAATTTTTGGCTCATTTTTATCGAAAGTGCATCAAATTTGCAGTCCACTACCGCGGTTAGTACAATCGAAACTCAGCCACGAAGCTCGCCGAAATATTCGATATCGATCGAGGCTGTCGCTTGTCGAACGTGTTCGTGATTTTGTGCGCGAACCGTTCCGACAAATCCGCGATGTTATTGGGTATTAATTTCGAGGGAATATTCTGGTTTGCGGGAGTTGAAATTCGACGGCGAATAAGAAGTGAGCACCTCTGATTCTGCCGGTGGAATCGAGCGAGTGTGCACGCGGGTGGGCCCAATGGGCCCACGAGTCCCACGCGGGTCCGCGTTCTCGCACCACACACGCACCGGCATTAACACCTGACCTTACGCTATCTACGGAGTGTAGATTCATTATCGGGCATAAATTACGCCGGAAAAACCTCTGGGGGAACTCGATACGCTGCCAGCTCTTGGTTTCGCGTTTTATTGGGAGTCCCGACTTCTTGTTCGGTCCCCGTGAGGATCGCTATTAGCCTCGAATTGTGATTATCTTTTTGTCGTCGAATGTATTTATTATCGTCAGCGGTCACTGGAGAAAACAGAGGTTTATTAGTGGTTCCCGTGCCGATGGAAAACTCGCTAACTCGGTTATTGACTTCTCCTCCATTTTTTTACTAGGACCACTGGAACCTATTATAAGTTTATTTCGGGTTTTACAATTGCACAATAGGTTTACAGGTTTAGCACAAATGCAGTCTTAGTAGCCGCTAGATGCGGAGTTTACAATCGTTTAAAAACTGAAAAATAAATTCTAACGCATTAACATTTGGTTTTGCAAAGAATATATCCGCTTTTAGTGGACATGGTTTCCTCCATTTTGGCAGCAGTGCCGATACAACCTAAGTTCAATGCAAGATCGCAGTGTATAGTGTTTCCGCATGAAGCATAGAATTTATTAATCTGTCTATAAAGCCGGTACATTGAACTTTAATCCATCGCAATTCGAGTCACCGATAAAATGTATCTATCGCAAGCTCAGCGATGTTCACACCGTGGGATATCTATCCCTGGTCGAGATATCGATCTGTTCCGGCCCGAATAGATTCGAATAGAGACCCACGCCGTTGAATTATGATGGGACTGATTTTATTATTCTCGTAAAGTCCGATTCCACCGGCCGTAAATACTTGTCAAGACGATGCCGCGTAATTGCCGCGTCGCGGTGCGTGCGATGGTTACATCGTCGCGTTTCTTGTTACACTTGGCATTATAGGTGAAACCTGATTTCGCATGGAAATCGCCGGAAAAATACATTATCCCTGGCATTAAGGGTCCATAAACTCTAACACTCTAATTTCACTAAAGTCCCGGATCTCGATCGTCTCGATCGAGTGTTGTATTTATAATTTCCCCGTACGATTTGTCACGTGCTAAACTAGATACAATTTTGAAAGGTTTAAGCAACGTTCACACGTAATTTCGCACCGATTGGGCAATCAGCTGACGAGCATTTAGCGAAGGAAATTCGAGTAGGAGCGACGACGTGTGCAGAATAAAAGTAAAAGAATCTTTCAAAACCAGTCTGCAATCTCCGTGACGAGTGTGACTCACCGCAACAAGACAAAGAATTAACATTCAATATTTAGAGTTTGACACCTGTATACTGCCAGTCCATTTAAAAAACACATTAGTACTCGAAGATAGCGCACGAACGACGATTTCTTTTTCCCGGATCGCAGACCCATTACTCATCGATCACAATTATCAGTCAGCGCCACTTCGAAAAGACGAAGATAGAAAGCGTTTACCCTCGAAGCGAACGTAGCTCCTGTGTCCGCGAAAATCGGCACACCTGTGTTCGACGAAAATCAGCGAAGGACACGCGAGCGGAATCGTCGCGGAGTTTACGCTCGCGGACACGTTCCGCCCGCGGAATCGCAGAATCTGCGGTTCGAGGAACACCGAGCCGATTCGGAATACGGCGGGCCGAATGCATTGACTCAGGAAATGAGGTCATCCCGTGATTTCATTCCACCGGTGCGGTGCATCGGTCGCTGATAACGAAAAACGTGAGCCGTCGCCGGTGGCCAAGGCTCGATTCCGCGTACGAGCCTGGAACGTTGTTGCATTGTAGCACGTGCTCGCGTTTTCTAGGCGTAGTTCTCTGTAATTAGTCTCTGAAATAGGGCATTGATTACATTGTAAAAATCCAAATACTTTCCTCACCGGCGATTTACAGCGTTGTTCAATAATCAATTTGAATTCGCCGGTCTCGGAGTGAGCTGGTCGAGCAAATTATTTCTTAAACATCTGCAGGATGTGAAAAAAAATGTCTCAAAAATTGCAATTTTATGGAAATCATTGACGTACATTTTTATCGGAATAAGTTCAGAATCATCATCGCGTGTCGGATACGATATTGTAAGGCAAGGGGTTAATAGTTAATTCGCTGGATTCGCAGTGCTTCCGGTGTTTTACAGGAAGATGTCGGGCAGCGAGAGACAAGGTGCTGCTTCGATTAAAATTACGAAGTGTCGGGTTTGCTGGTCCATTTTCCCGGGGCGCATATGCTGTCCACGTGCGAGTCGCCGGCTCCGCTTTATTAATGTCCGTCTGCTTCATTAATGCAGGTGCAGGAACGTATCGTGTACTCACGCTTCGAGGATTCGACGGTGTGCGCGCCATGTGTGTCGCAGGTATTACAGGCGAACAGGTAAGGCAAGGCCCGAAAACATGTGACGGCCAGCCTCCGGGACTTCGCGCAGAATTTGTGTTCGGGCACGTACCACCAAGGACGTGCGGAAGGTGATCGTGCTGCACATGTCCGAGAGGTACAAAACCCATGGAAAAAATCGTGGAGGTGGATAACAGCGTGGTTATAACCGGCCTCGTGCGAGTACACGTCCACCTTGTTCCGATCCGATGTCCCGGGGTACTTGGCGTTTTTATCTTTTACCGTTCGTCTTCGTCCGGAAATGACTGCGAGGACCCCAAAACAATTTTCGCCCGGAATTAATTACCCCCGAACCGGAGTTTCGCGGTTTCTACGGGTCTGCAGCCTTTAAAGGACACGAGGCCGTGATGTCGAATACTTACTCAATATTGCTGCAATTTCGTTGCAAGTAATCATAGCTAGAAATACAATCTAGTTTCCCTTGAGAAGGAATCGTATCGAAAAGCTTCGTTGGTCGAATTGGTTATTAGCTGATGGTAAATTGAAATAGTACTAGAAAATTTTTGTTATTCCCAACCGTATGGAGGAGTTGGCGAGAAAATTTTTAGAAAAATTGTGTGCACATTTTCCAGAGCGAAAATTGGGGAAGGATGCACGGACTGGGCCACAAACGACGTCGGATAAGGGGGCCGAGGAAGCGGATTGCACGGTGTCCGAAAATAAAAAGAATTATTTAAGAAAGTCGCGTGCACGCGACAAAAGGCGACGGTACTTTCACAAAAGAAAACAACACCGATTCTCCGTGGCTTCGAGGCCTCGAAATCGAGCCGTGGCGAGCGCGAGCGCGCGGGGACGGGTGGCTTTAAACGCATTTTAATTCAATCGTTCGGCCGCGAGTCGCGCAGGGTCACGGCACAGGGTCAATCGTATGCTAATTGCCAGCCAAAAGACGAGCTCGCGCGACTTCGAAGCAGGAAGAGGGCCCCGAGGAGAGCCCGTACCTGCGTGGAGGACGATCCGAGGTGTAGCCGCGCTTGGCGGCAGGCAAGGTCTTTGAACCTACGCCGTTCTGGTCCCGTAATGCACCGTTGTCGTTGAATTGTTCTGCATAAATTGATGATGAGCGAATGCGAGACGCGGGACGCGAGAAACGCACGCACCGTGGGACGAAGACGAATCGTCGTGGAAGAGAGCCCCCTCGGGCCCCCGGACCCTGCGGCCACGCCTCCAGTCGACGTTAATTATCACCGATTCGAACCCCGGAGAGAGCCAATCTCTCTCTTCCTCTCTCTCTCTCTCTCTCGACAAGAAGATGAATCTCTCGATCGAACACCGTCGATTTATGGCCGTGATCCACTCGGATTCGCGAGACCGTCTCAATATTGATATTGTTACACCGGGCAAAGGACCCCGCGCTAAACGACGTGAGGTCCCCGGCGAAAATGGCTGAATTTGAAATATGTTGTACCTTTTGAGTCACTGAACAAATGTATGTCAGGCAAAATGTCAGAAAATGGACAGTTCCTTTGTTTCAACCTTTCAAAAACTCGAGGTCAGAACAGCAAAGATATCACTTTTATTCTGTTTTGTAATTTTTATATTCTGTACTGCATGTATAGTATTCTGAATTGTAATTATGTTGAAATAAATCTCATATTTCACGTGATTTAATGCGGGGCCCTTTGCGTTGCCTCGTGTTCATGCGCTTACTTCCAGATTGTTCAACTTGTTAATTATATTAATTTAACTTATTTAACTTCAATGCACTTTTTAAAGTATTGATTCGCTCTACCTGCCGGAAATATCCGCACGGGAAGTCCAGTGCTTCGACCAGTACTTGCAAAGGGCAGGCTCGTAATTAGGGTTTCCCCGGTGATTAGGGTGTAAATCGGGATTAAGGGACAGTACGGCCACCAGAAACCATTTAGCCCCACTAAAATACACCACCAGCTATATCCTGTAAAGAGACATGAATGCGCCACCAGCAAAGTCGGCAACACGTGTTACAACCTAAACGTGCCGGATGGAAAACTCTGCATCTTATGACGACCATTACTCGCTTGCCTCGATCGTGACCTGCTCGGGTGTTTTCCCCAGCAATTGTCTCTGCCGAGAGGACAGCATCGGCTGCCGACGTACCAACCATATTTCTGGGTTTTTTCACTGTTATCCTTCTCCCTCTTCAGCTTTGGAGATCCTAGAAGGCCTTCGAAGCTTCGGCGACAAGTGCCGATTATGCACAGGACCCTAGAATTTCTCAGGGATTCTTCAGCCCTTCCAGGATCCAGCTCTACAACCTTGGAAACATGCTGGTACGATTGCAGGCAGGATGAACGTGTAACACTTTTGACCTGCACCCTCTTTCTGAAAGCAAACTGACTTCTTGTTTACTGTTCCGAGTGGACGGAAACATGACTTTTAAATTCCTTATGGACTGTTAGTTGCACAGCATTCAAGTCTGCTTACAAAATCTTTGTGCTACTTTAGTTTTATTGAGAGAAGAATGATTTTCCCAGCATATGTCTTGTCGTATAAAATAGTAAAGCTACCATTCGGCATTGCAGGAAACCGTCTGAGCCCACGTACCATCGATCGTAAACGAACTTATTCGTTGACCATCCCGTCATAAAAATGAATCGGGCCCTCCTGCAGAGGTGCCCACATTTTAATGGCTTCCGCTGTTAATAACCATTGTATTGTTGCTGGTACCAGTTTATAAGCTTCCAATATGTACAGTGCAATAAAATTGCGTCTATCTGTCGACAATGCTACAAGAACCCAAGAAGATTCGTCGCTAATTGATTGTGAACAAACGGGCAAATTGCTGTTCCAAAAGATTTAAGCGCGGGGGTGGCACGGGGCGTATTCCATGGTTTGAAAATTTCACGAAAGGCTCGTATGCGTAACATGCTTCAGCCAACGTTCTCGGCCATAAACGGGCCGTTATGACAAGGCCTGCTGGAAATGGTCGATCCACATGTTTGGCAAACTACTCGCGAACTATGGAAACACCCCCATAGAGCCCCAGGGCTTGGGAAAGCTGGGATTATCGAGCCAGCATATGGTGACAGGCAAACGAACCGGTAGCAGGTGAGTTTTGTGAGCAAGGCACGATGGGAATGTTACGACTACCTGTCGGTCTACCTTCACCCACGGGGGCCCTCCCCCCATTGTTTCGCGCCGGACCAACGCCATTATCCGCAAGTAGGAAGTGCTACGACGAGCTTATCAGTTTGATAATAAATTATCGCTATCGTGAATTCCTATCGAGACCGGCAATTACTGCTTCCACCTCCCCCTCCCCATCAGCCCCCTCCGAGTTTTGCTCATTTAACGCCGAGCGATAAAATTGAATGACGCGGGGGGTGGCGGCGGCGGCGGCATGAAAGTCCGCCTTAATTAAAGTCGCCGACAGAAATTATGAGCCAGCTGATTGCACCGGAGAATTTTTTTGGACGGGAGAAACCACTGCTGGAAAATATTTATTGGTTCAGCTTCGCTCGTTCCTCGTGTCGATTTGATACAGTTCTCGTGAGTACTGCATAGACAGTGTGTTCCGTGTGGGTCCCATGGAAATCACTGACACGGTTTTCACCGATTCCAGATTTGACCGACAACGAATTTGATCAACAACGATTTTGACCGACAACAAATGTAAATGTCGGTCAAAATCATTGTCGATCGAAACGAATCTAAAATCGTTATCGATCAAAACGAATCTAAAAATCGGAATTCCTAATCGTACATTCTTACATACGCGAGGTTCGTCGAGAGAAAGGAAGGTTTTCAGAATTTCGACAGGTTTTCCAGGTCTCGAACGAAAGGGAGATCGACTCGATATGGCGGGGTCGACTTTCTCGAGGTCCTTTTGATTCCGAGGAGGCGGTTTTCCGTGCGACTCGCTCGTTCTCTTTCCTCGAAATCCAGGACGTACATCGATCTCGAGCGAACGTTTCACCAAAATCGCGCGCACCGAGCCTAACCGGACGACACGCGGCCTCGCTGTTCTCCCCTCGATCCATAAATCTGCCGAGGTGATCGTGGCGCCACTCGCGTCACAGATCGCGCGATTCTGTGTAAGGTAAACTGGATACATCGGCTGGATCCAGAGACGATCCACGGCGGGAGAGAAATTACAAGCTATGCCGACGTCTATTCACTCGTGCAAACTAAACCGGCCATCTTCCGCCGAGAAACAAGAAAATATCTCGACGGATCTCGTTCTTTTTACAAGAGCTGATCGGACGATCGATAGAAACGATCCTAGCCTCGGATCCGATCGATGGGAGCCGACAAAAAGCTGGATCTTTGCGCGATCAAAAACTCGGTTCTATTTAATTGATCCAAGGTAAGTGAACTGTCTCGTCCGTGACGACTATTATTGAAGATCTTGTCGCAAGAATGAGATAAATAGAACACTCGTCGATAAGACCGGATGATTTTGATAAGTTATAAAACAATTGAACAATTCGACAAGGTAATTTCAGTGAATGTTTCAATATTAGTAAGAATATAGTCCAAATCTTAAAATTTCTGAAAACTACCAAAATTTTCCACACTCTGTAATCTTGTATATAACAACTACGAATTAATCTCCTCGCAATACCTATAAATATTTATAATTAAACACGCAATATTGTAATCAAATGACAAAATCCTTGTGGTCGCTAATGACCTTGATGTTGATGCGACCTGTATAAATAAGTAAAACAAAAAAAAAGTTCGACAAGGTCGAAATGTTACGGGGCCGAAGCGAGGCGAGATAACGTGGACGTTATCAGCACTTTTACTATTCCTTTCTTCGAGCAGGCGACCTTCGCGGCGGATTTCGGTCGCGTAGCGGTACCGGTCCAATGACACAAGTAATATCGATCCTCCTCCATCCGCGTCGATCTCTCCGAATTATCTTCCATCCTTTTCCCACCTGTTCACCTTCTCCGACTCTCTCTTTTCGATGGCGTAGCGTGCGCACGCGTATATATGCACACGCGTGTGTACGTATCTGTGTACACGAAGCAAACGAAACGGCGCCTACGCCTGGCCTGGCGCCAACAGCGAAAGAAAGTGCGACCGGGGTCGAGGGGAGAGGTTTCTCTCTCTAAATGATCGCCGTGCTCGTTTCTACGGCTGGACCGGCCGAGATGCGGGTGAGATTCGGGGCGAGGACGCTCAGGTCCCGGAAACGAGAGGCCGCGAAAGGACAACCGTATCGTATCCCCGATACGCACAGCCGTGGACACCGGCGACGATGTACCGGGCCTTGTAATTTGTCGTCACTCGGCGTTACGCCGATGAAACATGCTCGAAAGTTCGCTCTGAGGTAACGCGACCTGCGCGTAACCGGGAAATTACGAGCCCTCGCTGAGATATCGCCTGCAGAACTCGGTACACAGTTTATGCACAGGTCTATAGATTATTATAATCCGTTGGTTACGTTCATTCCTTTCTTATGCGCTTTCAGTTGGTGCACTTGAATAGTGGTCATTATTAGGCTTCGTACAGACCTAAACAACGCGCCAGAGTTAAACAGAACGCCACGCTGAACGGCGAACGGAACGGATTTGTCCTATTTCCGATGTCAATATATTAGGTTGTCCGAAAAGGTTCTTTCGGAATTTGTCCCTATACTGTTGCCAACAATGCGATAATTTTTTCTTAACGTTTCAGTACTTGCTAACATGAATCTGCATTCATGAAATTCGATAGATGAAAATTCAGAAACTTCTTCGCCAGAGGTTTACAAACCAGGATCGAAAGTGTGCCAAAAGACAGCGAACCCATAAACTGGCTCAGTCTCGGGAAAAGGAGGTTCTCGAAAGGTTTCGTCCCGTGGATCGACTTCCTCTACGATGGCAATATTCGCGAGGGCGTTTCCGGAAGCCAGGGGCCTCGTCCTTTTCGGCGACGATCCTTGATTTACACGGCGATAAAACGTTTTCCAGCGAGTTGTACAAGCGCGTCGTCCACGACGGTCGTAATTCAGAAAATTCGTCCTCGTTACCACGGCCGCGGATAACTCATTAAATTTAATTACCGGTCGATAGCAGGCGCGGCGCGTTCACGCGTCTCGCCGGTGTGTGTTTTTAATTATTAATAAACAGCGGGAGCGGGTATAAACGGGATGAGAAACGCACGGGGCCGGGCCGGCCGAGTTTTTCCTGGAAACGATCGGTGGGGCCTCGTCGAGAGAGGGGCCTTCCTTGATTTACCGTCGGCCGAAAATAAAACGGCCGTTAATAAGAAAGATTTTCGTTTCGGCAACTCGTAAAGTACTTTCTTAATGTCCCCTATATCGCGGGTAATATTCGGGACAGGTAAGCCGGTACGTACTCGCCTTTGTACGGAGACGTACTCGCAGAAATAAGCGCGTAAGTTACGAGCGGGTCACGCCGTATGAGAGAAACAGCCTGGCCAACGTTTCCTTCTTAGGGGTAGACGGTAGTTGTAGAATGTGCGAACATATTACACAGGGTGTCTCAAAATTCGTTCAACATCCGGAACTGGAGGTTCCCGATCGCATTGAATATGATGTTCGCATTGGTATCGTTCCGTTTCGTTAATGCGTATGACGCGAGATGATGCGCGTTTGGAAACGAAATAATAGTAATTACGCAATAGAGCACACGTGCAGAATAATAGAGACTATAAGCTAACAATAGTAAGAAAGAAATATTGTAAATCAAATTAATAGCAAACTTAAATTGTCGTTTCATTGTTTACAGGTAGGTTGTAAATAGTGTAAATAAGTGTTGTTAAATAATGAAGAAAGGAAAAAAATTCTCTTTGTTTACAGAGAAACATATTCCGTTTACTTAATCATCCCGAGTAATACTTGTCTTATATGTATAGATATATATTTTCTCGCTCCCTCAAGGATCTTTTCCCAGCATTTTCTTTTCTTCCTCCCTTCGTTCCAGCCACTTTCCCAAATGGTGGACAGAGTCTGGCTCGGTTCCTGGAGCGGATAGTCGCACAGGAAGCACGGCAAAAACCAGATCCATGAAACCCGAGCACCACGTCCCGGCTTCCGCGGAGCTCTCGACGGCGCGGCAGGTGCATGGCCCACATATTCGGCACAAAAACTGGTAACCTAAAGTAACCGCAACCTGCCACGGGTCCCGGAGTGGCCGGCTTGTACCCGTCACCCGGTAAAATGACGAGCTGCCCGCGATATTTTACGCCGACTCGACGCCGATTACAAATTACATTCGAGCTACCTGACGCACGGGTCCGCTGGGCCCCTCCGGGATGCTTTCGAAGAAAGTCAGGGCCCGACCGGGCCTGTCCGGCCCCTGCCCGCGATTCACTTCGACGGGCCCCGCGTCCCGCGAGCATTGTGCTGATTGTTCGAACGACCACGGGTAATACGAGCTGCATAATTTCTTTCGATGCACCAGCTGCCACTCGATCGAAACCTCGGCGGCGTGTTTTGTCCTGGCTGGTTTGGCAGTGGAATGCTTATTTTCACACTCGCAACCCGTTTTCGCAACTCAATTTGCCGCTCGATCAACCGGCCTCTGGATTCTTCCATTCATGTCGCTTGCTGATTTTTTAAATTCATTTAAAATTATCATTCTCGGCTTCCTTGCTTTTATAATTCATTTTGTACCTTTATGTTTAATGGATGCTTCTGCGTATTAAGGCGCAACGTGCAAAAGTGTGCTGCAGTTTCGTTTCAGAGGAGAAAAAAATGTGGCGCCGGATGCAGGTTAAAGAAATCCGTGATTTTTTAATGTTTTTGGCTGCATTACACACGGGATTTGGGTGCCACCAGATAAGAAATCTTCTCGAGGGTAATCGTGAAACGGGGAGTAACTTTCACTGACTTTTAATCTGTTCTTATTGGGAAGTTTTTTAACACCAGCGCCAGGCGAAGCTTCGACTCTTCCCGAGTGTAATTACAGGCAATATTCTTCCGAATCGTAATAACCGCTCGATATCAACGGAATTAAAGATAAAAGTACCAGGGCAATAAAAATGTAAGTATCCTATACAAATGTAAGAGTTATAATGCACGTATAAAAAAAGGTGAATTGGTACTTTCCCAGACCGAAACGCCGATGTCTGAATGTTAACAGGCCGTTTGGCGTCACAGCTTGTATAAACCGGGAACTCGTTAACTGTCTCCGAAATGAATACCGAAAGGAAACGTTGTCCCGCGACGGTAATATTTAGCATCTTCATGTATTTATAGTATGCAAATGCGCGATGCAGGTTCAAGAAATTGCCAATTCAAATTGATTCTGATCACAAGGAAGTTTCTAGTCGGTGAACGAAAGAGCTTCATTCGTTCTAAACGCACTGGAGTGTGCCAATTAGCGATTGCAAACCCTCGCCATTTTCAATCCCGCGGGATGAAGGCATTAATTCTTAAATCTAATATATGTATATTTAATAAAGAAACACTTTTTACCTAACGAAATAATCATCTTTAATCGCATTATGTACGTAATAATATCAAATATATAATATAATTATATATTTGGGATGCGGGATCCCACTTTGCGGCATTGCAATTCCTAGTACCAATCGTTATTGCGTGCACGCGAAATTCTCTCGGCGATCAATTCAGAACATTGTATAGAGCAAATTTTGCGAGGGGTAATATTATGTGTTTGCGTTTGTGAAAACGTGTCATTTGAAAGCAGTTTCAGGCCGCGAAGCACCAGCCGTTTAGCCGAGTGACGTAGGCTATCCACGCATCCGTTTCCGCAGCGTAGAAACCACAGCGTCACCTGTTCTGGAAGTGCAGCGAGCCGCTGAGGTGTGACGTAACCGTGGGTGCAGCCCGATAAGAAATGCACACGCTCCTGGCCGATCACGAAGGGGCGCGAACTTGCCCCCGGAAAAAAGGGCTGCAAGGAAGTAGCCTGCGATTCGCAGGTGACGGACTGTCGGGGACTTAATCGATGGTGAACAGGCCGACTTGGGGGTTTAGGTGAGTAGGAAGGAAGTGAGGTCACCGGACCTTGGCCCACCTCGGTCACGAAGTATAGCAGGTGCAAGCTCCGCGTGTGGGGAGCCACCGATACCGCTAATAGTCACTATGTATACTGGCTCTGATTGGCCTAAACCAGTGATTAGCAACCCACGAATGTTATTTATAACTATAAAGATGTAATATTGTAATCAAATGACATAATCCTCGTGGTCGCTAATGACCTTGATGTTGATGCGACCTGTATAAATAAATTTAAAAAAAACCCACGACCGCAGTGGGCCAAAAGTGGAAACACAAGATTACGCGCGAGTCAGAATCGGCAACGAACGCAATATTAAATAAATATTTCGTTTTGTCGATCGTAGAAATGTAACAGAAATTATGTTTAGTACTTATTCCTCGAAATAATACAAATGTTTGAGATCCAAGAGATAGTTCAACTCCCTGCTGTAATTCTGTCCTGAATAAAATCCTAAATTCCCTCGGATCAGTTCCACGAGAAATTTTTCATTTAGGATCGAACTCTTCTTGCAGGTCGCCCGGAGCTCGACGGTTGGCCATCTACTCGGATACGTCCAGAAATTACACAGGGCACGTATTCTGTCCGGGAGGTAGACGGACACCCGTCGTTTGCTGGCAAGAAAATCCATCGCGACCGGTATGATCGTCTGGATCTGGCGCCGGGTAGGAAACGATCGCGAGACGCCGATAGCAAACGCTGCCGCCGCCGCTGCCAACAACAATGATGACTACGACGAATACAACAACGTTGTGTCGCGCTCGCGTGCTCGTTCACCATTTCCCAGTGTAGTTGTACGTGTGCGTCGTAATCTCGAGTGGTGTTCAGCGTTGTCGCCGTGCGGGACATTAGCGAGTTTCTTCTGCAGCTCACAGGCCCCCGGGGGCAAAGAGGCGTAATGCGGTAACGACATTGATGATATAATCTCCCTTACCCGGCGCGTTGCTCTCCCGTACACGCGAGCGGGGCCACACACAAGCGCGACAAGGGGCCCGTGTGCGTGGTGTGTGCGTGGCAGGGCCCCGCGCGTGCCCTGGCTCACGGATGAGCTACCGGGCCCGAGCCAGAGCTGCTGTGTACTCCATTTATCCCTCTCCCCCTGAGAAAGGGCCCAAGGGAATCGCGGCATGAAACGAGAAACTAATCTTCTCGACCGAGCGTTATGAACCCGCGGGCCCTGATTGTTTTATTCCCCGTCGTCTTGTTGCCCCCTCGATTCTAGCCTATCCGGCGCACCGGTCAGGAACTGCTATCCGTCAAACGTAACTCTACGATCCTGGAATTTCACTAGATTGTAACGATTAGACTGTGGATCTTTGAAAATACACATTTATTTTCTTTCTTAACGTGTCCGATATATAGGGACTTTTAAAGGGGCTTTATTTATAAATACATATGTGTTAAATCATTTCATTCTGAATAGAATCTGATGCTCGCTGCAGAAAGTTATTTTCTGAAAATGAACATCGGTTATTTTTTCCGTAAATGCATAAAATCCGCTGTTTACTAATAATAGTCGGAGAAATGGGGACGTTTCAAACTGGAAAAAAATGACCTAGGTCCGAGTGTGTTCCAGCTGGAAAGAGAGGTCGGCTGATATTGGAAACGCGTGTGATATCGCGGCTCCTGACGGAGCAGCTCGGAGCAGCCTCTAATCGTATCAGCATTCCGGTAGCAATTTTTCAAGCAACCTTTTCGCCGTCATCAATCCGCAGCAACGTTCTCTTATCTGCGTACACCGTGTAGATTAAGTTTCACAGGCTGGAGCGCGCCGCGCCAGTTCGCAACAAGAAAGCGCAAACTCGAGCAACATTTATCGGGCGCGCGCGGTGTCTCGTTCACGGCGAAACAGTTTCGCAAGAGGAGTCTCGGCCGTGATCGCGGGTGGTTCCATCGGGTTTTTCCAATTACGAGGGCCGCCGTTATCGATACCCGCGGCTCCTCTTATCAGCGCAATGGCCGTGTTACCTACCGCTTTGCTAGCGATTCTTCTCCGAGCTGTTGGTTGCGGCCAGGGATCCCTCGTAAATTCGACGGAATGGAGAAAGTCCGGTTTCTCGAGCGCGATTGTACGGCGACCGTCGCCGGTGTCGGATTTCCGACGTTTATCGTCTCGCGCCGGTTATCCGCAATTAACTCGCTCTAATTAAACTCTTTCGCGGCCGCGAGGAAAACGATCGCCGCGCGGATGCTCAAGATTATTTCGATGATCGTGGTTGGATCGTGTAAAATCAACTGGGTACAAGTATCCGGGACGGGGAAAGTCGAAACAGACTGTCTCCGCGAGTGAGAAACGGTAATTGGCGTCTCGGTGACTCTCGGTCAGCAAATCGCGTCCGTCGACTCGTAAACAAAATTACTATCAAAGATATATAATTCTCACCGGAAAGAAATCCCTTCGGAGAGTCACCCTTCCTCTCACGATAGGAGTCGCGAAGGTGGCACTCGGGAGTCTCGCCTCCGTAGATGAAGCTATTTTGTCGTAATTTATACGGACCCCGGTGGAAAGTAACGAGGAAACCATTCGTTAAACGTCCGCGTCTCGTCCCCTTCGCCGCGGATTACGATCTCAGGGGATTCCGGCAGCCATGCGGCATACGCAAGCGATAAATTCTCGCCATGGACCCGCCATTACCCGGTATTACGAAATAATTATTGCCGTCGTATAAAAGCCACGCACCGGACAAGAAAGCGAGAGAGACAAAGCCCTAGTGGAACGCCGCGGACTCTCGCGGAACTATTACCGTCTGATTTGTTGAAGAATCGCTCACCGAAGGTGGGCGATCCATGGCTTTTATTCCCGACACCCCCTCCGTCGATCCCGAGGCCACTGAAATTTAGATTACGCACGGCTGCATCGAGGACTTTTGTTTACTGCTTCCTGTATGACTTCGCCGCACGCTGATCGCCATTTTCTGTGGGATTTCGTATCATTAGTTCGTCGAAGAGTTGAACTGTCCTTTTTTATTAGAACCACTGAGACCTATTATAGGTTTATTCCAACTTTTACAGTTGTACAATAGGTTTGCAGTTTTAGTAAAAATAATGAATAAACTGAAGAATAATGTATTGGCGAAATCTGTGTCGGTGATTCCATGGAACCCAATTTTTATACACCCGGTACAGAGAAGGTGACGATCTCGATACCATTTTGAAAGTGCCGTCGACGAGTACCTAGTCGAGAAGATTGCATCCTGGCCCGACTAGAGCAAGACCTTCCGAGACAAGCTGCTTGAATCACGGATACCTTCTCTACGCCTTCGAAATAGCTCTATCGAGGAACGATCGAAGGTCACGCAGGTCGTAACCCCTCACGGAGGACCGGATTGAACCCGGTGGCTACCAGGTGATCGACCACGCCTCATCACTTTGCTCGCTACCGAGGCAAACCAGGGATCCGATACCAGAGTCGGATAAAGGAAGAACCGAGTGCGAGGTGGTACCTGGTTATGATCATCATTATCATCATCATCATCATCATTGTGAATCCCTTGGAACTCAAGGCGGTCACTCAAGGTCAGTACTCTAGCTCTCATATACGTAGTCTGTTCGCGATGCCTCGAGACTGCCTCGCGCTAGGATTTCTTGCTGCCTTGTTGCAAAGTGCAGGTTCAGTCACTTTTTAGTCACTTGTTCGCTGATTCCTGTTCTTCGCCGATGACGATGCGGGTGGATGATGGGAAAATCATTCGGTTTGGTCTGAATCGGCAAATACGATCACTGAGGTTGACACGCATGCTTAACGGTTCCTTTGAAATTTTTTATTCTGTATTAGATAGACACAGCCACACGCGAAAAAACGTAACGAGCGGATCAATACAGATTAGCGAATACGTACACAGCGAAGTAGTGAATGTAAAGACGAGCACGTTTAACCTGAAATATAACTCAGTTTATTCCCTGAGTAAATAAGTGTCTTGTTTCAATATATAACATTCTGCAATAAAAGGAACTCGATATTAACTCGACTCGCTCACGCGGTCCCGCAGAAATAGTGGTGCTCGAGAGCCCGAGGGATCGTTTCTAAAAGAGACGATTGTTTGAGAACATCTCCAACAAATACCGGCATCTAAAAAAAGTCAATCGAAACGGAAACACGCCGAGGAGTTATCTGAGAAAACAGAGAAGAGTTAGAGGATCATGTCTGCGGAAGTGGTCGAGTGTTTTGGGCCACGGTGTCTGAGATCCGTCGAATCATCGTCGAGCCACCCACCTAAAAAACTGTTCTCAACTGTTGGGAATGATCCTGGTGATCGGGAACAGTGCGATTAGCAGCGGTATCGTAACGAAATCGATCCTGTTCTCGAGGCAATAGAATCGAGATTCATGTGACAGCAGGCGTTCGAGTAGCTCGGTGATCGTACTCTCGCGTACACCTTATGGCCTTATGGTTGAATAGGTGTCGAGTCACGGAGCAGAATGTGCACGCGCCTTAATTAAAGTAATTTAATTACCTTCGCACCGTGACCGTGAAGCTGTTGCCACCTCCTCACCAATGCGCGGTACAAAAGTTGTCGTACGCCGCGCGCCGCCTACCGCGGGTTCGATTATCAGCGCGGAAAGTGTAATTTACATGCGTTAGCATAAGCACGATTCACTCGCGTACAAGTATTTAACCATAGAACGGCAACGGTGCGACGGTCGTTTTTAATTCGCGATTTTTCTTATCAATTGCTCGCGGAGCGCGGCGGTAATGGTGCTTAAAATTTATGCGCGTAAAAACACGCTTTCCCTCCCACTGTATTTTCCTTGATCCGATTTGTATGGAAATCGACTTTTTCACACGTTTTTTCCGCGTTCTTTCTCCGCCGAGGAATTTTCACCGTTTTATTGGCGTATTCGCATTCGATTAACGGATCGATTCGCGAAGAGGTGGAGCTGCCGGTGGAAACGGGATCGACCGGGTCACGTTCATAATTAGAGATTAAACGGTTTCACGATCGATGGGACGAATCAATTTCGAGAACGCTCGTCTTGCGTCAACGAAGATTCGTGACCGACCTCACCCGCGATATTACCGAACGAAACCGCTGCAAGAACGTTTGGAAATTATCCGTCGACCGAAGTAGCAGTTTACGCCCATTTCAAATTGCAGGCACAGTACTCGGCCGATTACGCAGCCGGCTGGCTCCGGTATAACGAAATGCAGATTCGTTAGTTTTTTACCTGCCTTTCCATCGGACATTGGCACAGGCAGCCCCGAATTGCGTCACCTCTTGCCTCTCGTTAAATACCTGGCTCGGTTATTCAGTTTGGCAGTGTGGAATCTTGGAAACGTACAATTTTCACTGGTTCAGTTCTTAATTTTTCGAGAACACGGTTAAAATTCCTTAGTAGATTCAGATTTTGTTTGTATATCGTTCATAAATTATGTTTCTTTATTAGATATACATATATTAGATCGAAGAAATAAATCCTCAGTCCCGCGGGATTGAAAATGGTGCGGAATTGCAATTCCTAGTTGTGAAGAGAGAATCAGCCAGTTGCGAAGACTTTTGCACCGAGTCGAAGGCCATACCGCAGCCCTTCTCGCTCGCAAATCACTATATCAGTGCAATCAACGCCTATCGCACACCACAAAATATTATCAATAATTTTCGCGTAATCGGTGCGCAAATCGAAAGGTGGTTCGGCACAGGGTCGTTCTCCGTTCGTAGCAGTCCGCAGAGGTATTCGTAGAGAGCAATCATCGAGAGAGGGACAGAGAGAGAGAGAGAGAAGTAAGAAGGAAAGAGGAAAGAGAAGAGGACGAGGAACAAGAAGAGGAACGAACAAGATGCTTACGTCAGTTTTCTGATCGTGACTGGCTCCACCCTGCGTTACCGACCGAGGGAGGCCAGACCGTGCCATTATTACCCTATTATATCTTGCATAACAGTAACAGTGAACGAAGTGAGCTATTACGCTGCTCGTCGTGGGGGTGGATGAAAGAAAAGAGGAGAAAGGAGGCCGTGTCTAGGCAACTAAACCTCGCGAAACGGTTCGAGGAAGAATCGTGGGTCGATGCGCCCACTGTAGGTGTTACTGTAAAAAATCGATCCTCGCTGCTGCTAATCGATATGAACTTGCACCTTACTGGAATTAGGAGAACATTGTCTATTCCACAGCCTCCGATCAATCATTACATCTAATCGACCAATTTCGCTGGTCTATGGCGTGTCTGGCCTGATGAAGCGATCAGCAATCTGCTTTTTCTACGAAGCCATTTCCTAGATTCCATCCTTGCTCGTCGAAAATTGATTAACCATTTTTCCTGAACTTTCGTCCGCGGGTGTATCACGGTTGAGAATATGAGAAATTGTGAATCTGATCTCGTGGAAAGTTGAAACAATACTTTATAGCCACTTTTTTTTATTAAAGCTATTTAGGCTCTTAGGTGGGTCCATTTCGCTTTACAATTTAGTATTACAATGTTGCGATTAGATGTTACGATGATACAGGTAAGATTTAAATTTGTTTACGATCTGTGAAATAATGATGGATACAAATACAAGCCTTAATCCAACAGTTTGTGCCTTTGGTGACAGTATTTCTTTTACGGTTCTTCTGTGTGTAACATACGATGACGATCGTAGAGGTAGTTGTGCGCGGAAATTAAGGTTAAATGACGTAAAGTCCCATTGAAGGATTTTGAAGGATCGATAGGAATAATGACCGTTCATCGTATCAATTACACATTAAGCTCACCTGTCCGTTGGAACACGATTCTTTCAAGATTCCGTCATTTATCAAATCCACGTTCATCGTTCCCAACGGCCGAAATCCTTATAAGACGTTCCATAGCGATTAATGGGATATCAAACTCTCATCAACCAAGTTCGAGCTCGACGTAAATCCTATTGACAGATTTACGAGTTGAACGTACTCCCGAGAAATAGGCAAGATTCGATTCAATAGAGAACACTGACAGTGACGTGCCTCCTCCGCTGTATTTGACGAAGTCTCTTCTTAATGGCTGCGAATTTTTATGCATTTCTAAGAGAAACGAATACACGAGCATTTTTTTTGTTTCTGGCAAAATCAATTTTAATTCATAAATAGTATTTTTCATCTTATTTTTTATATTATAGTTATAATATTCGAGCACGATATAGCATAATTCAGCACAACTGTTGAAATTATTTAATTCAACAATTGTAAGTGGTTATCCTCCTAATCCTATGATTAATAGGAAGTCCTCTATCTTTAATTTATTATTCTGCTGAATCTCCGATCGAAATTCGCCGATCGAGCACATCCTGTCTCCAATGACACGGTCCAGATGAACCGGAACGGTCCGACGAAATCGGAGACATTAGAATGCCGGGTATCAATGGTTCATTAGAGTGGACGACGTGAAATTAATTACCTCGTATAAATGACAAAAACGTCTGTGTTGTCAGTTATTAATTGTCCCTGCCGGAAGATCCTAACGGATCTCGAGTCAGCTCGAGGCGTTTTCATCCGGGGGTCGCGTATCTCGTGTCAATGAAACAACGAAACTTATCGGGTCGTGGCGGCTGACGACTGTTTCACATTGTCGTATAATACACGGTCGACCGGATTCGTGGCGTTCCAAATCGAATCGGAGATCTGTTCCCGATCTGTCGTGTGCGACTTTTGGACCCAGCCATCTTACTCTCTCCTTCCTTCTCCTTCTCTCATTTTTTCGTTTCAGCGTCTCTCTATCGTCACACGTATGAAGAATGCGCATCGGTGTGCGCATAGATATCACGGAGACAAGCAGAGGAATTCGAAATCGGTCCTCCCACCTGTCACAAGCCAGGCCCCGTCACTATACATCACGGATATCTTAGGATAACAGATTTATATCGGCGCATTCGAATTCCACTTGGAAACCGAGCCTTCATTCCTGAGGATCACGCCTCTTGAGAAGGATCTCATTCGTATTGAGTCGTCCCATGAATTTTCGTTCTTAATTAATTGCATTCTGAGTTACATTCTTCTCCGAGCTATGAAAACACTGAACAGCTCGATCATTGTTTGAAAGAACAAAAATATTATGTCACGTTCTAACGTACAGCTTCACCATCTTTTCACGTCCATAATCGAGATCAGTGGAAATCCGTTCCTCGCCACGATCTCATTTTATAGATCGAGCATCTCGATCTACGTCCAGGTGAAAAACAGCTTCTGTCCCCTCACAATGAAACCTGTCGTCGCGTTTATCCGTCCTTATAGATCGCTCTTTCGTAGATCTTCCTCGCGGTCATTAGATTCTCGAGAAGGAATTCTAGGAGGTGGATCCACGGCACAATGGAAAAATATATCCGGTAAAGAATGATCTATATCGACCGGTTTCGTTTTTTTTCGGAGATTTCGGATCGAAAGATTTCGTTGGAAACATTTCCTGCGAAAGGTTATCAAGAATAATGCCCCCTTCGTGGACCTCTCCACCTTTTGTCGACCGGCGAACATAAATTTTCGATACTTTTGTCGATCGTATCCTGTACCACCCAGGTATTCATCGGGATTAAGATCAGCGACACCTGACCTGCTATCGAGCACCGGAAGAGGAAGCGGGCCCATCCACGTAGACCCCTTGTCATTCACTCAGGCTTGTATGCGTGAGGTATTAAGGCGTGCAACACGTGCTGCGCGCGTGAATCCAGCGTTAAGTGTCGATTGATGGAGGAAAACGATTTGTGGGTGGACGCGATTAATCATCCGAGATCTTTACCCTCGCATTCTGCTTTTAAACGTCGTAGCTTGCGTTGCATGTATTTTCTTCAATTTTATTTTTCGATCGCAATTCTCAGAATAATTGTGTGATGGTATCGGCGCACAGGTTTGCAAACGAATTGATTCAAAAACTCAACGTTTCGATGCTGATGTGGATCATTTTCAAGAGTAAATTTTGCAATTAAAGTAAATTTCCAATTGTATTTCTTCTGTTAAAGCCAGTATGGAAAAATGGTTTAATCGGTATTATCCACATCAGGATCGAAACGTTGAGTTCTGGAATCAATTTGCAAAATTGCTAGTGTTTATATCATTGATCGAACCTGTGCGCCGATACCGTCACGTATGTATTTTCTGTATCGAATGAATACTTTGAGTGTGAACACTTTCGGACTTCCATATTGGAAGACATTATCCTCGCACGTTTTTTTATCATTTAAATTGAAGCTTGTACAGCACAATAATGAGTTCATAAGAGCAAGCAGACGCTTCCACACGCCAAGCAAGATGATTATCTTCCCGGCTACAAGGTATCCAGAATTCCACTCGGAATCAACCACCCCATGGATTCACGAATCCCAAAATTCCAACACGGCGCCTCGATATCCCATTAATCGGGGTCTACACAGTCTCGGAATATTATAATTTGCCGATAATTGGGAATAATTGCTCGGGCACGCTTTCACGGAATACTGTTTCGTCGAAGGGAGATTTATATTCCAGCTTCTTTTCCCTTCCTCTCTTCTTCTCTTTTTCCGTTTTTTTTTTATTCCTTTTGCTTATCCGCGGGCGCATCTTGGCCAATTACCGAAGCCGCCAGCTTCCACCATCGGCGCGGTTCATTTAAGAAGATAATAAGTATTGCGAAAGGCACGATGACTAACGCAAAACGACCGGAGAGAACGGACCGAGGATAAGAAGATGGAGGAGGAAAGATATTGGGTGAGTGCAGAAGTTCCGATGGCTTTTTCTAGAAATCGGCAACCTGTCCAGTGCGACGCTATTTAATGTTTATGCACATTTCAATTCTACACGTTTCTGTCTGGAAAGCCTGAAAGTAAAATAACATTGTCCGCATCGTTCGCAAATAATAATTCTCTGCCCGAAAACCATGGTGCAACCCCGTTCCCAATGTAATACCGAAAGCAATCCCCTTCGATAAGTTCGCGAGTGAAAATTGCAAAGTCCAAGAAACCATGGAAACTTTAGCACTCACCCAATAGAGAGGATTTTGAAGGAACGAATCCAGCTCCGTAGCCCACTCTCTTCTTCCGTTCCTGATCGCCTGAATCGGCTTGCCTCTCCTCTTTCGACCACGTCCTCCCACTCTTTCCCCCGTACACATTCCCCGTAACCCTCCCCATGGGGATTCAACAGGTGGTGCGTTCGCCTCGTGGCCGTACTATGATGTCCCACACGTCGTGCCCACGTAATCATGTGCGTATGGGTGTACCCCATGGGCACCGCGTGTAGGAAGTACTCTGACCCCTCATCCGCTTCAGGGCCACTCCATATGCGCTCGTTCGTGATCTTCGAACCTGCTACGCTCCTACAGGAACCCATTTTTTTGTCAGTTCACGCCGGTCTATATACGGAACGGTGGCTTTCCGCTGGGAATCTCGAACGGCTGTCGATCTCTCTACGGGAACTCGATTTTTGTCACTCGAGATGCCTCGAACTTCGATCAGAGGGTCTAGACCCGAGGTCCCCAAACTTTTTTGTTTCGCAGACCACTTGCCAATTTTCTGTTCTGCGTAGAACCCCCACCTTTTTAATATTGAATTGTTACAAATCCATCAACTTCAAATGTGTTTTTGACAGCTGAGACTGAGTGCTACTCGCTTTGATAGATTTAACTGTACAGTGAAGAAGTTAAAAAGAACACTTGTTAAGTATTATACATTTATTAATTAAAACGACACAAAAAGAAATCTAGTAAAATTATAACATAAAATAAATGGTTTTAATGGGACCTCATTTACATATCTCATGTACCCACAATTTTTGTTTTGCTGACATGGACCCCTTGCAGTTCGGTATCCACCCCTAGGGGTCTATATAAACCCCTTTGGGAATCATTGGTCTAGAATTGAACATTTTAGGATTTCCCAGAAAGAGAATGTTGAGCTCTTCAGGCAATGGAGTATCTATGTTAAATTTTTCTACAGATAATGTTTCGTAAATTTCCTAAAGGCGTCTGTCTGGAATGTATCGAAATCTTTCGGTAGCCAACCGAGCATAAAGCATCGTGCGGAGTTATTGGGCCCCAGAAGAATGTCCCTCGAGGGTCTCGAAAATAGAAACCCGGTGCCGTCGATGGACGATGCAAAAAAGGAGTGCGGTCCTTTGGAGGAAGAGGTAAAGGAATTCCTGCGTGAGAAAGGAAACAGGAATCCTCGTATCGTCTCGAATTTGGCGTAAACCGACGCCCACCTCGCGGCACCTGCCAACCGTTCGGATTGCTCAACATCCGTTCCATTCTACGAATTCATCGCGCGCGGATCTCTCGCGGCCTTTGCCTACGCGTCTGGGCCTTGCTAAATTGTGGGTCCCGAGCCCGCATTGAACGAGCCGAAGGTACACGACCATGGGATCAAAATACTTTTAAACTTTATAAATTATATACAGGGTGTTTCAAAATTCCTTCAACATTCGGAAATGGGAGGTTCCTGAGATCATTTTAAGCGATATTTTCCTTTGCAAAAATAGCGTACGCGGTTTTGTTTAGGAGTTATTAACGAAAAATAAGGACCAATCAGAGCGAAATGATCTTGGGAACCTCCCATTTCCGGATGTTGAAGGAATTTTGGCACACCCTGTATATTATAGATCTTACAGAAATATTAATTTCTCTACTTCGTCGTGAAATCATATTTCGACCTAATTTCATATTCCACGTAGCAGCTTCGGTACAGATAAGCGATTTCCGAATGAAAGCAACGAGATCCCCGTAGCCGGATGAAGATCCACAAGATTTACATACTCAATATTGCATGAGTTAACCCGCGGTGCCCATTTTCGACTAACTTCCTTCGAAAGCAGCCTCGGGCGGATCGTGGGCGTCCGCGCGCATAAATATTCTGATTTCCGGGAATATTGATCAACGTTTCAATTACGAGCCAACGATGAAGAATTCGCGGAGCTTGTCCGACAACCATAACAACACTTGCTCAACGGATTCGTGACATGGGTTTTAATCGAATCCCATTCTTTGAGCGATACCGTCCGAGTATTTGGGTACCAGTCGACCCGGAAGAATTGCGTCATCTCTCATAGGTTTTCAACTTGACGGTTCCCCAATGCGACGTTCAATCAATTTTCTCTTGAAGTGAGAATTTGGTCTGAAAGATTTCGGATGAATTTTATTCTCTGCTCATTATATAGATTGCACTGCCATAGAACATGGTTAAGCGTTTCCTGATGCTGAAATTTCCTAAAATTTTCGGATAGATCAGTAAATGGAATCTTGTACACATTGAAGGTGCTGATAACAGTAGCTTCTTTAGCTAAAGCATCAACCCTCTCGTTACCCCAAATCCCCGAGTGGCCCGGAATCCAGAAAAATTGAATCGAGTGATTACACGGGCCCATTTCTCGATCCATATTCCTCCAGATCTGTCAGAAATGGCTTCGGAAATTTTCGAGACTCTCGGCGAGCGTGCTCGTAACGAGGAGCAGTAATTAACCTTCGAACGCTCCCTTAAGTGGATCAGGGCGCTTCCTGATGGGCAGAAAATTTCCATAAGGTCGGGATGGGAGGGAGGAGTAGTTTTCCCATCGGGCCAGGTCTCATCTCAGCGGAGGTGGACCCGGCATTTGTCTTATTAGAGGAAATATATTAATGTCAAGATGCATTACGTCGTATGTCTGCATCAAGCTGTCGTGTTCGAACCTCACACAGCTACAACATTTGTTGGCCCCTTGCTAGTCAACTCTGTACGTACACTGGTTCGTTGCGATGGTGTGGACGGGCACGTAAGCACGATTACGCATCGCGCCGGCTTGCCTGCCCTTAACGAGCGTTATTCAATAATATTCAAATTTAATGACTGCCTCGTAAACAACATTAATGAACCGAGGAATCGGTCGGCATCGGCGATCCGCCATACTAATTAAAATATAATGAGGAGAGCAATTGTTGGAGATCATAAAGCGTCCGTTGGATAATCGACGGAAAGATTCGGCTATCGCGGTCAGGTTTGATCGATGTCGGGAGAGTCGATTGAGACCTGCTCGACGCGAATATAGCCGTTTCACTCGGCGACTGAAATTGATTGGTCCCCTCCGCGCCAATTTATTCGGGCAAGTCGGGAGAGGTGCAGAAGGAGTTGCGCAATCATTATTTGCACGATGGTTTAGCTTCAGTGAATATTTTTAGCGATATTATTTGCTTACGGACAGAATCTACCTATTCGTGGTGTGAACACACACCGCTAAACCAGGTATACGCTAGACGAAAGACCAATCTAGGGTGCGATCCGGTGTGCGTTCACACAACGAATAGGTGGACTCTGCCCTTAACCACTTGGTTCTCACTGACGCGTTATGTTGCGACGTCGATACCGTTCGTATAGAGGTCACAGACGTGTTATGACGCGACGCAATGTCGCTTGCGTCTGTGCCACGGACGTGTTGTCCCGCGACGCAACACCGTTCGGGTAATGTCAAGGACAAGTAAAGTTTTCTTTGCTCCGTCTCAGGACACCGGTTCGTTCCAAATGTCGTCTGTAGCATCGCACGAACGGTATTGTGTCGCGGGATAACACGTCTCTGATCTGTACAGAGGGCATCGGCGGCGCGTCATAACACGCTGGGGGAACGAAGTGGTTAAGGAAATTTAAATTTTCGTAAAGAAATTCGTTGAAAAAGTGAAACTTAAAAATTCAATCGTAGGTACGAAAGACGAGTTTTCAGCCGACTGTGGAAGCGGCAGCGTATTTACGGGGAGCGGGTAGGTTTCCTCGCTGAATTCCGCGACTGATGGCGCGCAGGGAAACGAGCGAAGCAACGGGGAGAAGGGATCGAAAGATGACGGGAGGTGTTATTTTTAAGGTGGAGGAGAGTCGAACGGTGGTCAAGCGTCGGCTGGCGAGAATTACGGCGCCGCGTGTCTCCTGTAATCCTGGTTTATATGCCTCCGACGCGTCCGAGGCCCACGATTCCGGGCCCTCTCGGCGCTTTAGCATCGTCTACGCGAGCGAAACGCGGAGCGGATCCGAAGAGCTGGGCCCGACAGGCCCGGCAGAGAAGCCGGAGAAGTCGTCCTCGGAAGCCGACGTGTCCGTGCCGGTGCACTCTCTCGGAGGCCTCGTCAGGGACCGAGGAACGAGTTTCAGCAGGTTGAGACGCGGCCAGGCGGTTCGTGCGCCCACGCCGACGCGCAGGTATTGTGCAGGTACCACCGTGAGGGCCCTACGCTATGCCCCAACTTCCCCTCTGCTCCCCGGTTGCCCGCACGGGCCCATACACCAGTGTACGATCCTCCGCGATTTTACTCCGACAGGCCGGGCTTCATTGTTTCAGCGCGATATCCTGTCATCTCGGCGCGCGCGGACGCTGACTGATCGCTTCCCCATCGCGATCCATCGATCCTCCGCGATGGCTTCCGTTTCAGACGACAGTTTCCCGTAGACGAACCTCTTATGGTCTGGGAATCTTAGAGATCGGCAATAGAAAGGAAAATTTATTGCCGTTTAAAGTTCTGATCACTAATCACTAATCACTTTTTCAGCCTTTCGAATTCGTTTTCACAACTTTTTTCTGGTGAATCCATCAATCCTATACTGTTGGACTCAATTAACGTATAAACTCAAATTTTTTGAAATTGTGAGACGCGACGTTTTTCCTTACAACCACAAATATAGCATTGTTCGTCCTGCTACGACCGAGCTCTCAAAATTCGTTCCTGGTTTATAAGGCGGACGGTGGTGATCCAGAACGGGTAGTCACCTGTACTTGTCAGATCGTTGACTGTGTTTCTCTGTTCGATTTGGTTTCTTAGTTGCTTTGTGCCTTTGATGTTGATCGCCGTAATTCGTTATTAATGCGCCGCGAGGTGGGAGATTGCGCAAGGCTCTTAAACACTGATCCTTTGTGAAGACAGGGAGTCGTTTCTCAATGGTTTGCAACGAAGCCTGGCTTGCATGCGATCGGGTTTTAAAGCGCGGCCAGAGGTATTTATGTCTACCTTTTTCGTATGACGAAACAGACTCTTTCTTCTTGCGTATCCAACAGATAATCTGATTTGTCAAACACTTATTTATTTGGTACGAGCTTGTTTGCAGCAGTTTTGTCAAGAGTGGCGTTAAAGAGACGTCTTCAATGTGAATTTTTCTCTGCGTCCGATCCCACATGGTGAACTTGAACGAAATCAAGGGACCGAAGTCCAGGTTCAGACACGCTCTCCTTCGCTTATTGAAATCCCCGAAAAAGTAATTTACATTTCGAGCAAATAAGCCATGAATAATTCAAGCCCGAGGATATTGAAACCTCGTTGAATCGATTAGCAAAAATCCTCGACGAAGAAGGGGCCATCTCGCTAAACCGGGGAACGATAATTGACTGCACTCGGCTGGGGTTTCTTTCACGTCGTGCAACACGTTTCCGTGAGAATGCCGCGATTAACCGAACGCACACCCGCGAAAGTAAATGAACCGAAGCTGTTCTCTGGACTCCCAAAAAACGACCGTGCCGAAGATTGAACAACACGACAGCCGCGAGTCCCAATTCCCCGAAACGAGACGCGGGGCCCGGGCTGTCTTGGAAGCTCATCGCTGCCACGTATATCTGTCTACCGTGCCACTCTTCTCTTCCGACGTGTTTTATGCCCGGTTCTTTTTGCTCGGTGCCGAAATTACCAGATCCGAAACTCTTGTTCGCGCGAGCGCGTGTTTTGACGGCCGCGGTTCACGATGAGGTCAGCGGGTCTCGCTTTCTCGCGAGAGCCAGTATTCGTGTGTCTCGCGAACGAGCTTGGGCCTCGCCAGGAGAAAGACGACGGGGCCTTAAGTCCGTAATGACCCATCTCGGACAAATTACCACTCGAGTGGCATTGTGGGCATGCCTCGAACCCCATACCACCCTCTCCTGGCCCTCGGGGCCCATTCACGCACGATTTCAGCTCCACGGTCGTGTGTCCACTGCGTTTCGAAAATTCTACTTTCGTCGGGCCCCTCATTCCGCGAGAAAGTTGACTAAACTCGTCGATAAGGTTTCTATTAATGTATCAGCGCAAATTACCCAGCATTCAGTTTGATCTGGCCACGAGCAGCTATATAGATTGATTCCAATCGTCTATAGCTACGCCCCCGCGAACGCCTCTGATCCATAAATCACTCTCTGGATAATAGGTGTACCAGGCAATCGAACGTACGATAAATAACAATTCCGAGAAATTTCCGGTGAAACTGTCCTAAAAATAACGATCGTCGTGAATTCGTTTCAACGAGGGAGACCGGTCAAGGTCGCATTTCCCCACCGGAATCACGCGAAAGATCGTGGCGGAGGCAATCGGCGAACAGCCTTGGCTGTAAGTACTCCATTAAAAACAATTTTCTTACATTCTCGCGCGTATCTTTCATAAAAGCCACTTATTAACCGGGCGAGAGGGCCCCGCGAGGTTTACGAGGAGCGTTTAAAACGCTGCGGGGACAGGACGCTTGCTAAATGGAGGTCCGTCGGCGTTAATTGAGAAATTCAGAATCCCGCGAGGAACGTGGAAAAAAAGCAGCGAAAACCGAGCGGAGAGAAAAGAGAAGGAAGAACGGGAAAGGGGCGCCCCAAGAGGGACGGTCCCACTCGCGATAAATTCGATCGGCCCGGGACAAATTGCCAATAAAATCAGCGAGCGTAGAGGACGTACGCGCGTCGCCGGCCTTAAGTCACATAATTCCGTTCGTAACTCACCTGTTTTCGCGTGTATCGGCCGAAATTTTAACTTATGCCGTCCATTATCCGATCGAGCGGCCACGCGGGGCCAGGTTCGGCGAAATTATTGCGGCTGGTGTCGCACGGTAGAGAAACGCGACGATAGGACAAGATATTTGCAACCCGGACGTGGCCGTCGCCAGAAAAACTTTCGCCAGGAACGGTGTCGTTATTGAACGATCGAAGGAATATGGAATCGGTCAATTGGAGATCGGCGATCGGCGTAAAAGCGACTTTGAGGAGTAGATTTTGTACGAGATCGCAAATAAACCGAGCAATTTTGAAGCGGACGATGGGAGTGTGCCAGAGGTCCCCGTCGAGGACCCTCTTTATCCTTTCGAACGCACACACCAACCGGTGTACATTACGTTCATTACCCGGCTGACATCATTATTTCAAGTAATTTATGGACCGTCCAAGGTTTCAGTCTCTCCCCGTGAACCAGAGAAACCTCCTTCCACTCCTTCGGAAAAGAGAGAGAGAGGAGAGACAACAGGGTCGACGCATTTAGCGCCGAAGAATGCAACGATTGTGGCCCACTGCGTTGCCAAAATGGAGAAACGCGGCTGATTCATCGGGTATCGAACGAGCGACGCTTGCGAAACCGTGATCACGGTCTGGGCTTCCAATTAAGCGATGTGTCCCTCAAGGGTTCACAGGGTTCACGTACATGGTCCTTAATTGTTTCGTACAAAAAACTTTAGAACAAAAACAGGAGCGACGTCGATCGGTGGCTGGGAGAACCTCGAAGGAATTAAGGTATTCGGATTTCTTTTTCTCCCCGGGGTCCTCCGATCGACGTTGTCTCCGATTTGGTCGGATATTATGAAAGTTAAGCCGAAATTGACAATTTCACGTCAGCTTCTCGATGTCTGGCTGCGGTCTCCGACGCCCACGCGATGGAGTTTACAGGTGCGGCCGACAACCTGTATCTTCGTTCGACTGTTCGTGCGTGGATGCGCGCGCGTGTCGCACGCACACGCATTCCGAGCCCTGATACGCGGCCGTGCTTCGTCTGCCTCGTTAAGTTTCAAGAAGTTGGCCACGGTTCTTTATGGCGCAATAAAGTAGTGAAGAATTATTCTAAAGAAAAAGTCAATTCTTTATTACTTGATAAGCTGCGCTGGAGCCTTAGGACTTTTTAACAAGAACGAACGGCGGAAAAAAGGATAATAAAACCGTTTTCACCGGGAAATCTTTGACGCTCCACATTTTTTACTGGCAGAACACGATCCTCTTGTTTCAGCCACAAAGTATCGTAAGATAAGAGAACAATGAGCTACTGAGAAATTCGTTTCGCTCCCGCTATCTTCAGACTTTCTTGCATGTTTGAATTTCTCATTATTTGATAGCGATCAATGGGGATATTTATTTAGAGGATCTTTACGAATTTCGCGAAAGTGCACCTGATTCGCGGGTCGGTGGCCGTCTTTCGAGAAACGTATAAATATGTCGACGGGGGAGATGGTGGCTTATGGTGCCTAACGTGATTAAGTAACTACCGCCGTAAACCCGCGGCG